>JAMWET010004355.1:67500-448637 GCA_024036415.1 Prochilodus magdalenae
TGCATTAAAATTGGAAGACGTGCTGGCGATAGCAGAATTACAAAAAGGTGTCTTGGACATTCAATGCCATTGAATCAGGCATTAATGCTATATGGGGATGTAGAATCCTCTATTACACAGCCTACATATACACTCAAAAGAACAGTTGGCCAAATAGTTGCACCCAGAAGGAATCAACCGACAGGAATAAAACTTGGTAGATAGGTTTGACATTGTGAGACATATGAATGATTTAAGTTTCACACTCAGCTGCGCATGTGACGTAAAAACAAAAAAGTTGGGCCATGTTTTTGTACCTGTCTGATCCAACATTCAGTGAGCAGTGCTGCCCTCCATGAGTCATCCTGTTAGTGCCAGTCCCATTGGCAGATGGTGGCACAACATAGACTACATGCATGTGAGCTGTTAAAACGACTGCCCTTAACACCACATCAACGCTGCCGAACACCGCAGTGGTGTCATACCAGACTGTCATGGCGTGCCTCAGAATGGCAGTGGGTCATCTTAAATAATAAGGACCACTTTTTTATCTTGTTGGAGACGACCATCAAATCCATGTGTAAAGTCATCGTGGTTAGCATTATAATGAACATTTCATTGTCATGTGTCACACTTCCAAAAGGTCTTGAGCCACTCCACCTCCACCTTACCGCAGAATCTCCAGGAACTGTGTGAGAATATTCAAGATGCCTGGGACGGATTATTGTAGGACACCATAAGGAACCTCTACAACTCCATGCCAAGATATATGGATGTTGCGTTAGCATACATAATGACCTGATGGCAGTGTATAGAAATACATTACAGACCAGATGACCACTTTCATGATTAAATAAATCACGCTTACTTTTCAAATAACTCATTTTCATACATAGTTGATGACTTGTGACTAAATACTGGATAAATCTAAAACTTCATTAACATCGGAATGCTCTTAGAGCTCTAAGCCCACTACAGTGTATTATTGTTGTAATGGTCTATGGCCTGAGTAATTAGGGTGTAAGATATTGATCACTATAGAATGTCCGTCAGGAGGTTATGTAATACCTGAGCTGCTGTCCTAGATGGACAGAGTTAAGAGGCTGATCTTCTAACATGCAACAAAGGGGTCATGTCAAGGTATAATTCTCATTTGGCATGTAAATCACTCTGAGCATAAGTTAGTGTTTAGATCCTGACTCCTGACTTGACTACAGCTTGTGTCCTTTCGCTGAGATGTGCTGGTGTAAACAGCCCTTTCATACAGATTTAGCCACCGTAGACTAAATGTGGCTGTAGGGACTGACTAATCCTCTTTGTCACCCTGATCTGGCATAGACTGGATCCCCAGGGATACCTTCCAACCGCTGAGCAGGTGGACAGACCATGAGACACACTAACAGTAACTGGAGGTGAAGGCTACTACTGCTGTATGTAAGTAGACAATACCATAAGAACTATAGGCCTGTTACAATGATGTAAATTATTGCCCATGTAGATGTATGGTTTAGGAATGCTGTTTGTCCTGCAGTTTGTTACTGTCTGTTAAGTAGAGCACTTCAGAATATATTCTCATTTGATGCTTTTAATTTGGTATTTTACAGACATTTATTATTTTCTCATAGAAAATGGGCACATGAACTGATTTAAACCCAACATGGGCTTTTGTCCAAGACTCATGACAAAGCAGTGATCCGGGGCATCATGGGCTATTGTCCAGTACCTGCTAGCTAGAGGACTCTGAGAGTTACATAACAGCTGTTTACTTGGGAGCCCTTTGACGTTTGCATGAGACAACACGTGTCACTGAGCACTCAACAACATGCAGCAGTCCACTCATTTGACGCAGTTATACATGGTCTAGCATTGTTCAGCATCTAAGCAATCAAACTGTTCTGCTTTGACTGCACAGCACCATGGAGCTCTGTCTACCTCCTGCTGAAGAATTTGGGACATTGGGATGGCGACTGTGACTTTGGCCTCAACATTTCAAGCTGCACTGCCTGAATCAAGACAGTCATGACCACAGAGGCAGCCTGCAGGCCAATGGAGCTGGACTCTGAATATGCCGAACTGGCTGACATGGTGGCTGCCATCGATGTAGCAGCCAGTAGGGTGACCCCACCCAACGGCCACAGGACCCCTCCTCACCGTCTGCAGCTGTCTGACCGCAAGTTCTCTTTGCAAGAGCGCGGGAGTTACCAGAACGGGACGACTCCTAGGATAGCCAGGAGGCCGACCATCGAGTCTAAACGGGTGTCCATCTCAGATGGAGAGGTGAGTGATCAAAACTGGTTGGTATCCCTCCAGTGAATGCTTTTGGCATGTGCATGGTTCTAAAACATATCTCTTAATTTGTCTAAGACATTTATGCTGTCTAGTTTGTTATTAATTAATTAATCTATTAACGGTGCTGTTATTATACACATATACACACAGAGTGTTTTGATGTTAAATGGTTTAATGTATAAACTCAGATTTCTTTGTAGTAATGGTAATGGGAAACAGGTGTTGATGTTTACAAACACACCTAGCCATATTATTTGCTGATTTAAAAAACAGTAAAACTTTTTGTGTTTTCTAAGTTTATTTGTAATATGGAATATGAAGGAATAACTGTTTTGTTGGTATGTCAAAGACATCTGTGCATTGTGTTGCAGAGTTATCTACTGATGTTAGCATGATAACCAGCTAGCGTAAGCCCATCCTATGTTATAATGCCACTTTGGACTGAGATGATATTAAGTCACTGTCAAAAATGTTGAGTCAAACTATTTCAGGTGTCAGGTTCTCGTCATCACCACTGTAAAAACCTCTGACATGGTATGTCAGTAAAGTTCCCCTTTTAAATAGTCGGCCACAGTTTAGTCTAGTTCTAGTCTCTCTGTCTTTATAGTACATAATATGTAGTGTTGAGTTTAACCAGTTACTCCATTTGACTATGCTTTCCTCCTGTTTTGAAATAAAAGAGTTGGATGCAGTATCTAAAACTTGTTAAAGTATCTGCAGCTGGTTGCTTTCAAGTCTCAGGTCCATATACAGGGCTACAAACAGCTGCAAGAACAGCACATTTCTAATTATTCATTGACCAGATGTCACAAAAGTCAGACTGATGCTATAGAATGTTTCAGCTCAGACTGCTTTGCCCATGACACACAATACAGGACAGCTGATCAGAGCGCAGCTCGTTTACACGTTTGCAGTCTTGCAGGCCTAGAACCTATTTAGTAGAAATGACTTTTTGGACACATTTTTTATACATAAAGCCTCACAGACCCTGGGAAGAGTAGGATGAAGGATAAACTTAACATTGGGTTACATTCAGTTAATGCAGTTAGAATTCTTTCTCTCTCTTTGTAGGACTGTGTCCAGCTTAACCAGTACAAGTTAAAGAACGAGATTGGAAAGGTAGGTTGTAGGTGCACATGTTTAATTGTCTGTGGTTAATCGTTTAGTGGTTTAGGATTATTGTCTGAACACAGTATTGTCTGAAAAAGCATTTTCTACTGATTAGAGATTTTGAGGCCAGACAGAGCTTAGAAGGAAGCACGTTATCTTTTAATATCACAGTATGGTCACCCTAATGTGAAAAGCAGGAGCAGGCTCTATAAAGCAGTGCTCGGTGTGGGGAACGTGACTAGAAAGCCAGAAAATAGCTAACTAAAGATTCCTCTAACACACTGCACTTACTAAAAAAATATAGAGTTCAAAAGGTCATATATCGGATAATCTTCTTGGAAAAGGAAGAAAAAAAAGTCAAAGCCACCAGCCACTTTATTAGGTACACCTCCTTGTATGAGTGGTTCAGACATAGCAGTGCTGCTGGAGTGTTTAAACACTGTGTCCACTCTATTAGACATTCCTACCTTGCTGGTCCACCATGTAGATGTAAAGTCAGAGACGATAGCTCAGCTGTTGCACAGTTTGTGTTTGTCAACCTCTAGTCTATCATCAGTGGTCACAGGACGCTGTCGGCTGACCACCATCACGTCAGTGCCACTGCAGCACTGAGAATGATTTACCACCCAAATAATACCTGCTGTGTAACACAATAAGCAGAGAAACTGTTGTAATACAGTCTGTAATGGATCATTAGAAAGTGCATCTATATGATAAGTTGATTGATTAAATAGACAATGGATCTAGATACAAGGAGCTGTACCTGATAAAGCGGCTGGTGGGTGTAAATGCATGTATTTTACTTGTTGTCAAAGATGGAATATCGAAATTACCAAAGATCACTGAACAGTGTGGTGGAAAATGAAATGAATATACTTGCCATGCTTTATTGCTCAGGGCTCATATGGTGTAGTTAAACTGGCTTATAATGAAGACGATGACCAATACTATGTAAGTAAATAATAAATAATGTTTTCTAAATAGATTTTCTCAAATATGAAGTAGTTGTTAACACCTGCCTATGTTTAACATTTGATATTGTTCATTTACCACAGGCTATGAAGGTGGTCTCAAAGAAGAAGTTAATGAAGCAATGTGGATTTCCACGTAGGTCATGATGGTGCTTTTGAAGCATTTATCTTACAATACTGTGAGAGTTCAAGAATAGTAATATCACGCCTGATTTACAGGGCGTCCCCCTCCCAAGGAAACAGCTGCTTCTCAGAGCAACCGTCCAAAACCGTTTGGCCCACTGGACAGAGTGTACCAAGAGATTGCCATCTTAAAGAAACTTGACCATCTGAATGTTGTCAAACTAGTAGAGGTGCGTCAGATCTGTGAATGCGAACACAAACAAGGCTCATTCATTATGCTCTTGATTTACATCTCACCATTTCCATTCGTAGGTTCTTGATGATCCAGATGAAGATAACCTACACATGGGTGAGCATTCAAACTAATGTACATGATAAAAATCCCTGAATTATTTTATACAGCTTGCTGTCCTGTGATTCATTATACATATCTGTGTCTGCTTGTATATTCTTTGTAATCTTTTCATAGCCTTTGAGCTGGTGCCAAAGGGGTGAGTATTGGCTCCCTTAGGGCTGCGTCCTCAAATGCTAATGCTTTAGCATGCTTGCATTGCACTTTCAGTGTTTTCCCTGCTTAGCCTGACTCAACCCATCAGCTAATTAAGAGTTATTCTAGGACCAGAATCAGGAGGCACTGCTATGGGGAGTGACAGACATAGTAGTCTGAACTCATATTACAGTAAATGAATTGTCATTTTTGATCAAATAAAGTCTCCAGCGTAATTAAAAATTCCTTAAATGATAGCACTAAAAAGTGTTTGGTCTACCAAAACTGCAGTTCAGTGGATTTTTTTTGTTTTGTTTTAGCCAGCCTCTATCATCATAAGACCTGGAGTTACGTATTATGCTGTATTGGTTTTGTTTTTGTGAATTCTTTATTTAAAACTTATGTTAAACCTCAGGAAAAAAAAGTCCAGTACAGACACCGTGACCTTTGATGTCATGTGCAATGGTAAATTGTAACCAGAGGTCTGCATATATATATATATATATATATATATATATAATATATATATATATATATATATTATATATATATATATTTTAACAGATACATATTTTAATATATAAATATATATATATATATATATATATATATATATATATATATTATATATATATATATATCTCACACAATATCTCTTCTGGCACAAGAGATATTGTGTGAGAGGGCTGCTCTGAGTCTAGCTAATGAGTCTACTGCATTTTTAAAAACTGTCATTTTAAGACCCAGCAACATGATGCTAGACTGTTTGTACTGCTGGCCTCCAGCAGAGTTTGGTGGTTTGCCTGCTCAAACATAAACCCATTATCTAGCTGCTGAGTAGAATTAGGTGTGTCTGAGCAGGACAATCACCAGACTGCTCAACTGAAGCCCTACGGACCCAGAGCATGACTCAACTAGTCTCTATTAAAATTCCAATTTGAATATCATGTTAAGAGCACCAAGTGATTATTGGATGAGTAAGAAGCATAAAGCTCATTTGACTTGATGAACCAAGTTGAACAAAGTCTCTGCCATATTTAATTTCACACAAATTACTTTGTTGGAATTTATAATCTGTTCCATGTGGCATGTTGCATGTTGTTTGTTTTCCATGCTGCATCAGCCCGGTGATGGATGTACCTTTAGATAATCCTTTAACAGAAGAACAGGCCAGGTTCTACTTCAGAGATGTCATCCTGGGTATTGAATACTGTAAGTTTTCTATAGGGTGACCAGACATCTCATGATCCAGTAACGGGTGGGTCTGTAGGATAGCGGCGGTCATGCAAACACTAATATTCATCGAACTATGAATTTTGGGCCTAACAATTGGACTTCTTTGTTTATATAACATGATGCTGTCATAATTTTATACACAGCGATAAGCCAAAACATTATGGCCCCCTACCTTCCATACTGTTCCTCCTTCACGTACCACCAAAACATCCCCTACCCACTGGCCCTGCAAGACCTCTTGTGATATCTGGCACCAAAACTTTAGTCGCAGGTCCTTTAAGCCCTGCAAATTGTGAGGTGGAACTGCCGTAGACTGCATCTGTTGTTTTAACACACATCAAAGATGCTTGGTTGGATTGAGATCTGTGGGGTTTACTCATTTCATCATGTTCCTCAAACCATTACCAATCATTATGTGCAGTGTGGCAGAATGCACTATCCTACTGAAACGGGCCACTGCTATGGTGAAATATCATTACTGCAGAAATGTACACCCTGCCCACAGCGATGCTTAGATAGGCGGCATGTGCCAACTTGTTGTCCAGATAAATTTCCAGACTTAGTGTTTCCCAGCAGAATTGCCTCCCCAGGTTACCAGTGCAAACACACACTTACCCAATGGCCTTCAAGGTTTAAAAGAAATCATGTCTTATCCAATCAGGGGATCTTTTTCTATTGTTGCAAGGTCCAGCTCCGATTTTCGGAATCTTCTTAATGGTTGTACTCACCCCTGCTGACCCAGAGCGCCCCACAAGCATTGCTATTTTAGAGATAGTCAGTCATCTAGTCGTAATGATTCTTCACACCCACTAATTTCTCCCACAGCCAACATAATGACAGAAGCCCCATCCATGACCCATGACTGTTGGATTGTTGTTTTGGCATTAGCTAAATGTCATTCTGCAGCCTGTAGCACCATATTCTTTTCTTTGTTAAGTGCACTATCAGAAGATCATACACCGGGACATCAAGCCTTCAAACCTGCTGCTCGGAGATGATGGCCATATTAAGATTGCAGACTTTGGAGTCAGTAACGAATTTGAGGGGAATGATGCGCTGTTATCAAATAGTGCAGGAACACCTGCCTTCATGGCACCTGAGACTCTATCTGACCATGAGCAGAGATTCAGTGGAAAGGTGAGGATCCCTTCCGACACCCCTAGAGAACCAGGTTTATCAGCATAATGTGATTTTATATTACACTATAAGAGGAGGTTCAAACCTCTGTTAGGTACAGATCATTTACTTTATGGGGAGGTTCTTTAGGCTTTAATAAGGCACTTCCCTCTCATTTCCGAAGACAGTGCTTTAAACATCCAACCACTGGAATGTTCCAGTGTGGTTCCTGGCATTGCTCTTCAAAGAACCCTTTGTGGGACCTTTATTTTTAAGAATGTTGGTCACAGACACATCATTTAACAATTAAGGTTTTAAACAGTGATTTTATAAAAGTGATTTATAGTAGTATTATAGTCATATCCCAGAAAACCCTAAATCCATGAAACATCTATATAGGCCAATGTGTGGGTTGTACAGGTATCAGTTTAATGAAGCATAGATGTCCTTGTACCCCTACTCTATTACTGTTGAAACAAAACCTCTTCAAAATGTTAGCTTTATACATTTAAATTGTAATGTAGATGAAGTTTTTTGGGATCACTGTGTTGATCCATACCTCATCATCATTTTGACACAATATAAAAGGTAACTAGTGTTTTCATATTATGCAAAAAAATAAAAGTGTAAGTAATGTAAAAGGGAGTGAACATTCCCTGTCCAATTTTACTTATTTACTTCCAATTTTATATATTTTATACTTTAAAATAAATAAAATACGATAATTATAATATAATTTTGGGTTAACATATTGGGAAATAGATGCAGCCACAGTTGATGCTTTTTGTTTTCAAATGTTAAATTCACATAAACAGACTGTATACATGTGTTATCTGTGGAGGTTGTGTTGTTAATGATTGTATAATGCATAAGCTAGTTTTTAATTTTGTTTGTGGTGACTGAAAGCATTTATTCTAATACTTTCTGAATATTATAGTATGTATAATATACTGTATATAGTTCTTAATTCTAGACAATTTTTAATTTTAATACATTTTTCTTTTAGGCTTTAGATGTTTGGGCGATGGGCGTAACCTTATTCTGTTTTGTCTTTGGGAAGGTAAGGTACTTTATTCCAGCTAAAATGTGAGTGTGCCCAGAGTTAGTTAACACAGTCTTATGTTAATATAGCTAATTCAAATCTGAATGTGTGTTGAATGTGCTAACAATGCTCTAACAAAAATCGTTTGTGTGTTTATCCAGTGTCCTTTTGTGGATGACTACATTTTAGCCCTGTATGATAAGATAAGGAATACTCCAGTGATCTTTCCAGATACGTGAGTTACCAGTGCAAAACATGAAAATGAAGCATGACAACTATCAGGGGATTAGTTATAGCCTTAAGGCTAAGTGCCATTAGCAGTAATCTATTCCAGCATGGACTGTGAATGGCCTTATTCATGTCAATTACAACCACAGCCTCAGTGGTGCATCATTTATCTCAATGCTTATGCTCCTTTTTACAAAGCAGCTTTTAGCACAGGCTGTTAATAGGCTCTGTTTATAGTATTTTAAATTATATATGTCTTATATATTATATGTATATTCTATATTTTATTTCTTGTTGCTCTATGCTTTATATACCTTTATGTATGAAATGTATACACCCACAGTCATTTCTACAGCTTCATAGCAACATTCTACTTGGTGGCCCAAGGCCCAACCTGAATAAAACAGTGCTTTTAGATGCTGATTACTAGATGCTGGACAACACAGATGGTGTGGTTGCCTTTGTGTATAATTGTTTAATCTTGCTGCTGACATTTTTGGTTGTCTCTGCAGCAAACTATTAAAGAAATGACATTTTCTGCAAGTGTTAATGCACTGTTAAATATAATTTATTATTATTATCTAATAATTTAATTTAAAACATTATCCTATCTCAGTTTATAAAGTATCAGTTTATATAAGTATCAGTTTATAAAATCATTCCGCTTTAATTGACTAATTGACTGATTGTGCAAGTCAAGGGCTGCTGATGACATTCCCAGCTGTATTAAATTCTGTGACTCTTCAGATTTCTAAATCTGACTTTCAACAACCAACACCTCTGGTAAATGGTTTTCTGACAAATAATAATAATAAAAAAAAATTATATTGTTCAGTTCTATTTTGTATTTTTTATCTTAGTATATAAATAAGGTCCCAAATCACCAGCAATGCAAGATATGCCTTAACACAGATGATGTGCTTGAAGTTTCTCTCTATTAACCATGTTATAAAAAGGACTGCATTGTTTGTACAGGCCTGTGATAAGTGAGGAGTTGAGAGAGCTAATCAGCAGAATGCTGGACAAAGTTCCTGAAACCAGGATTACCATTCCAGAAATAAAGGTAGTGGTGCAGAACTGGACCCACCAGTGGGATTTAAAGTGATACTGGTTGTAAAAGTTAGTTTTCTTGTCTCTTCTCTATGGATCTCCCTGTGGCCTTGGTAGCTGCACTCATGGGTGACTCTCAATGGCCTGGAGTCGCTACCTCTGGAAGAGGAGCACTGCACGGTGGTGGAAGTGACGGAGGAGGAGGTGCAGAACTCCGTCAAACTCATCCCTAGCCTCTCTACTGTGGTATGCATTAATTTATACTGTCTTATGTATTACATGTCAGATGTTTGAGGACACCTAGATACTCTGTGTTTTGGTAGGAAGAAACTGCAGCAAGCATAAAGCTAAATGTTGCAGAATATACCTTAAGTGTAAAAGTGCTATTAAACCTCAGTTAACAAAACAAAACCTTATTTTATAAGTAAGGTCATTTGAATTACTCTTAAAAGGAAGTAGTGAATGTCGTGTACTAAGTACTCAACAAAAATAAACGGGTTTGTGGTAAAAGAAATGACCGCAATAGGCTCAGTAGGCTAGTTGGCTAGACTGGGCGTCTAATACAAAACTTATTGAGGAAACACCCTCAACTACAATACACCACAGTGAAAGAATTCAGAAGTAGTCAGGGTGTCCACGTGCTTGTCCACAGATCCTTGTGAAGTCCATGCTGAGAAAACGCTCTTTTGGGAACCCCTTCGACTTCCTGAGCCGCAGGCAGGGCAGGTCCATGTCTGCCCCAGGAAATCTCATCTCGTAGGTTCTGATCACACGGAGCATACTTTCCTTATGTACTCCAGCTAAGGCAATGCTGCTCACCCTGTTGTTTCCCTTGGTTATTTGTTACAGGGACACTTCACTATTTCGTGCCTCTGTCCATGTTCACCCGTCGCTAAGGTAACATTTACCTGTGTTGATCTCCGTATTGATCTCTCACACCTTACCTGTAAGACCTCATTGCTGAGGCGCTGTTCCCTTATTTGATAAAGTGCCCATGCATTTAAAGGTTTTCTGAAGTTGCCAGTTTATTAGGTAAAGATACCTTGTATCTGAACTCATTGGCCACTTTATAGAAACACCTACTAAATAGGTAAACCTGAATAAATGGGTAAAGGAATTGTTGACCTCAATTTTAATTCAAAGCTGAATCTACTGTCTGCAGGGCATTATGTATGCACTATGGGACTATGGCTTTCCATGATGCACTATTCTGGGTGCAGAAGTTATTTCAAGACGTTTACAAGTAAACTGTTTAGGACGTACAGAGCCACCTGAGATTAACGTTGAAAGGCTATGACCTTTGTATTCACTAGATCTCCACCAGATATGAGTATAGCAGTCTAAATCAGTACTCAAGTAAAAGTACAGACACTCTGGTAAAATAACGACAGAAGTAAAACTGCTTTCATGTAAAGCAACTTGAGTTCAAAAATAATCAGGTCAAAACTCTACTCAACTACTGCATAGCATAGATTACTCAGTAAATCCAACATCTATAACCGGAAATGAGGTTTGTTTTTATTATTTTATATGAGGTAGGATTTTATTATTAAAATAAAATACTGAAGCTGCAAAGTCAGAGTTGTGACCAATCACAAAGGAACACAGATGACGTCAACAACAAAACAGATTGCAATTAAACACAGAAAGTGATTAGTTACTAAATGAATGAATGAATGAATGGCCAAAATGTGACTGCGTTAAAAGTGGATCCCTTTAATTACTAATAACCTTGCATAGGAGTAAAATTATTACTATTATAAAGTACTCTATAAAGTACAAACGCAGTAATATTTTACTGCTGTATATGTATCTGAGCAAATGTAACTAGTTACTGCCCATATCTGAACTCAGCGTAGTTAAAAAACACCTATGAAATGTTGTGTGTTATCAAACACACAGCATACCTTTTGTAAAACTCGTGTTCCACCACACCGGTACAGTAACAGTGAAAATCTATTCTCTGCTGGTGGTTAAGCATCATACTCAGATACCGCTTGTAGGTGAGGCTGTTGTAGGTTTACCTGACACTGGCAACTTAATGAATGTATCATTGCATTGCTAACACAACAACATTTGTTTACCTCTACAGTAGAGCGAGTGATGGGAGTAGAGAGGGAGAACTGGAGGACCTTTATGAGGATGAAGATACATGAATATGTAACTACTTTGCCTTTACCGTTGTTGAAACTGATGTTATGTTTTTTGCACAGTTAGAAAGTGGCAAACGTGTCGTCCAATAGTGTAATTTAACTTAATGTGCAATGTCAGGCTGTTATTGAGGCTCCGCTTTCAACATGCAATGTGAAAACAAAACGTGGCCATGTGTATCCACTAATGTGTATCTGGACATGTTTTAAGGCTGCAAACTGATGCGTGACAAACGGGATCCCAAGAAGCGTTAGTGCTGGGGAGTTAAAGAATGAAGGCACACATCGCTGCTTACTGAGTGCCAAGAGTAGAGCTCTCTTGCAGTCTCGTTAAGAGGAGATTTACAGAGGGGGGATAATAATTAAATAAATATGGCCCATTTGTATCAGCACACATACAATTTACACTGCACAATTTACAGTAACAGAGGTTTATTATATAGTGTAAACTTTGTTAAATAGTTGGATGATGTAATAAATATTAACATTATGTCATGTCATACTTTTATATAAAAGGTTGGGTTTTTTTAGGTTATTTACCATGAATCTGGAATGCTATTGTGTTTCTCTGTTCTGGATGTGTAGCTTCATGTTCTGTAGGAAAGAAAAGAATATTTTTGTTACTGTTGTTTTTGCTTTGGACAAAATAAATCAATATTTCTATAGTAATTGATGCACATTTAATTTATTATTCATGTTGTTTTTAGGTGACTTTTAAAATGACTCATTTTCTGGCTCTGCCTGCAGGTAGGCAAAACGAAAACCTGTAAACAGTGACCTCTTGTGCATATTGTGGGAACAGCATTAGTTGCAGTAAAAACTGTTGCATTCACTGACATTAATAGAGTAGGAGTTTTGGAGGCTAAAAAGGAAATTGAGTCGGTCTGCTCAATTTGTGCTATTATTAAAATAATTATTAAAATATTTTTTAAATAAAAAAACTACTCAACTGTTCTTGCTGAAAAATCGAATTAAGGACAGCTTTTGGTGGTAGCTGGTTTTATATGATCTAAGCTGGTCAGTGATGGTCTAGGTGACTGACAAGTTGGGTAAAGCCTGGAATAGACAAACGGAGCTACACAAAAACCTATGCTTTCAGCTTTTACTTAAAATGTGATCCCCATATCATACATGTTTCTCCATCACAAGTGGTCACGTGTGCCAAATAGGTGGTAACTATTTTTCTATCTTTCTTTACCCTTTATAAATAAACAGTGTTTTTGCTACTGTGCCTTTTATACAGGGATATACTGATTATATAATACTGAGTTTGTTTAATGATCAAATATAAAGTGCAAAACCTGTTGTTTACACTAATGCTACTCAGTTTAAAATGCTCAGTGGCCTTGTGTCCTGTTATTTTATTTATTTATTTGGTGACATTATGCTGAAATGGGATGAAATGAGTTTGAGTTTTACAAGACTGAGACAAGACAAACATTAACATTAGACAGCGAGGCTGCATCCCAAACAGCACACTCTGCTTCGCATACAACACTACTAAGAGTACTTCTAACTCTTACACTTTTTTTCCCCCATAATATTTAGCAGTGCAGTGTACAGTTTGGGACGCAACCAGACACTGGACTATTTGGGGGGCTTTCTGACAGGTTGAACACAGTTACTGTTAACTTTAGGTATCTAAACCCTCCCAGTGTGTTACCATAACAAGCCGCGATACACAAGCTGTGTTCATAGCGGTTGTGTCCATTGTTGCTATTCGATGTTTTTCCGTTACTGCCCCAAAGCTGGAGAAGGCTGATTTTAATCCAGAAGGTCCGTCGAGGTGAAAGCTGAGGCCAGAGAAGCTGATAAATAAACAGGCACCTCAACACAAACTTTAGCAAGGCTTAAAGATGACACAGTGCCACTTGCTGCCAAAACACACTAACTTAGCCCCGTGCTGTCCTGATTGGCTGACCTGTATTGTGACTCATACAAAAGCAGCCTACTTTGTAATTTCAATGAGAATGGGCAGGTCTAAAATGTTGTGTTCATGACATCACAAAGACAAATGAAAAAGTTATTACATTCGTAGATTGTTAAAATGGTAGAATTTTGCATTTTTTTTATGTTTAGCATAATTTTGTTACTTCATAAACCTGTCTGAAAAGTTAAAGCTGAAAAATAAAAAACAATCCCGAGCACTCGAGTGGGCAAAATTTCCTCCACAGTGACGTAAAAGACTCACTGCAAGTTACCACAAATGTTTGACTGCAGCTGTTACCACCAAGAGTGGCACCACCAAGTTTTAGGTTTAAGGGACAGTTCATTTTTCAAATAAATTATTTAGGTTTTAAAGGCTATTGTATTTTGTGTTGGATGATCTAAAACATGTAAATGTAACAAACTAGTAAAAATAGAGGAAATCAGATGAGGGGAAATTATTTTTTTCTGTAATGTAAAAAGATTTCCCTGTTGAAAAAGATTAGACCACCATGAGTGTTGGTTTACGCTGGTCTGAGGCTGGTCTTAAGTACAAGTACATTGTGATGTTATGTTGTGGTGAAATGTACTTCTATAGAAACCTGTGATAACAGCATTCTAAAAAGTTGACAACAGTGCCAGCATCATCAGTACATTGTTACAGCCTCTCAGAATCCTTCATTAGTTCCTTTATGTTGTGCAATGGAATTTGCCAGTACTCTCAATACCATATAGTCATAACACCATATAGTCATAATATATGGCAAAGCCATTTAGCAATTATTTTGCAGCAATGCTGTTGCTGGGATTTAGCTGGTCACATGGCATGGTCCTGCCTGACCAGCGTTCCAGCATCCAAAGCATATGCTGGTGTTGCCGGTGCAGCATATTAACTTGCATTGCGGCTGACCTGTATACCAGCATCCAAAACACAGCTATGCTGGACTAGGCTGCTTTTGTCATGCAGGTTTATGAAACCATTTGGCATCATTTCTAATGATTCATTCGTAATAAAATGGCTAAAGTTTAAAATGGTCATAAAACCAAAGAAGGTATGAGGTTTTAATATGAACTACACCAGCGGTTTCTTTCTGTTGGTTTTTACACCCTCCGTGTTTGTATTATGATCGGCCTGATCCTCCCTAAGAAGATGCTCATGCTACAAGCTGTGGTCTGTAACCAAGAAGGAAAGCTGTTGGAAGGAAATTGCTATTGGCAGGCGAGTGACTGACAGTCCCTTCACAAATGTGTTTAATGTTCACTTTGTGTGTTCTGTGTATGCTTCATGCTATGCGCTGTGACAGAGAGGCCTGATTCTCAGTGGAGAATAAGCCAGAGCTGATGTTACTGTGGCAACAGTTGCCATGCAACAAGGTGATGGCATATTGTTTGGAATGTTTTGGAATTCACTCCGAACCAGATAGCCTTCCATTATAATCCATTATCTGCCGCTATGCTGGAAAACCACAGGCTAAAAGTTGTTTTGGTTCCATTATCTGTGTGATTAGGTTCATTAACATGTTAGTTCCAGTGTGGCTGAGAAGCCATTATTAGCCCAGTCTACTCAATCTAGGGGGGATGATTTCATGCTATAAGACTATTTCATTCTATGCAGTGAAATTGTCCTGTAGTATATAACTATAACAGGCTCCACTCTTCTGGGAAGGCTTTCCACAACATTGTGGAGTGTGTCTGTGGGAATTGGTGCTAAATTAATTAAAAAAGAGCATTTCTGAGCTTCGGATAAGAAGGCCCGCCTCGAAATCGATATTATAGTGCATCTCTAAGGTGTGTAGCGGGATTGGGGTCAGGTCTCTGTTCGGTCCACAGTTTGGAGATTCTCTACAACAACTTTATGCATCCATGTCTTTACAAACACAGTGGAACTAGAAAGAACAAACTTGTACGCATGTCATTTAATATGTCTTTGCATGCTGCTGCTTTAACATAACATGTTACTGGAACTAAGGATCACATCTGAACATCTGAATTAAAGATATCCAGGATCAAGATTGTGGGAGTTGAATTTCTCACCTTAAATGTTGTTACAGTTACATTTTGGTACCTGTACAAGTTGTAGCATTTATGATGGAACAAAACATCTAATTAAGAAACTGGCGAATAGGAAGCCAATATCAGCCTTGAGCAAAGATGAACATTAACCATGCCCGCTGATAGTTCAGGTACTTGGAAAGGGTATGAAAAGCGCTGACATGCCTTGAACAGCCTGAAATTGTAGATTTGACCACATAGCCCACCATTTTAATTTCTGTTGCTCTGTTGTTGTATGTAAATCTGAAGGCATAAATTTCAAGTCTGTAACATAACGGCTTGGGATTTTGAAATCAGATCATTTTACCACCCTCTGTTGCAAACGATTTGCATTTGAAGGAGACAACAGTGTTTAAGGTTCACAGTATGTCAGTTCTATGTACAGTTCTAACTCCCCGTATTCAACTATGCAAATCTAAATGCAATGTAAAGCTATATATTTCAACTTTTTCAATTACTCTAAATAATTTTCTTGGTGCAACTATATAAATATAATCACTGTAAACATCTAAGGCCAGAATACCACAGAATGTCTTTAACTGTGGGACAATAATTTGAACTTATTTGTTGTAATTCTTAAGTATTTACGCTGGTACAGTCACTGTTGCTGTTGTACAACAAATACAGTGAGGTGTAGAGGAAGGACACAGAAAGGTCCGCAAAGGTCTCTGCTGTTTACACTGTGTTATATCATGCAAACATCTGCTAAAGAACCCTCAGGAGACAGTTCAGTCAGAGCTCATGCAGTAGACAGGCCAGTATTGATTCAGCATTTCCATGTCATTACTGTTTACAGAGAGTGCAGGTCTGCACACTGCACAATAGAACAGAAGTGTGTACCTACATGGCAGTAGCTATAGTGTGGTCCAGTCGTCTTAGCCACCTGCCACATACTTCTTTATGTCCAATGTCTCCCCCTAATGTACCAAACATTTAGCATGTGTAAAAACACAGCCGCACAGTTACTCAGCTTACATTCATGAATGTTCTGTACACACATGACTGGTGTGTCCTCTAAAGTCTTTAATGCACAGGAGTGTTCATACTGATCTCACAGGCCTGCCAGGCCTGCTGCCCCATTACTGAAATACTTCCAACCCATGGAGTCATTCAGAGGACATCCTGCATACTGCCCAGGGGGGACACTGTGCCTTCATTTGAAGAGTACATTTTCACAGACCTAAGCAAATACATTTCTGCAAAGATTTTGTTACCACAACAACAACAACAAAAAAACACAATTGGATATGTGATTGTATATACAGTACATATGTACATACATACATGTACATTGGTGTGCAATTCTGTATATATTTAGCAAAACTTATTTTACAGTACTATAGTGATGAGACAGTTTGTCCTTTTTGTTAAAAACCCTGAAAGGGGGTTTAAACAGAGGTTTGAGTGACATCACAACAAGAGGACCACATAGGAATTCTACTGTTTTTCCTTAAAATGAAACGGGTTATTCCTTAATGTGCTAAATTAAAAGAAAAGGAAACTCAGACAGCTTATTTAATAGTATGTTGAAAAGGCAGCTGACTCCTACTTTAGATGTGAAACGCATGTCTGAAACCCACAGTTCTGAAGCTACAAAGATAAATATACAGTCTGCACGTGTATAGCTTCTTTTGGACTACATTAGGTGTTCTGCTAGTTGCACTCTGTCCTGAAGTAAGGAGCCCCTTAGTAAGCCACTGAGACTGTTGTCAGTCAGGTGTACCATGACTGACTTTTCTCGCAATCTCCAGGCTAGTGGTATTACTTCTGCAGTCACTCTAGATCTTTCTAAAAATATCCAGCTGGAGGAAGCGGAGGGGACAGCGAAGCATTTATAAGGCCCTTCACCAGTGAGTGTTTCACTTGTCTTGGCAAAAGCAAGGTTGTTGACCACCTCGCAATGACCGAAAGACGGATACCCTTTACAATCCTACGCCAGTCAAGCTGGGATCCTTTCCGGGATTGGCAGCATGGCAGTCGGATTTATGACCAGGTCTTTGCAATGCCAGTCCTGCCGGAGGAGTCCTTCTGTTGGCCCAGCAGCCACTGGCCCGGTTATCTGCATCCCTCAGGCTCTATGATGGAAGCTGGACTCTTCAACCTCCTCTCTCAAAACCCTTTTGCACACACACTGGCCCGCCAGCTTAATGTGAAGCAAAGCGGAGACGAGTGGAAGGTCAGTGTGGATGTCAATCAGTTCACCCCCGAGGAACTGAGTGTTAAAACCAAGGATGGAATGGTGGAAATCACTGGTGAGTGTTTCTGGCTGAAAATGAACATTAGAACAGTTCACATGTTTGGAATCATATTTTTCTTGTAAATGTAAGGACTATGATATGACAATAGTTTGACAATAGTACTCCATGTGTTTAGGTTTTAGATAGTTAAACCAAAGCAATGCAAAACCAAACCCGTCATAAAGAAAGCTGTTTAATGTTGCCAATAAATTAGAATTAAATTAAAATTCAGAATGCCTCCTATTTTTGTAGTGACCACTGTCAAAATCAGATGTGATAAAAAAGAAAACGATTGTTTTATTATTAATCATTCAATGATAAATTGATATATTTCTATATCTAATATATATATAGAGATATTGACAATTAATATCTTATGTCTAGTTTGCACTACTTTAAAGGGGACCTATTATGCTTTTCTTGGGTTCCCATTCAACAGCAAGTTATAAAGTCCAATATATGCGCCAGACAAAGAAACTCTCCCTACCCCTAAAACTACTTTTCCAGCCCTTGTCTCTGCTACAAGGTGATCTCACCTTGTAACAAAATCCTAATTGCAACCCCTCACACAACACAGAGATCTGAACGAGTAAAACCATCCTACTCTGAAACATCTTCTCCAGTTTAGCTTACAAACGTGGATTGGCTCTACCTGACTTTTTTAGGTTTTTACTCAAACAGCCACAGCAGTGTGGAGGCAAGCCTTGTAGTAGAATGATGCTCTGGTAATTGATGATTTCAAACAGAGTGGGCCAAAGCACTGCTGAGCATATTTAAACTCAAGTCCCTAGGTAGAAATATTTGGTGGGTCTCTTAATGGTGACCTTGTTTGTGTGGTTACTGAATTTTAAATCACAGAAATTTACACCAGGCCTGGACAGCACCCGATGGCGGTACACTTACTAAAAGTGAATAATTTCTCTAACCGAGGGCACATATTAGCGTACACCCAGCATTTAATGCAACATGTCTTTACAAAGAATAAATCTGCTCCTCACAAGCGACATTTACTCCAGTAAAGGTGACAAATTACAATCTGAAAGCTGAGGGGTACATAAAAGACATAACAACTTAAAAACCCAAGCTGGCAGGTATCCTATTTAAAGCATGCTGCTGCTGCAGTATTTCTCTGATGATAAATCCCAGACCTCTTCCAACAATAACAATGCAACTTTTTCTTTTTTCTCTTGGTTGACTGGCATTTCATATTTGCTTTTGGAAATGGTCATCTTCTAATTTGTCAGGGTCCAATCTTGCTTTTACTGTCCTCTCAGCCCACCTTTGGATATCTGGTTCTTCAAATTTCATAGTGCATCCAGAGGAACACTAACTCGCTGCTATAAAACCTTAAACTGTATTAAACTATAAGTTATCAAAGAGGTAATGCCATATGTCGTGGCAGTTGCTAAGCAATGACTGGATGAGAGAAATGTGGACAACATCGAGATTATAACAGATTATAACACAAATTGCAAATAATTTACATATTATTTTTAGGTGTGCCTCTAGTGAGGTTCCACTGTCTTTCAAAACAGCTATTCAGATTTTCTCACAATGTTTTGGGGGGCCCCTAGTGGCAGGGTCCCTAAACACATCCCCATATAACTCTTTAGGTCTGGGTCTACATACAGTGGATCCATTTCTGACTGCAGTATGTACATGCAGCATGTCTATGAAACCTACACGGTCTAAACTAGATGTATGGATCATTTACACCTCTCTGGGATGCAGGACAACACACATTTATATGATATACATGAAAAAATTAGAAGTATGTTTATCATATACATTTCTTTACATTTTAACACTTACAAGAGCAAAATCTTCTAAAGTTAGACATGGCAAAAAGTATACATGCCAGGTAACAATGTGAACGCAGTGGCATTCCCTTTTCCAGGACTATAGGGGGCACTAGAAGCTTCTGTCTTTTCTTCTTGTGCAAAAAAGTGTCAAGGAAATCATAAAAATCTATATGATTTTATTCAACCTCGTTAGCCCAGCCACAAGTTAGGGAAATCATTCAGCAGTGGTCTTTTCTGCTGAAGTCTCAAGAATGTAGCACATTTTACCAAATCTCTCTATTACAAGTGATGGCTTTTGGCAATATGACATATGCAGTGGAATAGCTGATGCCCTGTGGGTTCTGAAGGTTAAAACAAGACATCACAAACCATAGCGGATTAGAGCCACCTATGGACCCTGAAGGTGGACTGTTTCAGCCTGAACTGCCTGAATTAGGCATAATGAGGCTGTCGTTACAAACAGAGCTCATTTACATATAATTACATGATGTATTGAATGTGGATCATTTTTGACAGACATATATCTGTTTTTTTATTGTCAGGCAAACATGAGGAGCGCAGAGACGAGCATGGATACGTGTCCAGGAGCTTCACTAGGAAATATGCGTAAGCTAAAAACTATCGCATGCAACAGATAACCCTCCACTGACCTGCAGAATTTAAGTTCCTCTCTCCCCACAGTCTCCCTCCTGGAGTGGATGCTGAGAAGCTCACCTCCTGCCTCTCTCCTAAAGGCGTGCTGACCATCGAGGCTCCTCTGCTTAAGCCTGCCCTAAAGACTGCCGAAAAGTCCATCCCTGTGTCTCAGCCCAAGAAGTAAACCCAAGAACTGTCCTCTCCATTAAAGTCCAATTTTGTAAATAATAATTACAGTCTTGTAATAAAGTAATAAAGCTCTTTATCATTAAAACTTTAACCTAGGGTATTTTTTTCAAGACATTTGCATAACTGTGCTGATGTATTAAGGGTGCAGTAGCTTTAATTAGACAATATAGAGCCCCCTTTGTACTTACTATACATTACACTAGGTCTGGGCAATGCCCAAAAATAATTGGCATAGTTTTTTTTTTTTTATCACAGTTTTTGACTATATGGCCCCATACAGAGTTAACTGTAGAGCTATTTGGATGTGTATGTGTTTTTGAACATAAACTGCTTTAATGAAAATCTTTAATAAAATTACATTTTAAATAATACAGTACTGAGTAACTGAACATCTTTTGAAGTTTTAAAGTTCTTTACCTGTCATTTTACTTAATGTTATTGAGAACCTGCATTTGTCAGAATCCTTCTTGTGTAGACTTAGGGTGACTTTCCTGCTACTTCATGCCACTTCAGAAATTACTACATGAGTGCTTTCCAAAACCAGCCCACATCATTTACGTATGTAAAAACTGATGTTTTCTGTTGTTATGAGAGAGTTGCTCTGGAATTCAGACACCTTGGGAAATCCATCTATTTTGATTTTTGTTTTACGTGAACTGATCTTTACGACCAGGACATTCCAGCTGTATGGATAATACTGCAAATTCTTTCTCAGACAATAAATCACACTCTGGAAAACGTGTGGCATGGACAGTGGGGAATTTACTGCTGCAACAGTAAAAGTGAATAACACATGTACAATGTTAAATGTACATATTATCTTTTATTATTTGTCGCCTGTTTCTGATCCTGTATTGAAGGTCCGAGAAACTTTTTCCTCTTCTAAAAGTTCCAGGTTTAAAGCAAACATAGCTGTTCTGGGATAACATACCCAGTCACTGTAGCTCGACTGTTTTGTGGCTGCGAGTCGCACTGAAGCATACCAAAGATACAAATGTGACAACAGCCTATATTTGGTTCCATGTACTCAAGCTGAACTTAATGTAAAGTAAAACAAGCAGAAGTTGAAGAGTCATATGGCAGATAAAGCTAGCACCACAGTGCGTACCAGACAAACTAACAGACACATTATTGGGGATCATGTCTGCATACTTCTTAAAGAAATATTAACCCCCAATTGTCCAACATTTAGCAAACTGTTTAATGATAAATTAATCTTCTCTGTTATGACTATTACCACATTTTGCGTATCTTCATTATGTTAATCATTGACAATATCTAATGTAACAATTGCATCACTGTATCGCTACTTTGTACCACAGAAAATGATATTCTGCCTGGGGTTAAAGTGATAGTTATATCTATCTTATCTATATATAGATATAATAGTATAATATGACTTAGAAATTATATGATATCTATCAATATTATTATAAAATATCTCACTTAAATCTTTGTGCTGAAGGCCAAGGTACATGTGTCATTAAGCTGCCCTGCCAACCAGTGTGTGTTAATGACCTAGCATGCCAGCTCTGATACTTTGCATAGCCATAAGAATGCAGACACACCTCCTATGTTCTGGGTTCAGGTCTTTCAACAACCGCCACTGGACTCTGGAGCAGTGTAAATGTGTTCCCTGAAGTGATTCACTATCTGTTGGATAAATCTGGGTTTGGCAGATGCCTGACAAGGCAGGGATGTATAATGAACACAATGATCCCACTTCGCACCTTTGAGATGAATTGTACCGTTGATTGCAAGTCAGGCTCACTTCCAACATCAGTGCCTGACCTCTCAAATAATCTTTTGGCTAATTGGGCAAACTCCAAAAGCTTTCCAGAGGAGTGGAGGCAGTTATAACCATAAAGTGCTACACACAATATTTTCATGTCCATGGTTTTGGAATGGGATGTCCAACAAACTCATATAGGTGTGATGAATATGTGTCCACATACTTTTGGCCATACAGTGTATGTATACTTTAACTGACCCATAACACATAAAAAAAATAATAAAGCATGAGCTTCTAACCTAGCCATACAAGATGTGCTAATGCTAATGCTAGATGATGACTAATGCGCTAATGCTAGCGTTTGATGGAGACATTAGAAGAACACTACAGTCACTCCACAGCTTTATTGATCTACTTTGAATCTCATAAATGAAGGCATACCCTCTTAAAGGCAATATTGGAAATATGGATACATAGGAAAATACACTCATGGCCTAAAGGATAGTTTGCACCCAGACAGAATCAACTGACAGCAATGAAACTTGGTGGGTGGGTTTGACATTGTGAGATGTGCATGTAACATAAGCAAGGATGGGCCTTATTGATCTGCCTGACTGACCCAACAACCACAACTGCAGACATTCAGCGAGTAGTGATGCCCACCATGAGTCATCCTGTTACTGCCAGGCAACTACTGCAAACGCTGAAATGATGTCGTGCCAGACTGTCATGGAGTAAATTAGACAGTGGGTCATCTTCAGTGACTAGTCCTGCTTTTGTCTTGGTGGAGATGACCAATGAATCGGTTTGTGGAGATACCATGGTCAGCACCAAGATGAATGGTTTGTTGTCGTGCGTCATATGCCCAGAAGGCCTGGTGTCATTCCACCTCCACACCCCTCCGGCAAAATCTGTAGGATCTCTGTGAGAATATTCAAGCTGGATGGTATGGATTATTGCAGGACACCATTAGGAATCTCTCCATGCCGAAATGTCTGGCATGTTGGTTAGCAAACCTGATGTCGGCCCAATACTTCCATATGTGTGGCTCAATAAATATTGCTCATATCATTTTTCATAATTTGTTATTCCTGGTAACTGTTATCAGCCTTTCCAGTAGTATTGCAATCCAAATATTCCTTCTACATGCAACTATTTGTTGACAATAAGTGTTAAGGATGTCCTGGGATCATTTAGATTTGCTTAATGTGACCAGGATGACAGATCTGATTCCAACAATTGGACCTTCTCTGAAATTCCAGTTGGGCTGACTGCAGTATTATGTTTTTATATTTGTACTTGTTCATATTTTTGCCAAACTAGAGTTCTAAACTAGGTCATAAGAATTACTTACACCTAGGATGGTGCTTAGTCCCCACTGTAAGAAACTCCTGCTGTAAGCCAGCTTTTAGAACATAAATTTAGAAGCTATACAGATAGAGTGAGATATATCCTAATGTAGACCTGATTATGAAAGGAATAATGGCCTTTATTAAATGTGGGTTAATGATGTTTGGGAATAATTGGGTCAGTGAGTGCCAGTACATAATAACTGCTTTACAATTGTGCTGCTTTGCAGTTTTATTTCAGTGTTAAAATAGACAATCAAAGCTTGTGTTTGCCATTGTACTGCTCATTATCCAATTCAACCAGGTCCAAAATGATCCGGTTTACAGTGACCCCGGCATGGTGGGATTAGCTTGTCACACACACGGTGGTCTTTTGTCTCTTTGACAGAGTCGTGCCACCTCGGAGTGGTGGTGGAGGAGGGGAGGAGAGAGGTCGCCCCTGAATTCTAATGCTCTCTCTGATGCTACAGCTTTATCTTTTGCAGGTTGTTCTGGATGTCTGAACGGTGCCAATGGGAATGGCGCTAATCAAGGGGATGTACCTTCCCAGCCCTAGCAACAGGCTTCCGATTGGCTGACGTGGTAGCTCAGGCCGTCTCCTATTGGCTGGCATCGCAGACCAGTTTGGACTGAGAAATTCATCTAGCGCATGGCTGGCTGGGTGTGGGCTGCTGTATGAGGCTGCAGCTAGATGCTGAGATGAGGTCCAACAGTTTTACCACTAAAGTTTTTCCTAGAGTGAGTCCACGCTTTGATCTGGTTGCAGTTTTACTGCTACTGAACTGCTGTATTAATGAAAGGCACCTCTGTAAATACGTCATATGGATGCGTCAGTAATCAACACAGAGCTTTGTCATATGGTCGGCCTTGCTTAAATAAGCTGTGTTGTCGAGTCACTCGTGAATCTAAGCAGGCGGTTTTGTCTCTGTTAGGTCTGACTCATGAAATGACAACCCTATCATCAGAGTACACCTACAGTCTTCCTGCAGTTAAAGGGACGTTCTGGCCTACACCCAGAGTTTTGTTGTGTGAATGTAATATTAATATGTAGTGGTAGTATTGTATCCCTCAGCTTTATCGTTCTGATAGAATCAGCAATTATTTATTATTATTGTTAATTATTTGTTATTATTTTTTGTTCATTAATGTTCACTACTCAGCATGCATTATTCAAATCTTATAGCTTTTGGCAATCCCTGTAGTGTTACCTATCCAGAGTGCTGGACAATGACCTGTATGCTAATACATACAACCAAGATGCCATTAGTGTAACCCTTCGGATGTCAAACAAAATTGTTAAGAAAGTAGTGATTCTCTTTCTCAGCACAAAATGGATGCCAGAGACCAATCTTTCAACCCACGAAAGGAAGCCAGACTACGGTTTCTGGTATCTAGCCAGTTATTGTAACACATTTGCACAAATCGCGAATCGTATTTGCACAGGTGAGAAGGTGCAAAGAAGGTGGGTGTGTAGTCCCTTACAGTGCTCAAATACAAAATACACATTATATACACAATAAATATACACAGTACTACACACCACAATAGCTCTGTTAGATGGTATGTACAGGGGATAGAATTATATTTATATATATGTATATATATATATATTCCAGACAGATACACAGTATATAGATAAAAGGTGAACCAGATGTGAGTTTATTTGTGCAGGTATAGATATGCTATATGTAAGGTGTGGATTGTCCAAGGTGACTTGTATGGTGACAGTCCCGTTGACCAATACACCAGCTGCTTCTGTAGTTTATGCTTCTGAACCTCCTGCTGCTCGGCAACTGTGAGAACAAACAGTGGCTTTGGTGGGTGTGGTCCTTTAAAATCATTTCGTGAGCAAATTTAGGCCAGTTGTGTGATAATTAGCAGTTTGGCATTGGCCAATCATAGAGATAGCTACCTAAGCAATAGTGTCTGTCTAAAACAAAGAAGAAGCACAAAAAAGACCAAAGAAGAATCCCTAAAAAGAAGTGATAGTGCTCTTTCCAAGAAAATTGGCTTCAAAATGAAGAATTCAAGGTTTGGATTGCCAAAAAACCCATCAATTCAACATCTGCAAAATTGACATAAGTCGTTTGTCTGATTTTCAGTTTGCCTAATGACAGAACCGTCTGCAGCAGTATGAAACTGTTACTGTGAGTCTTGAATTTTGTCTGGTGTCTGGTTTGGATTTGTTAAAAAGGTCACAACCTTGCTAATTTTAGCCTTTAGCTTGTTGTTTGCCCTATCTGATAAGTCATTTCTAAAAATTCATTTTCTACAGTGTAGAACAAGGCAGTTCTACAGCTGCTAGAAGATATTCAGTTTGCTAACAGTAACATTAACTGTCTGGTTTCCTTTTACATCCGACGGCTAACAAAGAAAAATGTAGACACCAATAATCCAGCAAGAAGCACATAGTGTTTTTTTTGTCCTCCAACCTTCATGGTGTTTTTCCGGTCTTTAAAATCAAAAATCTCAGTGCAGTTCAGCTGTTATTAATAACTTGTTCATTTTCAATTTGTAAGAATTTTAAGAGCACATTTAGTTAGTGCCACTTTTTTCTTTTTCAGTCCTTTATTGTTTAGTAAAGGTTCTTGGTAAAGGCCAGTTTTGTATCTATACTTTGTTATATACTTTATTTTGAGTGGCTTTATTATATTAACTACTTCTTAAAAATGTACCAGCAGTGAAGCATCTGCATAGATTCAAAAGACATTAAGTCCATGAGGACTTATGACAGTATTTCCTCATTCATGAATATTTTCAAAATGTGAGTTTCTCCTCGATTTAGCGCGAATTAAATGTGTATATAATCTGATGGTTTCAGCTGTCTAGGGCAATATCGGCTGATGCTAATTTGAGAACATGTGACAGGTATAATACAGACCATCTCAGGACTTGGTCAGGATTAAGATCAAAGTGAGGGTTAGGATAAAGGCAAGGGTGAGGGCTAGGATTGCATTTTAGGTTAAGGTAACAGTCATGGCCTTGGTGAGGATTTGGTATTGGGTTAAAATTAGGTTAAGGGCCAGGGTGAGGGTTAGGATTAGGATTTAGGTCGAGGTTAGGGTTAAGTCTACTTCACGTAACCTATCAACAGTACATCTTTAAGGTATTTAATTCAGTGTGTCCAGATGCTTCACTACTGCTACTTCATTGATATGCTGCCATTGTATTAGTGATATAGTGTAGTTATAGAAATAGTGTGTATACAGTGTGGTTTATAAAGTTCAAGTGTCTAACCAGGATATCTGCGGTTTTAAAAAACAGAATGACTAAAGTCTCAAAGGGTGTGACTGCAGCTTTTTACAAGATGTTATCTGGCAATATATCTTGATTTATAAGGTCTAAATTAGAACTTTGCATCGTATAAAGCTTCAGTGTTTTTGCCTTGACCTTCACACCAACGAATGACATTGAAATGCAATATATCTTATGAGTTTACATGCAGTTCATTATTGGGCCTTTATATTATGTCTGACATTACTACATTACTATCTTGGCTGGCGTTAAACAAGCAGACAGTAAACACCTTGTGCTTCACACAAATGCAAAATTGCCTGTTTTTAATTATATCAATATGATTTCTGTTTCATTAAGTTACATATAAATAATGTTACTGACTTGGCTGACCCAAAAATCAATTAGCTAGAATTATTACCAAAAATCTATATTACTTAATAATGTGGTTATGACCATCCTGTTGGGTTAATGTAAGCAGTGCCACCTTTTAACAAATTTGCAGCAGCATTGACAACACTGCGACAGTGTTGTGCGTTTGCTGGGAAGCCATGCCGAGGTCAGATATGTATATAACCAGCGTTCTTGCTGACTAGCAAGTTGGTTGTCCTCATCTGACAAGTCATGTCTGTTGTTTAATAATCAGTTCTCTCCAGTATAATGATGATATATATATATATATATATATATATAGTATTCAACTTCCCTAGCACTGTTAGCTATATCGAGTTCTTTTGCTTTCAGATAATGAACAAATACTTTCATAACAGCCCAAAACAAATAATAATCAATGGGTGCCTGTGGTTAAAGCCATGAAGCCATAATCTTAGAGACCTATTTCCCTTTCCTCCCTGAAATGGTCTGAGTGGTGTTTTAACAAAACTTTTACTTTCAGCTTTCACTTGAGTGTAATTTGTTGTCTTTATGAATAGAAAGTGCGCAGTAAAGAAGGCCTGAAATTTCTACACCAGTGTACTGTGTTCAGGTCAGTATCACGCCTTAATGTTTTCTTATTGTGGGAATTCATTCTGGGAAAACATTTACGGTACAGGCGAAGACCGCACTAAAAACTTTATTGGCTACTGTGATTTCACTGTAACAGTATTGTAATAATACAGCAAATAACATAGTATCATTAGCACTTACGTTAAATGTCGGCACCAGTGTACTTCCTTAAATCATGGCTTTCTGGGAAGTTGTTGAAGGTGATTCACTTCTCCAGAGGTGCAGCAGGTTTCTGCTTTTTAGGAAGTTGATGCCTCCTCGGTATAAACCAAAGGTGAGAAAATGATCTTTACTCCAGTTTAATTTTGTTTTTCAGTTTTCTATTACTTCCCTAAGACCTTCATTAACGTCTGTTATCCAGGGTATTGTTTGTACGGCATTCTCTAAAACGAGGTGAGTAAGTGGTAGAAGTGGTTAGCAGCAGCCTCCTCTGTTGACTGAACAATCCCAATGCAAGACATCTGCCCATCTGCTTTGCTGCCAGGTCTTTCCTAGGACTTTATCGTGTGTTCTTAATTCAGAGCTCAAAACAGAAACATTACCTGGGGCAGGCCACGCAAAACAGAGACTGTCTCCGGAAAATGAGTATTGTCCCCAAAAATACAGGGACATCTGATCACCCTAGATCAGCCGTGCTATTAATCCTAAGGACAACTAGATATAGAAGTCAGTCTCTGTGGGACTTGCAGTCAGGAAGCTAACAGTGGTGTATTTTCACTTTCTTAAATTAAGTTGAAAACAATACAGATTATTACAGTTTTGAATGAATGCTGTAGTAATCATGTGACTGTTCCTACAGGTGTAGGAAAGTGTAGGAAAAGTACTTGTTTTTTAATAAAATTTGAAATTAAAATCTTTTGTCAATTAATGCAGCTTTACAGCATTTAAAAAAAAGCTGTGGTTTAAACGTTTTATTTTCTTATACCTGTGTCAATATTCAGATTGTTAATAATAGTAATATACTGCTGTCAGTGAACAGCGTTGTAAAAATACAGTATAACTGGTCATTACTGTAAACAAACACGACAGTATGAGTGCTATAATAAATTAATTACAGGAACTACTTGGCAACATAGCAATGTTTTGATATAGACCTTCAGCCATCTAGCTGGGGATTCAGAGACAGTTGTTTAAATGTGATTTACAGGTTTCAGTGTTTTAGGGTTAATAGCTTCAGCTGTAAACTGCAGGGACACACAACACTAAAAAGTAAGGTCAGGATGATTTTGTTCACATATGTCAAATATTTTGTAAATGCTAAATGTAACTTGTTTCCACAGCTGTTTGCTTCCTAGGACACCACAGCAATGTGCAAGGTTAAACATGACCAACATAGAGGCGATGCATCTATGACCGCTTCAATTTTTCTTTATTTGTGGATTTTTTTTTTCTTTTTTTCATGTTTGTCATTATTTTGGCTCTTGTGCAACTGCTACATAATTATTCACATTCAAGATATTTGTCACCCAGGAGACAGCTAAAAGTAAAAAAAGGAAACAAAAACAAAGATATGAATGAAAAAATAATACTGCCAAATACAATTTTATGGTCCATGTTTTGAGTGTGTCACAGAAATACTGATTCTGATACTTCACTGTAGTTCAAACCATACATGTTTCATTGTGCATAACATGACAAGAAAAAGCACTCATATATTGTCGAGAGAGCGGAAACATTGTTAAACAATGTCATGATTATAGTTTACCAAGAAAAACACGTGCACAGTTAAGTGATCAGTAGTGTTTTTCAATTTTCAATCTAGCTAAAGAAATAAACATATTTCATGTCACAACAGCAACGCCCATAACAGATCAATTTATTGTTAACAATCACAATTTTGGTATAGCAAATCAAAACAAAAAAAACAAAATGATAAATTATAAGTAATCAATATGAAGCCTGTTTACTTCTCAATCATAGGAATACATAACATCCAAGGTATAAGTTAATAAAGTCAAGCTATTGTATAAATACATCACCAGCATGCACAATATTGAATCATTGATAGTATCATCGTAATTATCTTACACTGACAAAACAGGATAGTTGGCAAGTGCAAAAATAAATTAAACACAGAAGTAAACCACAAACTTTGAAGCTGCAATATTTTTCTTAGTTTCTTTTTCTTTTTTTAACAGATAAGTCTCTGCCTCTTATCTCATCTGACCTTCGAAATAGTCTATGGTTCCGGTAATGACAAAATGTGATGGCTTCATGGCCAGAATGTTTTTAGTTTTTGTTCAATATTGTATATTTTGATGCATTTATGGATCTCATAGTTTAAGTAAATCTAACAGCAAATAAAATGCAAATGTCCAGTTTATTTCACTGCCACTGCCAGAAAGCCTCAACAAATTTGCCTGGTCTATGTTATATTTTTGAGACTAATACTGGAACCATTTAAGACTATTTTGCAGACTTTGCATTCAAGTGTTTTTTTCAGCTAACCCTCTTTTCAAATGCTTTTCTACTACCCCAAAAACATAAATAAGCAGCATCCCTTTGAACTACATCAGTCCATTTGCCAGTGCGAGGCTGCCATTCCAAACCAACAACGACCCCTTCTGGCTGATTGACTGACATTTTCAGTGGTTTTGGCAAATGTCAAAGATAACCAAGAAGACGGAGGCCCATTCAGCTATATATATTTCTGTATATATTCAAACTAAGACTCCAGCCCCCCCTTTTTAAACCACCCTTGATATTTTTTCTTTTAACTCGTGGAAAAATAAAGAACTGCTGCTGCAGAGGAAACCATGGCAAAAGCTGCTGCCAAAGTCCACCAGCCATTTATTTTTTTTTAAATCGCTTTTCTTCAGAGAGACACATCTACCTTTTTAATTGTTGCCCTCCCCACCCTCATCGTCTTGCTGGTCACTTGTCCACAGTGTTAAGTTGTCTCGGAGCAGCTGCATGATGAGGGTTGAGTCTTTGTAGGAGTCCTCATTGAGGGTGTCCAGCTCGGCGATGGCGTCATCGAAGGCGGTCTTGGCAAGGTGACAAGCCTGCTCTGGAGCATTTTGGATCTCATAGTAGAACACAGAATAGTTGAGGGCCAATCCCAAGCGGATGGGATGGGTGGGCTGCATGTGCTCTTTGCTGATCTCGTGAGCCTCGTTGTAGGCCTTCTCTGAAGATTCCACCACAGTGGACCTCTTCTCTCCCGTGGCCACCTCAGCCAGGTAACGGTAGTAATCTCCCTTCATTTTCAGGTAGAAGACTTTACTCTCGTGCTGGGTGTCGCTGCAGTTTTTGATGAGGAAGTTATCTAGAAGGTTGAGGACGTCTTGGCACACAGCCTCCAGCTCCTTCTCGATCTTCTCGCGGTAGGCCCTCACCATCTCAATTTTCTTCTCATTTCCGTCTGCAGAGGTTTTCTGTTCAATACTGGAGATAACCCTCCAAGATGAGCGACGGGCACCTACGACATTCTTGTAAGCCACAGACAAGAGATTTCTCTCCTCATTGGACAAGGCCTCATTCAGCTCTGTTACCTATAACACAAAAAACAGGCAATGCTGGGTGAGAAAAACAAGTGGTGATCTTTTTATATTTTACTATGATTTACCTGCACTGGTATTAAAATTGAGGGAAAAAATGCTTCTGCAACACAGTAAATTTAAAGGAGAAAAAACTTGTCTTTGAATGAAAATATTGTTCTACTATTTCTACTACTCTATAACACAATAAAAATTATTTTCAAACTCTACACCAAAATAAAAAAGATAAGAACAGAAATGTAAGGTTTTGTTCCAACAGTGACGCCAAGGTGAATTATAATGCAGTTTCAACATTTCACATAAGCATTTTGCATGTCTACACTTTTACACAAATAGTATTTGATTATTCCAAGTTTATAGCGTAATTGCAGTATTATAGTATTCGATTAAAAAAAACACAACATGATTAATGTTTGTTTATTCCTTGATGGTGGCATAAGTGAAGACAAGTGCTTGTTTGGTTGATTTGGTAGTTTATCTTTGTGTTGTAAGTCTGTGATTTTACATACTACTAGTGTACCTACAAAATAACAATATACACCACTTACAAATAGGTAAGATGACAAAATCATAGAAATACATGGTATCAAAATATATAACTGTTGTATTATAACCCCTCACTTTCTTCTGAGTGTCTCCTATTTAGCCTTTCATGGGAACCTTTCTTAGTAATCAAAAATTGGAAACTGGGTTCATCTTTTTTTCTAAATTGCTTAGAAAGTCTAGGGCAGTGTTGCCAAACCTGTTACTCAAGGCCCCCATATGATGCTCAGTGTTCTTTTATTCTTTATGTACTGTGATGTTGAAGCAAAAATGTTGGCTGTCTGGGGGGCCCTAAGAACCGGGTTACAAGTGTATGCCTGTGGTTCTACATGAAAATGACAGTCTATATTATTTGAACACCTGAGTGGATTAATACTAAGATTAGTCCTGATGTCTATACATTTTCGAATGGCCACGCCCATGCCTAGACATTATTCCAACAAATACAGTTGCTAATGAATATGTAATGCAAGGCAGGGAGCACTTGTTATCAAAGACATAATTCTTCGGTTGCATAATGGTAATATCCACACTGGGCTTTGTCATTCCTGCCTTAGTGCAACTGTGCAACCATAGAGATGAACAAGTGCTATACGCCTAGTGCCGTTTCCAGTTTCCATGGCAATCGTCTCATTTTGTACAGCAGTCCACCTCGAACCGCCAAGAAGTCTGCTCCTGCTTTGTGAGGCAGCAGAGCACTACTACTAAGCAAGAGCAGCAATGACTCTAGCTACGGTGAGGATGGGGGTAGGGTGAATGGGTAAGGGCATGTATGTTGGTGGGTGGGTGGGGGGGGTGGTAAATGTTCCCACGAACAGCCCTGGGCAGCTGCACTGAAAGCTAAGACGATCAGTACGTGGCAGTTCACCTGTTACAGTGGCCTTCTCCCTAACCTTCTCTTAGCCTTCTCCCACCAGGAGCTCCATATTCTGTTTTCATTACTGGTTTTACGCCATAATGCAACAAAACGAACAGCGCAGAGCACACATCAGTTACATAAGATCATACGCCTCACATATCTCGGCACAGTCTGCATCTCATTTAGTGACAGCACAAGAACAATTTTCAGCCCCAGTTGAGGTAGAGTGGTTCTGTTTGGGATGCGATTACGTAAGAACTACAGAGGTATGTGCGGTGTTATTTCTGAGTGTGTTCTGTCTTATGTCCATTAAGCCATGTTTTACTGCTATTTGCAAATGTAAAACATATCGCAGTTATAATGTAGTAGTCAAAATAAGATTAGTTAGAAATAGTATAAAAATTTTACATTCAACTGCATTTTATATAACAACAATATGAATACTGCCACAGGCATAAAACAGTAACTATCTCATGGTCAAAAATATCTCCAGTGTTAAAGACGTAAAAATGTAACTTACAGAGAAAGCTTTGACAGATCAAAACAAGAACAGGAAAAAAGAAATTGACATTATGTAACCAAGCTAAATAGACTCTAAACTTAGAAACTTGGACAGGATATAAAAGAGATTTGTTGAGAATGCAGTTATTTTTGTCTTTCTTCTTCATCTAAGAGACCTGGTGTTCAGAGACAAAGATGTTGGGTGATGTGTGATGTCTCAGCCGAGACGTGTTTTATAAAGTATGAGGGATAAGAGCTTCTTACTCAAATGGAATTTTCAAGTCAATCAGTTCGTAAGAGCTTGTCTCTTAGGCCATAAACTCTGTGTTAATGCATAGAGGATAGGAACTTTGCTGGTAGCTCTGTGGCTAAAAGGGCTTTTATCTATGGGACTGATGCCACTTTACTTTCAAGCAGCTTTTAGACATCACTAAGCGAGCCCCACTACTTAGTCAATTACAGACCTTAGGGATACAACAAGTATCCTTACCAATATCAGTACAATTTGACAGATTGAGAACTGATATTATAATGCTTGAATTTGCCCATGTTTCAGATTTGTATCATTGCGGTTGTGCCTGAAACATCTTTTGTATCCTCTAGTTCATCTGGAGCTTTTAATGCTTATTATTCCAAAAATGAAAGCAGTCAAACCAGTTTTTGTAAAATGTTAATGTAATCCAAAATATTGCGCCTACTGCTTAATGACAGTTTTGAGATGGGTTAAAAAATGTGACACCAAAACCAAATCCTATTTGCTTGATTTTAACATGTACTTCATGGAAGTTTATATATACAAAATAATTTATTCTGACAAAAGTGCATTTGCTCGTTGACATAAATTGTGTTTAAACTTTTTGTATGAGCATTTGTATGTACTTTAGTGATTTGTCTTATATCATCAAACGTAGTACATGGTGTGGTTTATAGTCCTTTCATATTACCCTGTGTCTCCCATGGGAGTACCACCAATTACAAGTTCAGAGGGAAAGAGCTCCCCCAGGTTTTAATCTGAATCCTGTGCAGCTTGGCGCTGCTTCTTTTCAAACTACTGACCACACAGAATTGCTGAGCATCTCAGAACACTTGCAGGGGAACACTAATTGCTAGACTTTGTCTATGTGTCCTAACAAATGCCCAGATTTGCTGATACCAAGATGAAGAGAGAAAGGAATCCTGCCAATTGCGAGGACTGGTGGCCAACTGTACTCCTGCTTTAGCCTACAGGGCATAACTGGGTCCCTGTGGTAGAACTCAACCCTGCAATTTTAAAGGCGATGTATTTGAATAGTTTAGACTGTCATTGTACATGGATCATCACTTATCGTAGGAAATAACTATCACTTAAAGATTCACAGAAAGCAACGTTAGGTTTAAAAATACACAGTTAATGCGTTTACGTGCTGCACATCTGACTTTCCAAGCCGATCAAAAAATACAATGCTAAATGGATTTCCTTTTATATGTGGTACATAAAGTCATACACTGCATGATGAACAGTAGGACTGGCTGATGCAACACTGCTGCTACACAGTCTCCTCAAAAGAAAGAACAATACGTCTACAACAAGCAGCTGTCACCAGGCCTATGAAAAAAAAACACTATATGCTATATCTATTTAAGGTGACTCCGACTAACACGGCCAATATTAATGAGGAACAGTGTAAAAGGGGCGTGACAATGACTAGTTTTAAATTATGCTTAAAAACGCGGTTTTGATATTTGGACCTGACCGGTGATGTGCTTTTGCTGTAATAAGCCCACAAACTGAAGGAGAAGACACCTTCCCTTGGCAAAGCTGTTCAACATGTTGCCAGCTTTTTTGTATTATTGTTAAAATGTATTCGTTTTGCATTCATCCAAAATGCGGCTATGAGCTCTGCTATCGGCAGGTCTAGGACCCATGAGCAGACAAGGAGATATTGATTAGCTGCCCTGGACTTTCCTTTCAGATCGTCTTCCTATCAGACCATACCCTGTAGGTTCTACCGTGCGGTATGTTCCTACATAATCAGTATGGCCGGTTCAACTTGAGGTATTTCCAATCACCAGAGTATCAAGAAGGGAAAAGGAACACGGGCCAGCTAGCTATATAGACATGATGTCAACACTTAACAAGGCAGCAAAAGGAGGGGGCCTGTGTGCTGTGTGGCAGTGACGCCTCCTCAGTGTCACTCCCTGAGCCTGTGCAATGCAAAGATCAAATTATAATTCATGTGTCCTTGCCTTTTCTCACCTGAATGAAAACTTTGAGTAAATGTTGACAGCTAATGGGCGTTCACATGCAGATCTTTCCCCTGAATTTCTCTATTCCAAGGCCCTAATCTGACAAATGTCCTTTTTTTTCTTTCTTTTTTCTAGGGGATAATAGTTATTCCCAACGATGGTGATAATGCAGTGATTCAAAACGTATGCTCCTTTACATGTAGCACAAACATATGCTATTTGTACATGTGGAGCATATAATTATCATACAGAATATGTATCTGTAAGACATTAATCAACACTGTCCTAAAATCAGAACAAATAAGGCTATGGGTGGAGGTAAGTGTGCACTAACCAGTGTGAATGCCGGCCCCCACTGCAATATGACAACGGTGGAACATTCTGGAAGGAATTCTACCACCGCTAACGTTTGTTTAAAGGGGGGGAACTCAAATTTGTGAAAGAAGACCACTAAAAGACGTGATTAAATAAGTAGCGGTTATTGAAAAATGTCTTTATTACAAAGACGTTGTGGTCCTGACGAGAGAAATCTTTAATTTTAGGATGTAGCCCCCTTTTGTCTGGATGGAGGCCAGATGTGCCTGTTCTGACGGTTTCTACGTTACTGTAGTAGCTTCTCTTTATAGCGCGAGGCTGGACTCGGGTTTCTTATTGGCCAGCTTCTCGTTCGAATTATCCCGTTCCACCTTAAACGGTGCAGCAGTTCCACTCTTCTACTCAACTGCTGTACCATTTAAGGTGGAACGGGGTAATTCGAACAAGAAGCTGACTTGAGCTTCGTCTTTCAAGCGACAATGAATGAAGAAGTCGCCAGTGAATAGACAAAACTGGTTAAGCGGCTATTTTTACACAGAAAATGTTGTTCTTGTTCGAGAGTAGAGGTCATAACGCGGCGCCGGGGCACATTTCGTGCCATTTGGAGCGGCGCCTCATTCATTTTATTGTAAGCTCGGCTACGGCAGGGGAGGCACCGCCCAAGGACCAGACAGTCTACACCCAGTCCGTTATGTGCAGCTTTCCAGCTGAAACGGACACCATTTAAGACACTTTAAGTGACAGAACGCAGTCTGACATCTCTCCTTTCTTCCATTCATCATGTAAGCCAGGCTATTTGAATATTCCCTGCCCGTGTGTCATGAAGTCTGCTATCAAGCATGTCTGCTTTCAGCACGTCTTACAGATGTTGAGAAGAGCAGCCTTCGTGCTAGGCTAACAGGCGTTTATACCACAGCAGAAACAAAAGGATGTCATTTAACATTAGCGAAAAGGGGGGGATATGGGGTGACTTACCGACTTCATGGCCGCTGCCATATCGTCGTACCTCTCTGCCTGCTCAGCTAGTCGAGCTTTTTGAACCAGCTGCTCGCGGTCAACCATGTTTGGTTCGTCGGTTTGTTCACAATTCGTTAACGAGTCTCCGACTGAACGTGCTGGATTTTCTGCCTCGGTGTAATTCGGGCGAGCGGCTCTGCAGCTGTTCCTCGCTGTCTGCGCTCGTGCCGACGGGACACCCTTCTTCGCCCCTCCCGCTCAGATGCCCCCTCCTCACACTCTGCAGGGCGACGTCAGCATCCTAAAAAGGTGGGTGCCTTACTCATGATGTAACACTCCTTATATGGGTACCCAGAGGCCCCCGAGAAGCACAGAGCAGATGCGTTACTTTCAAGGGGCCTCATCTTTAAGCTTTCGAGCCACAGCAACCCAACGATTTCACAGCAACAGGAGAAGAGACGGATATCATAAAACTGTCATCCAGCGCAGGATGTACACCTCCTGTCCTACATTCACAGGGGTGAGGACTGAAGGACCATAAGGCAAATGTTCTACACAAAAAATGTTCTCCCACACTCCTTTTCACATTCACCTGGATATTCACTTCCCAGAAAACAAGCATATACACCATATTGCCACTATATTGGCTCGTCTGCCTTCACACACAATTGTGTGACATCCCATTCTGAATCCATAGGGTCTAAAATGATTGGGTCTACGGTGCAGCTATAACAGCATTAACTCCTCTGGAAAGGCTCTCCATAAGGTTTAGGAATATGTCTGCGGAAATTTTTGACCATTCTTCCAGAAGCGCATTTGTGAGGTCAGACACTGTGTTGGAGGAGAAGGCCTGACCCGCACTCTCCACAACTCATTCCAAAGATGTTCTTTTGGGTTGAGGTCAGAAATCTGTGCAAGCAAGTCTTCTTTCACAACTCGCTCATCCATGTCTTTATCCACCTTGCTATGTGCACAGGTGTGCAGTCGTGTTGGAACAGAAAGGGGCCATCCCCAAACTGTTCCCACAAAGTTGGGAGCATAAAATTGTTTAAAATCTCTTGGCACGCTGAAGCATTAAAAGTTCCTTTCACTGGAGCTAAGGGGCTGAACTCAACCTCTGGTAAACAACTCCCTGCCGTAATCCCCCTCCACCAAACTTTACACCTGGCACAGTGCAGTCAGACAAGTACAGATCTCCTGACAACCGCCAAACCCAGACTCATCCATTGGATTGCTAGACAGAGAAGCATGATTTGCCACTCCAGAGAACAGATCTCCACTGCCCTAGAGTCCAGTGTAGGCGTGCTTTACACTGCTACATTTGACACTTTGCACTTGGTGATGTAAGACGTGGATGCAGCTTCCCGACCATGGAAACCCATTCCATAAAGTTCTCTATGCACTGTTCTTGAGCTAATAGTTTGAAGGTCTGTAGCGATTTACTTTGCAGAAAGTTGGCGGCCTCTGTGCACTGTGCACCCTAGCCTCCCCTGACCCCGCTCTGTCATTTTACGTGGCCTACCACTTCGTGGCTAAGTTGCTGTCATCCCCACTTAAATTCTCGTTCTGCATACAAGACCTAACTAATCCGTTTATCTGTACAAACAGATATTCAGTGTTCCTAGCTTTTATTTTTTCAAAATATATATTTTCAAAATAGACAAATACTACAAAGAATTGAGAGAAAAAATAGGTATACAGTATTGCTGACAATGAAAATTATTTACTAAATTAATTCACAAAAGATAAATAAAAGAAAGAAATGAAGGAAGGTTAAATAAATTGGACTCTGAATAAAAAAACAAGCAGTGAAAAGTGGTGATGTGACCCACATCTGGCAAAGATTGCTGGCCCACTGTCAGCACTGGCAATCTGCAGTAAGCCATAGGTTGCCCACATATTTAAAAAATGCATTTGGCCCACCTGTCCCAAAACAGATATTCTCCACTTCTGGCACAATGGCAGAGATGCCTACTTTTGGCTGACGTGTGACCCTAAAGCTGATGGACTGCCAGCTTTGCTGTTAGTGGGCCAGTAGTGGTCTGCTATCCTTCTGCTGCCAGTGTATGGGTCTTCTACATCATTAAAGGAGCAATATGTAAGATTTTTAGTTTGAAAAATTAATCTATGTATTGTGCCACAAACGTATCTATTTATGCTAGCATGCTAATCAGCTAGCCCAGCTGTACTGCTGCCTTGGCGGTGTTTTGTAACACTTTGTCTATCAAGCTGAAGATCCTGCTGATAAATCATTTAAGGACAGGAGTAACAATGCTTCAGGTTTTCCTGAGGAATCTTGCCCATGCTTGTTTTTTGGCCATTTCTTTGATATTACATGCTTAAAGTCAACCTGAAATCAAATTTAATGTTTACATTATTAGTTTTTGTCTTTATATTAAAGCTGCACTATGTATTTTTTGATGAATCATCATTATTGATACAGCACCGTTGTCTGTGTAATTGACTACTAATTTCTCAAAATATACATGTACAAAGTAACTTACAAATACAATAAGAAGCTTCTTGATGTGGGCAGTGAAACTGAGGTGAGGATCAAAAGTCACACCCAGATTGCCACTTCCTGACAGAGGGTCTAGGCTTTAACCCAGCACAATAAATAGTTAACTTCACCTTTTTGGACACATCCTCCGGACCCACAAATAGGATTATGCTGAATCCATATTTTAATATTTGCATTAAAAGGTTATTTACTACTTTGAGGAGAGCTGTCTCAGTACTGTGTTTTAGCTGACAGCCGGATTCAACGTTTTCAAGAATGATATTTTATTCAAAAAGCTAAAGAAGAGTTAACAAGCCTTCTCTACAATCTTCAAAATAACCAGAAGTTTAAAAATAGAAGTGAAATTATAACAAATTATCACTTAGGAATGGTTCAACACAAGCCTGTTGAAAAAAGTTGGGAAAAGACCATAATGTAAGTGATGCATTTACAATACACAAAATATAGGGGGCAGCCTGACAACAAAACCTGTTTCAAAAATGTTGATGGCATCATGTCAAAAAGACAGAAAGGGATGTAAGCACTGCACAATGGAAATCAATTCCTCTTATGAGATACAAACTGATTAAAAAAAAACATACTACACGAGAGATAGAGCACAGGGGAGTCAGCAGCACAGGGGAGCTAACTCTGCTTCTAACTGGGGCAGTTTCAAAACAGTAGGACACAAAGAATCATGTTTACCATGTCCAGCGGTGGCACCAACTTCTGGGCTCTGAGGCATCTAGGATAGATCATCACACAGTGGAATCGTGTCTAGTGGTCAGACTTTTTTGAAAGCACCAAGGAAAAAAAGCACCACCCAGACTGTTATTAGCAACAAGTCCAAATGTCTGGGTCTATCATGGTATGAGGTCTGTGTTAGTGCCCTTAGCAAAGGTCATTTACATGTTTGTGACTCAGCATTAATGCAGAAAGTACATTAAGATCTTTTTGCAACATATCCTGCAAAACCTACAAAAAGAGCGAAGCAAAATAACACCTGGAGCACTTTATCACGTGGTGTCCTCAGTGCCAAAACAGCCTTTTAAGTGTTTGTAGAAAGAAGGGCAACAATACAAAGTAGTAAATGCTTTACTGTCCTAAGTTTTGTAGGAGGCCTGAAATGCAGGAATGGGTGCATATAACAAATGAAAATGAAGAAAACATTAAATATATTGGGTTCATTCTGTCTGTAATTAAACAAAAGTAAATGTAAGAAATACTGCATTTTAATTTGCATTGTCCATACTGTCCCAGCTTTTTATGATTTAGGGCTGTATCTGCAGGTGCGTATGTCTGGGGTTCATCCACTCAGCTTATGTTATGCCTGCATTCTGTGTGTGTGTGCACCTTGCCTTCTTTCCTTTACGTTATCGACACATAAAAACATAAAAAGTTGTTTAGAGCGATATGGACTCAATGGCATCATCTACGACACAAAGCAGTGCACATTCAGGACAGTGTTAGTAATATAACTCAGAAGACTAACATTAGCGGTTAAGGCGGAACACTCTCGACCTCTTTACTCGGGTGGTTGACTCTTGCGTGTCACTTATTGTTGTATGAAGCTGGCCAATGTCCTTATTGGAATTATTACTAGCAATAAAAGAATAATTAGCCTGTTTGATAGCCTAAATAATCTTATCAGTTGCAAGATAGTAATTTAATGCTGAGTCTTAAATGATTTATCAGTAAAAATACAATAAAACATTAGAAACACAGTGTGTCTATGCTACACTAGTGATAGTGGGTAGAATAAATTACTGGAACAATAGTGCTAGGTAACTGGGTGGGTTTAGTGGTTCTGTGGAAGGAAGGGATGGGTTTACTGGTCCTGTGGAAGGAAATGATGGGTATAGTGGTTCTGTGGAAAGGAGGGGAGGTTGGTGGGGTTTTATAGGTTGCAATATGCAACCTCAGCATATGAGATTTCTGGATAAAAACTTCCTTTACAAAAAACTTGAACCTTTCAACACATCATTTACGTAGTCCAAAACAATTTAGACTAGCAAACTAAAAGGGTGGTTCCTCTAGAGATGATTAGTCCTTTAATCAAAACTACAAGAACAAGGTTATCAGAGTTAGATACCATATCGTGCCTTATATAATAAGCTATCATGCCTTATATAATAAGCTATGATATAAATCCCTTTGGTCTATGGCTGTAATTGGGAATTAGTGGGATTTGGTATGGACACTCACACCTTATGTGAATCCTGGAATCCTCTAAATATTGTTATCATTGCTTTGTTGACCTACTGATAGGATCACCCTTTATTGCACTATCCTTTGCCCTGATGTCAGGTATTAGATGTTAATGTATAATCTGCTAAAGCATATCATCATGCCTAGGACTTATGTATTCACACATGCTGATGAAACGAATTATTATATCCACTCAGTGATAGTAAATGGCATTGAAGTGAATGACATCTCATAAAATTGGTGCCTGTCAAGGTCTGGAATAGAAAAGGGTAGCTGTGAAGACCATAGTGGCTTTGACAAGGGCCAAGTCGTTATGAGTACAGAACATCTCGGCAAGGAAACAAGGATGGACTAACCTGCTACATATGGGACTGTGAAGCTGGAACATTGCCACTATCTAATCCACCATAATATGCATGTGATCAAAGTCTGTTCAGTCTGAGAACAAGCTCTCTATCCCGGCATGGTGTTCTCTTTTCTCTCCACACTGAAGACAAGGTACTGCATATGCACCATTTAGGCATAACATTATGACCACTTCAGTGTATCTACACCATTTATCAGCTCCACTTACCACATATGTGCACCTTCTAGTTCTACACTTACAGACTGTAGTCCGTCTGTTTCTCTGCATACTTTAGAGCAGGTATTATGTGGGTGGTAGATTATTTTCAAAAACTATCCAGCCAACAGTGTCCTGTGGGCAGCTTGATGAAGGGCTAGTGGATGACCAACACAAACTCAGCAGCAAATGAGCTATTGTATCTGACCTTAAGTTTACAACGTGGATCAGCTAGGTAGGAGTGCCCAATAGAGTGCACAGTGAGTGGACACAGCAACACTGCTGTGTCTGATCCACTCAGACCAGCACAACCCAGACTAACACACCACCACCACCCACATCATATTTGCTCTGTGGTGGTCCTGACCACTGAAAACCAGAGGTGATGGGGGCTAAGAAAGTATGCAGAGAAACAGATGGACTACAGTCTGTAATTTAGAAAGTTCACCTATGTGTTAAGTGGAGCTGATAAGAGTAAGCATACCTTGAGGTGTTATGTCTGATGAGTGTATAGACCTATATGTACTGCATAAATATCTTCCCCAGTGGTCCATTCTTTATATTTGTCTGTTGTATATATTTATGTTTTTAGAGCACTTTGCAATTTTTTTTTTGTACAACTCTGTTTACATACAGCTCTGTTTATGTACAACTCAAATGCTGCAAAATAAAAAAATGCGGTGTCGTGCAAGTCATTTAGATCCTATGTGTAATGGAAATGGTACAAAGACAACATATCATGTTTGAGTTCTGAAAGTGAAATGTTTGATACAGGATTTTAGCTGCTCAGTTGACTCTTAAAAAGCTGTCAAGTTTTTAACAGCTGGCCTGTGTAGACTATCTGTTTAGATCTGGTTTCTTCTTGTCCTGGTAGAGCTTAACATGGCATTTGTAGATGCAGTGATAAACTGCGTTCACAGACAATGATTTCAGAAATGAAGTGTTCCTGAGCCCATGCAGTAAATTCCACTATAAAACTATTGCCTGCTTTTAATGCTGTGCCACCTTAGGGCCAGACGATCACAGTCATCCAGTACCGTTTTTTGGCTTTGTTCTTTGCTTTGTTATGTTGAGAAACATTAACAACAACTCTTGAATTTTGTCCATGCAGGCTTCACAGGGTAGTGAACCCCTTCCTGTTTTCTAAAAGACTTTGGGATACTCGTTTAACCCCCATTCTTGTTGTGGAGCTTTTGCCAGTTAATTTAATTACTTGTAAGATGTTCCACTAGGTAAGATATTCTAAGATACTCTAACTCTTTTAAACTATTTTGCTGGCAACAACAGATACAATTTCACTATTTAATATGTTCTCCTTGTACTGTTTTTAATTAAATGTAAATTAAATCATGTTTTTTCACTTTGATAAACTTGGATAAAATAATAGTAGTCACTGGTTTTTACTGGTAACAGTTTTGCTCTCCAGTGTCGACCAGAGAGAATGGGTTCCCCTTTTGAGTATGGTTCCTCTCAGTGTATCTTCTTCTTGCTCTGAGGGACTTTTTCTTGGCCACCGTCACCCCTAACTTGCTCATTGTAAAACTGCTTTGTGACAACATCTGTTGTGAGGGGTGCTATTAATAAACCTTGAAAATGAAGCTGATTTTGTAGAATGGGACATTAATTGAAATGTGAATAAAGCATTTGTTTGCTGACTACATCATACTGATAGAACACTATGGATGGGACATATATTGCTTTGTATCATAGTAGTGTCACGACACAACAAATATAAACAGTGTTGGATTGTGTTGAAGTCTTAAGGACCACACCTTTATTCTTTGCATTGTTTGCACCCCATGTACAAGTCTTAGTCAATTCAGTATCTACCAGTGTAAGAACTAATTTGATAGGCATCGTTCTTTCTTTCTTTTTTTTTGCTGCTTTTGATGCAAAGATACAGCAACGATGCTCAGGTGAAAGCAACAGCAATGCCATCAAAATGCTGGACTAACAGATCTGTATGAAATTCAGCACTAACAAGGTAATGGTAACTCATTGTAAATTAACTTACATACATATATACTTCAACAAAATATCTTAAATTAATTAAAGTAAATTATTCCAGTATATAATTTTCTTATATTCTGAATAATTTTGCATGTATTGAAATAAATAACTGTGTTGGCTGCACGTTCACCTTACTGTCAGAGGTCACACCCCAGACATTATGGATTATAGCTAAAATTGATCATGTCACTTCGCCTTGCAGGAGCATGTTTATTAATCCAAAAAAAAAAAAAAACGTTAAAAGACCAAATGCAAAAGTTTTTTTTTTTCGTTTTTGTTTTTTTTGAGCTGCTTGTTTGTCCAGTTTGGCCACTAACATGGATAAGCACTTTCTTCCACACAGACATGCCAAAATGCCATATCTCGTAACCCCTGAAAAATGGTCAGATTCTGTCCAGTTTAAATGGTCTGGGCCCAACAAGGACTGTGTAGATGCTCTGTTCCTAACGTTAACAGGTTAATCACTAGCCCTACTTGGCCCAGGTCAGAATGGACAGCTCAGCTAATCAGTAGGGATGCTGGATTAGTGAGGTCCCACGTCAGATTATTATTTCTGTCTCCTAAAGCTTATACTAGGTCTGTCTTTCCTGTACAACTGCGATTCTCTTGCTCTCCTGGATGTTGTTGAGTCCTGATCATTCATAGCCCAAAATCAGTTTTTGGCTAGTCTGTGTTTTTTTTGTTGGCAGTGAAATTTGTTATTTTCATCCAAGAGGATTACCCCTGGACAGATTAGCTTGGTAACCTTTCTTGAGGCCGGAAAGAAAACTCTAAAGAAGGTAGACGATATCTCAACCACCTGCCTGCGGACTGGCAGACAACATTTGTAAGAAGGGACTTTGGCAGTCACAGTCAGTGGACTGAAATGATCGGAGTGGATGTTTATCTGTATCCAGATGGTTTGAGAGTGGCTACACCAGAAGATGTGGAAAGGTGGGAACAAGAAAGGGAGATGTATGACCCAAATGTGCGTCTCTTTGTAGCACATTACTCATACAACCCTGCAGTGATGTCTCCAAATGCCGACACAATGGAGGAGGAGCTGTCTTTTGAACCAGGACAGATTATTAAGGTAAACTTTAAAGACTTTGGCTCTATTGGTGTTATATTGCAATGCCAGTATGATATGTTGTTATTTGACCTGTATTTGTTATTGACATAACAGAAATAACAATATAATAAGTTCACAGTTCATTCCTGTATTACTGTCGATCATATTTCAGCACAGATATTAATTTGATATTTGTACCATTTAAATTTAAGTGTCACAATATAGTTTTATCCAGTTGTCAATTTTAAGTCATGTGTGAGACGTCTTGAATCTAAAGTGGAGTAAATTGTGTCCATTTTTACTGTCTATCTCTGATTGCTATTATTATACAGCCCTCTTTTCTGATGCTGTGGCAAAATTCATGACTGATAATCAACCTTATTTTATTAGGTTTATGGTGAGAAAGATGCAGATGGCTTCTACCATGGAGAATTGGCTGGTCGCTTTGGTTTTGTGCCAAGTAACATGGTGTCTGAGATTCCAATAGAAGATGGAGAGCTCAAACGTCGTCTGTTTGAACAGGGTTTCCTGCCAGAGGAATCCTCAGGAAACTCTATAGGTATTCATTTTTGACATTTCTTTCTCTTCCTGTTGCCTTGAAGGCTTTACAGACTTAGCATGAAACTAGCCAGGTGTGGGTTTGCCAGAAGCTTCTCATGATGCCCATTTCCTGATAAATTATGTGGTGTGTTATTAACAGCCCCTAGTGAGTCATCCAGTATGCCTGATGATGTGGCAGTCCACAGAATGGTGGCTATTTTTGATTATGACCCCTGGGAGAGTTCACCCAACATGGACATTGAGGTGATTACACACCCATATTGATAAATTTAACATGTGAAATTCGGTATTCAGTCTAAAACTGTCAGTGGTTTACATGATTTTGAGTCTTTTTTAAACCACTTCCATAAAATACATCATTTTGATGTTATTCTGATGTTATTCTGCAGGATGAGCTTCCTTTCCGAGCAGGAGATATAATCTACGTTTTTGGAGATGAGGACAGTGATGGTTTTTACTATGTGAGTATCTTGGTCTTTTTCTTCAAACTATGTTTTGCCCTCATTGTAAATTCAACTACTAAACAAGATACTAAAATTTCTTGCATTGATCCAGGGAGATCTACATGGCTATCGTGGTCTTGTGCCATCAAATTTTCTTCAACCGCTGCCTTGGGACTAGGGAAAATAAAGTATTGTGTATTGGTATAAAAGGTGCAGCCAGGCATCAAGTGATTATCTGACCCCACTGTCAGAATTTCTGCACTGTATTAAGTGTCTTTTTCTACAGAAATGAAATATATAACATAATTGTGTCGCACACAAATGCTTGATTTTCCACCACCATAAAAAGCTGTTAGTGTTACTAAATGCTACAGGAGCTCTTTCAAACAGCTAGTTTTACAGCCTTAAAGATTATATGCCAGTCTTCACCTCTCAGCTGTTTTTATACTAAATATTTTTACATACTCATTTCTTTGTTCTTTTTGTATCACTTGAGAATATGTATTTTGTAGTGTTTATATTCCTGATGTTAATTGTGCATTCATTATGGTTATAATAAAAAATAACCAGAAAACCACTTGTTTTACTTTGCTGTGTTATGTCATGTTCCTCAAAATTCGTTTAGGCATGCATTGTACTATGTTGGGATACACAGGCAACATGAGACATGTAAAGAGTGTACTCTTACAGAAGATGCCATACATTTTATAAACAAACATTATTCACAAATCTTAAACCACAGTCACAAATCAGTGACGTCAACCAAGCTTTGTTGGAAGTCCTTCTACTTTGACGCAATCACTACTATCAAGCAGAGCCAAAGTGACCCAGGAGACATCATGTTGCTATCAGACCACACCACTTGACGTAAACTAAAATGACTTAACACTTACTTTACTGGGATGTTAAGTTTTGAAATGACTTTTTCAAAACTCTGAAGTAATTCTGAGTAAATGTTTTTGCAGTACAAACACACCTGCAGTGGCATGTTCTGGCCAATGCTTGGCCCCTCCACCATTTACCAAATGGATCCAGTGGTATGCTATATAAGTTTAAGGACACTTGACCATCACATTACTATAAGATTGTTGGTCATCCCATTTCAAAACTTTGGGCATTAATACAAAATCCACCTCTCCCATAACAACCATGACAACGTCTAACAACCTCTATCTACTGAGGCTTTTTACAAGATATTGGGACACAACAGAGCATTTGTGAGGTAAGGCATTAATGTTGGACTACAAAGCCAACCTTGCAATTGACATTCCAGTATATAGGTGTTCAGTGGGGTTTAGGTCACGACTCTGTTCAGGCCACTGAAGGTTCTCCACCTTTATGGACATTGCTTTGGGCACAGGGGTACAGTAATGCTAGAACTAGTTAAGTCAAGTCAAAGTTTATTTGTACAAACCTTTTTACAACAGGGTTGTCACACAACAGCCTCAAAAAAATCTCGGTTTATTCCTGCAGTGAGCAAGACAGGGTTAACCATGGCAAAACAAAACTCCTTAAGAGCAAGAGGAATGAAACCGTGAGTGGAGCCAAGACTTAAAATAGGGACCCGTCCTCCTTGGCTGATACCGGATAGCAAGACAAAAACATAAACACAGTATAAACATAGGATAAAAACTGAACAATGAAATTTACAATTAAAGACAAATCAGCCTGTCGTTATGAGAATTATTTAGATGAATCAATAGCAACAGATTTTAGAACTTTTGTAGGCCTGTCAGAGTAACAGTGAGACAATAAAAAAATCTATCAGGGTTAACAGTGAAAACCAGTGACTTCTATAAGGAGCATATCACAGAGAAAACCCATGAACGTCAGTGATAACTGTTGGAAGCCTACAATTATGATGTGTTAGAATGAATATGAGAGGAACTTATTGCATCGTGAGGCAGGTAATCAATGTCTGATTAGTTAGTGACGCAGGTGAAGCAATGTCTGTGATTAAATAGTTTGAGTCACAGTACGTGTGAGGAGGTTTGAGCTGCGCTGCTGATTTCTTTTCATTAGCTCCTTTCTTCCTTTATATATTACATTCACATACACATGTTCGTGTATAATGTTCACAATATGACTTTATTGTGGTGCTCAGGAAAGGTTTGAAACCCAGAACTCAGTAAACATGGCTACAGTACCTGCAGTACCGTGTTCTGGCTGATGCTTTGCCTCTTTACCATTCCCCATAAACTGTTCACTTATAATATTTAGATTTGGATTCATTTTGCATACTTTCATATTCCGCTTTTATGCCCCTGTATGGCTCATGTAAGTTCATATGGCTGTAACTGGATTATTGTATCACTGCAGTTGCAAGTGATGTCCTAACTTTGAAGTCATGAAAATGAGAGAGCACAAAATATGACCAAACAACAGAAAGGTAATGATGGATCTTCTTATTGACAGCTTGTTTAATTGAATTTAAGTCTTGTTGCACATGAAAATGAGTATGTTACAACTGTGACTGTACAGATGCTGAAGTAGAGTAGTTTGTGCTTATATTCTTATTTTTCAGTTAAATGTTTGATTATTATCGACAAATGCATAACATGACTTTATTTTGATAAGAAATGTTCCCAAAGAAAATATGTGTTTTGGTAGAGACAGTGTTTAATGCTATACACTGATTTTCACACTTCGGGAGACATTTACTTCTAAACCATATCTGCAGTGGGATCTATGGGGCCATGAAGGAAAGGAATGCAGTCTCATACCCTACTCTAAAATGCAGAGGTGTGGCTAAAATAGATAGATAGATAATAGAGAAATAAAACTCAGTATTCACATGAGCAGGTAGTGAAGGAAGCCAGATAGATTTGCAGAATAGAGTTTATGTTGAAAAATTAAAGCAGTGCAATAAAAATAATTAAAAAATCATTTCAACTTATGTTTTAAATAGCAGCAATAAAAAAAATACATAGGAATAAAAAAAATACATAGTTTTTTTTTTTTTTTTTTACAACCAATTAAAAAAATGAAAAGTCTCTCAATTTTTAGAGATTGGGGTTTGGGACAGACACCTCCCAATAGAAAGCAGTCTATACATTTTGCATTTATTCATCTCACTTAAAGCCCTGGGTTTAATTTTTTATATGAAATCACAATTTGAATTTGTTTGATGGGATGTACTTTTGCAATTGATTGCATGATATACATTTCTCTTATGTCTTTACAAATATACTATATCATAGTAATCTTCAAGCATTGATGTAGTACGAGTTCCTTCTGGTTGTCCACTGCAGCCTACAGTCCACTCATCCACAAAGTAGGAAACACTACACTGTATAGAATATTTAGTAGTGCTTTTTACTTTATGGGTGAAAACACTGTGTTCTCTCTTTGCGTGTCTTCTTTTAGTGGTTCAGTCACTGCTGTGCATGTTTCCTCGAAATGATCTTTAAAAAAAAATTTAAATAGTCTGCATTTCACATATGACCTGCACATTCCTAACAGGTTTGTTTTCTAGAATAAAGTGTAGAATGATGTGTAACTGTGAAAGAGTGTAGTGATATCAAATGTCAGTCAAAAAAAGTTAAATATGTCTTTAAATATTCACAGAAAGTGAATTAGTGTGCAATGTTACTATGCAACTGACTATTTCAGATGTACAAGCAGTTCAGATAAAGTACAAAGGGTCCAAAGGAGACCATGCAAAATCTTTTTTTCCATTTAAGGGTTTAACAACAAGGTTCTTGTTCTTTTAGTGTTTGTTTAAGTTAAAATGACGTTTTTGTTCTCATGAAGGATTTCTGTGCAAACACTGTGTCTGGCTCAAGTGTACACTGTAATACTAAACAGATACAAATACTAAAATTTCCAGTCATCATTGGTACACTAGACAGTTGTGCTTTTTGTGTACTTTTTAAACTTAAAAACGAGTTAAAAGTTTGGATTCACTGCTCTAATGTTAATAACAGATCCATGATCCAAGATTTGTGTTTGACATTTGTTCAATTATCATACTTAATAAAAATGGCAGATGTATTTTGTCATGTACTGAGTAAGTTTATTATAATCAAATTTCACCATCAACTTTTTAACACAAAATGGTCCTGAACTTCTACACAGAAAACTTTCAGTATATGTATTAAAGTTATTACATTCTGAGGATTGTATCACACAGTATGATACATTGTTACATAGCCAGAAACATAGCCATAAGTCGGAATTTAACATTTATGTTTTTATTTTTCGAATTAAATGCAAAAATAGACTTCTTACCACTACCTGCTGTTCTCTGATCCCGGAAGCAACAGAAGACAAACTGTTGCCTCCTCTTAACACCCTCTCAGCCACATGCTTCAAACCACAGGAAGAGGCCCAGCAACCTTAAAATCACTTATATCCAAATCATACTTATAACATCAATGTACTTACTGACAGACAAAGGTAATGACAACAAGTAAATACATTACATGAATACAAGGCTAGGTAGGTGAACAGTGACAAATGCACTTAAACCCCATAGCCATAACCAAAAAACATGGTGCCACACTGCCCACCCTGGTTTCAGTTTCATTAACATGCATGCACATCTAAAAGCTAGGAAACGATGCACAGAACTATACTTAGCTTTTATGCATGGTGGAAAACAAAAGTACAAAAGTATCCAGACAATTATTGTACAGAATTCATCTACACGAAAAATAGGCAACGCTTATTCTTGTGTTCGGGTGTTTTAACAAAAACTGGTTATAATTAATAATAAATATAATATAATTATAAATAATAATAAATAATTATATGATGGGAGCGTCATGGCATAGGTTTCATTGGTTAACCAGATGTACCCAATCCTAGGGGCACTATCTGAAATGCCGAGCACGACCCCGGTGTCCAAATTGAGGCCCATAAAGACATGGTTTGGCCAAAGTTAGGTAAGCACAACATGATTAGATTTGGTTGGGTTGGGTTTAGAGGACCAAATGTAAAACTACTGAACATTTTTTGGGATGAACTGGAATACTGATTGTGAGCTTTCACAGAAAAGTGTAACCAACTCCAGCTCCTTTAGGAGTGATGGTCCGGTGTTTGCATACTTTTGACAATTTCATGTACTTTAAGGTGCACCTGTAATGGGCACAGGTGTTGCACATGCACAGTCTATAAAGTATCCATACACTGAAACTTTTTTGTCACTTGTGCTGCAGAATTGATTCTCCAACTCCAGTTAGTCACTTCACTAATGCACTTCTGGCTGAATGCAATCAAATTCTCACAGAAATGTCCCAAGATCTAGTGTAAAGATTGGAAGCTGTGATTGCAGCAAGTCATGGACAAACTTACAATTAAACCTGTGATTTCAAAATCAATGTTGGATAATTAGGTGTCAAACTTTTGGGCGTATAGTGTATTAGCTTCATAGTAGTTATCAGGTTCATAGTAATTGCGGTTTAAAGTGTTAAAAGAATAACTCGTATTCACAGTTGGCAGCTAAACCTTTTTTGCTTGAGCTACAGAACCACAGTAGACTTACATCTCAGCTTTTCTCAGCTTCTCCATTACAGAGTTCTGGTAGACCAGAAGTCAGAGATGTTTATCTTAGCTTATGCTTAGTGCTTCTGATGAAGAGGAGATACTCTGACCACAGTAAAATGGCTTTGTCTGTAAAGGCCTGGTTGTCTAGACAACCTAAACCACAAAGCTTACAAGCAGAAAAGAAAGTGTGAGAACGATATAGAGCAATATTGTGAAAGAGAGAGAGAGACTGAAAAAGGCAGATTTGGTAAAAAAAACAACATGAACTTAAAACCTCTCCATGAAATGTACACACCCATATAGATCACTCCAGGGCAGGAAGAAATAAAAAACAGGCCCTGGTAGGAAGCACTAAATGCTGTGCTTGGATGTACAGCTCTAGGAATTACATTTATTTGCATTTGTATTTTATGGATACTAGAACCATCTACTGGGAGGACTTTTAGGGAACCAAAACAGGCCTTTCCAAACAGACCTTTTTTAGGCTAGGCTTTTTTTTCCTCTATAAACAATCAATGATATGTATTGTTCAGTAAAGACCTACAATGTGACTAGTTCTGCAATCAGTTCTGTACTAGTAAATGTCTAGCTTGACTATACAGCCAAGACATTTTGAGGCATGCTAATTTTATTGAGGCACTAGAAAAGGTTGGGCTTTCATCGTACACCTGTTTTGACATATGGGATTATTTCTAAAAATAAGACCTTACTGCTCCATAGACAGTGTTCTTTACAGCAGCAATCAGCAGGACAAGTAGGTGTAATCCAGGCATGTTAAAGATTAGGGTTAATTCAATTATCCCTAACTGAAGTAGTAACTGATTTGATTGTCTAAAGAGTGTACTCATTTCACCTGTGAGAGAGACCTTAACATAGGAGACAACGGAGTTCATAGGGAAAATCAAATATAATAAAATAATGCAAATGTTTATTTTAGTCAGCATTAAAAATAAATGTGCCATAAATGGTTCCTCACTATTGGTTTCTTTTCTTAGTTTACTGGAGAGAGTATGGGAAAGCAAGGCACAAACTAATGCAGGGTAAAATGTAACATGAATATTTAAAGGTAGTAAAGAATGTAAAACTACACTTACATTGTCAATAAGGAGAGTTCAGTACATAGAACTGTCTAACCATGAACCATGAACACACTCACCAAAAGGGATAGCAGGGGGCAATTTGGGAATGCCCATACCTATATAAGTTGTGAGGTGTTATCTTGTGAGTGAGGCTGAACATTTGCCAGCGTTATCAGAGTTCGAGCGAGGCATGATAGTGGGTGCCAGATGAATGGAACATTCCATTTCTGATGTTATGTGGACATTTAACATTCCTCGATCCACCGTGTCATTGTGTACCAGGAATAGAAAACACTACCACCCATAGTGGACAGCGCATTGGCCACCCACGGGTGCTTAATGGCACTGGTGGCATTTGGATAGAAGTGTTCATGTAAGCAAACAAGTGACATCCACATTCAGTACAGGAGGGCCCACACGCATATCCCACAAGATATAGTACAGCATTTTCTTCACTTCTATGGGAGGAAAAATGTAATAATGTACAAATCCCACATTTACAAAGGATCCCAACATCAAATTCCAACATCCTGCACTGTTACTTAACAGTCTTGACTGTTTTAATATTAACACCACCATAATTAACATACTACAAAGAAGAAACAGAAACAACAATGAAGAAACAAAGAGACTCTGTTGTTCCAGGCAGTAAAGGTGATGCCAGCACTCTTCATACTCTTTCCATTTAACCGAACTGTCATTGTTCGTGGCTGACAGAAGTCAGCTTCCTATTTACCAGCTGCCTAATCAAATGTTTCATTCCACCTTAAATGCTGCAGCTTGTACAGCCATCGGGATGTAACTGTGGAACCATTTAAGGTGCAATGGAAACTTAACAAAGCTGGAAGCCAACTTTAGCTCCCACTTCTTTAACAGAATCCCCGACAAATTTAATTGTAAGTTGTTCATTTGCTCTGCACATTTCATTCATTTCATACTTAAGAGAAGAGTAGTCTTATCTTTATTAGCACTCTTTGCTAGTTGAACCAGCTCATTTTAAATCAAAATTAAAAGTTTTGTTGAGATCGATAGCAAGCAGCTAGTATAGGGAATATTAGCTACTAGCAAGCTCCAAGTAATGTTAGCACAGCTACCTAAACAGTACAAGCACCGAGCTTATTCACACAGTGGTTCACTTCACTTCCCTGCTTCTGTATATTTCAACATGTTGCGTCTGTGTGATTATCATGGTGTCTTGTTGTTCATCAAATATTTTTTTTCATCTTCTCCTTTTTTCATGGCAACACAACAGTGAATTTTACAGCAATGTGACCTATTTCTCAAGATTCCCAGTGAAAACTTCTTTTGTACCATAACAGTAACCCTTTATTTCATGTAGAAGTCACAGAATGCTTACCAATATTGCTCAATCACTCTTGTGGTGGATGTAATGTATCAGCCAGCTCACAGTGAAGGCTAGCCAAAAATGTAAGCCTCCTACAATAAATAAGGAGGGAAGTCCATACACCCCCTAATTCTATACAGGTTATTTTTAAGTTTGCACTGATCTCAAGCTCAAATTACCTTCCTGTTCACCAGCTTCTAAACTTAATTTTCAATTCCACCTTGTGGAATGCTACATCTTGTACAGGTTCCAATAAAAAGACACCTAAAGAGGATGCTGACACTTTTCATACAAATTTCGAATAATTCTGAATGGGCATTGTTAGTGTCTTTCTTAAACAAAGCTAAGCTGACTTCCTGTTCACCGGCTTCTTAACCGAATGTTTCGTTACACCTTAAACACTACAGCTTGGATAGGCGCCAGAATGTAGTTGCAGAACCATTTAAAGTTGAATGCAAAACAAGCTTGTGAACAGGAAGTCAACTTCAGTGCCGACATCTTAAAGACCATCCTGGACAACTTTCATTCAAAGCTGTTAGTATGTCTGCCCATTTTACTCTAGATAGTTTCCCAAACCTTGGACAATATCGAGGGAGCTTCTCACAGTGCAGAGTGGGGAAGACATCTGCAATTCCACCTCAACTACTGTCACAATCCTGTAACAGCAACCTGTAAGTAGGAGCCATTCTGTGTCTTTACCACTGTTTGCTGGTTGAATTTAGATCTTCTAGAACTGAATGTTTCATAGTGAGTAACAGCTTTTTCACTTTGTGTTGTTTTTAACGTTTTAGGTTTGCTTTGTGTTGTTTTTGAGGTTTGTTTTCTTCCATTGTCCGTTTCGACATGTTGCTTCTAAACCAACCAATCAGAGCAGAGCCCATTAAAATATTTGTGAGTGTACCATAAAAGGCACAACAGTTTCTGGAAATATGAAACATCAGAGAAAATGCTTAAACATTTTTTTCTTTAGAACCTTTAAACGTGGTTCACTTGACTCAGTGAAAGGCAACATATGAAATCATCATGCCAAAATTTGGCCTTCGTATGTCACGTACTCCTCTGTGAAATAAAAGACATTGTCTGGGTGATCGATTAGTTTAAAATTTCTTTCATTTGCCGTCGTAATAGTACGCTGTTGTAATGATGGACTAACAGATTGTTACAAGAGCTGAGCTAAAACCAAGGCGAGGTTTATTTAACAGATTTGTAAACAAATACAGCAGCAACAAGAGCAAAGCGGACATAACAAGACAGAGTCAAGTGAAGAAACAAGCGGACGTCGAAAACCAGGCAAACAATCAGACCAGCAGAAGAACCAAAAGAGCAAAGACGAAGGTGTAAATCAGTAAAAGAGAACAACGTCACAACCAGAGTAGCAAACGAGTAATAACAGAGAGAAACGCTCAGTACGCACAGAGTGGCAGTACTTCACAATGGGTCAATGTGGGAGCGGAGTATATACTAAACCAAATTAGTTAATTACTAAACTAACTAAATTAACAACAGGAGACTCAGATCTACAAAACGGAATGGGATTGGGAGATGGCGGATATGTGAAAGTGATGTCATCAGGTTGTGGGTCATGGGAAATGGACTCAGGGGAGAAAAGGGCCAGTAGGCGTGACAGGGAGAAGAGAGCCAGTAGGCATGACAGCTGTGTTCACCAAATGCTCCACAAAGGCTTCAAATCACAGGCTCCATTTGTAAACTCAGAGTTAGATGCAGTCATTATACAGTGTTTATGCAGAAACCTTGTTGTTGACCTGTTTACCCAGTCTTTAACATACTGATCATTCCTGCTAGCCTTCTAATGGGGATTCACTGTTATGTTAGCATGCAGCTAATAATGTTTGCATTTCAAAGGAGCTGTCTACTTTTATGGTTTTAAAGTGCCACACGAAATCTGATTGGTTACCCCAAAACTTCTGCCCCCTCATTGTCTTCCACCTCAACACCCCCCAAGAACTATCCCCACTTTTCCAACCACCTCCGTTCTGTCCTGCTTTGCCTTTAAAGGGAGACTTGAGGGGAGAAAATGGATATCAGCAATTAGTGGAACAACTCTCACCTACTTTCACTTTAGCCTTTAGCTCTAGCATTTGCTCTTGTGCAAAGATTCCATGTGTGAATGAGGCTGTTTATTTTATAGAAAGTGATGTATATACGTGTATTCTCCTTATTCTCCTTTCCTTAAAGGAGTAAATTAGGTTCTTTTATTCTTTTAACAATAAACCTAAACAAACCTCATCCCAAATCCTAATCCAGACCATAACCTAAATCAAAACCCAACACAGTTCCACTGCAGGTATATAATGCTGTCATCTGCATGCCTATAACAGTTTCTTGAGGATGTCAAGACAGCCTGTGTTATACCTAACAAGGTTAATGTCTACAGCTATGAACCTGGACCCTCTAAAAAGGTGAATAATGATTCAGCAGATTATAAACACATTGTCTCCATGCAACGCATTCTTTAAGAGTCTTATGACAATCTACTGAATCTATCCAGACGCTCCACTGCTGCTGCATTATTGATATGTTGTTATCTTACTGAGAGTCTTTTAAGTCTGTTTATTAACCTAAAACTACAATAAAACATCACTCAACTTTTTATTTTAGTTTTGTTGTACACTGCCTATGTGCACATGTACCTGCATGTGCATGCTCTGCTATTATTGTTATACTAGCGGTGTTATAAACGGCTGCTGAGTGGACAGACTTTGCTATGAGGACTATGAGCTGTAACAGTGGAAGTGTGAAGGCTGGGTAAGCTGGCGTGGTTATTTCAGTGAGGTGGAGCGTTTGCTCACTGTGATGCAGCATTGAGCAGTAAATCTTAAGAGCCTGTAGTATCTCATGCCTGTAAAAATGAACTATGGCACATCAGCAGACACGCTAAGAAGCTTTATAGGGATAAAGAAATGTGTGACGAACAGAGCCTTACAACATTTCAATAGTGATAAAGTGTTTAAAAACTAAGACTCAGTTCAAAACAGTTTTAAATGCCCCATATCACAAGTAATTTACTCCATATTCCAAGTTACAAAATAGTTTGTATTGGAAAAAAAAACGTTTTTTGTGATGTCATGTTTCATCTTCTTTTTTGAATGAAGGGAAAACTATCAAAAACCACACAAATGTCATAAGTTAATAAAAGACAATAAAAGAATAAAATATATGCAGATCCAAGTATAATAAAGACTATGGGCCCTTTAATGCCATCAATTTCATAGAAAATGAATGTAAATATATACATTTCAAGATACAAAGATGCCAAAAGGAACTGAGCACCTGTCTAATATGCTGTTGGTACTCTGTGTACAACCAGAGACTGACATCCACATGAATGCCTGGAGGACCCAGGACTTCCCACCAGTACTTGTCTTCTACTCATAGTGCATCCGAGTGCCATCAGTTCCCCAGGTAATTTGCATACAAATGCCTGGTTGCCTATGTAATAAAAAAAAAAAATCATCAGAGCAGGTGATTCATCCGAGTAGGTGATCTTCTACTCCAGGTCCATTTCCAATGTTCATGTTCATTATAGGGGTTGGCATGGGGCCGATCTGTGGCTACGCAGTCTCATAAACAGACTGCATAAAATTGTATATATCAAAATGTCATTACTGGCAAATACTGAATACAATTCGAATTTTGAATGTAAAAAATAGATGAACACAGTTCTGGAATTATACATTGCATAAGTTATAGCAGTTTATAAAGCTAGAAACGAGGTTAATATGAGAAGTGATTCCAAACTTTTGAACGATGGCTTGTGAGAAAATCCCCAGTTTTCAGTCTGTTTTATCTATTCATAGCCACTTATGGTGATGGATGAGTAGGAACTGAGGGAAAAGGATGATATATTGTTTTATATGTGTAGTGCCGGCCGCTTTTGAAAAAGAAGATCTAATCTAAGAACTCATCAAGGTTAAATAACAGATATGAAGATGTCCTTGAGTTCCCAAAGTGATAGCATGTTCATAAACCCTGTTATTGTCTTTTTTTCATTGTATTGCTGTGTCTTAGTAGCAATCATGCTACTACTACATTTCGGCCGCATCCCATTGCAAAAAGTAGATAACAAAACAGTACTGCTGCAGTATTCTTAGTAAGATCCTAAAAATGTCAGTCCATGCAGTCATCAGCACAGATTTCAGATCAGTCTTTTATAGCTTCAGCCGTTTCTTCCTGCCCCCATAGAAATAAAAGTGTCTCCTGCTGAGATATGTTGTTGAATTACTTGGTATTTTTTATGATGCCTGGATTCAATATTCATCCTTATGCAAACAAACTATGAACACTTATCAGTGAATGGGTTCTATGTGAGTACAGAAAAAGGAGGAGCTATTGATACGTGTTTTCAGATAACAGTATCCCATAGCATAAAAGGGTACTCCACCGTGAAGGTGGTGCCCTGATCTGACGTTTCTGATCACAGCAAAATGTCTGCGTCTTATTCATTCGTTCTTTTGGCTGCTCTCCTGAGGATAAGTGCATGTTCAGGTATGTAAAGGTATTTTTCCCCCTGTAGTTGTATTCATACATTAGTTATTGTTTCTGACACTTCTATCTTCTGACTTGATGCAAAATTCTGAGTTTGTTGATGCAAATTTTGGGTTCGTTTGTTTACATCCTAAAATTACTACATTAATTATGGAGAAGAATCAGTGGATATATAACTGATGAATCTAATGAAAACAGAGAGGGTCTGTAACTTTGTAAGTTAGCCTAATGATGTAATTACATATTACACAATTCTTTTTTTTTTTACTTTTGTCCATGAAATGTGAGAGTTTATGAAAAATTAACTTATGTATTATGGCCAAATTCACAAACCATGCACTGGAATTGTTCTGTATTATTTATATGTACAGCTGCACAAAAAAATTCTGAACTGAACTTCTGCAAGACTGACGCCTCAAAGATTTCAAATAGACGATCTTTACTTTTGGCACCACTGAAGTAATCCAGTCTGATTGACAATTCTGATTTGTGAAATGTGCCCATAACGTTAAAAGCTTGTTACGCTGTAAGAAAGAAAACACCAGCCGCTGTGTGTAAAAGGTCTTGTGACTGTGTGAAAGTCACTTGCGTACTTGCTATAAAGAGGCACTTTAAGTCTATAAAGGTGTTAGTTTGACCACAGGTCTCTGTGATGTTGCTTGTGACACATGACCTTCAGTCTTGCTACCATTGCGGTCAGCATGCTCCGTATTTTAAAGTTGAACAATAAGAGAATTAGAAAGTAGAAAGTAAACTGGCATCTTGACTTGTTCCCAAGACGTTACGTTAGTGTTGCCACTGCCCTCACAGCAGAAGTGGTGTGTGGCAGGATTACAGGGTAATTGCTCGCTCTCTAAAATGATGGTTCCAAGACACTCTTCACCAAGATCTTCGTCATAACCTCCCCTATCGAACTGAGAAAGACTAAATGTAGATAAATCTGGACTTTGAAAGTTTGTTTTATTGTGCAGTAGTTTGAATAGTGATCTTGAACCTCTTTCAGAAGAACCTCACCAGTTTAACATGTACCAACCAGATCACAGTTTATCGAGAAGCTGTTAAGTGGTAACCCACAGTCTTGCAGTTCGTTGAGAAGTAGCTCTGCATGACTTCTGCCAACAAGCACCCAATATTCATTGAGCAATATGTTCAAAAGTCAACAGATGCCCACAGGGTCCTTTGCTGAAGGTTGATCACTGTAGGCTTTCTTTTGTATCCTCCTCTTGTAGCTTTGAGACTGGACACGGTTCTCTGCTATGTGCTAAGTTACATATTACATAATACTTTTCCGTTTACTGGGAAAGCTAAAATTCAGCCCCAAGAGTACTGGACATTTGGTCCATGAAATTTGAGACTTTATGAAAAATATTTAACATATTTATTATGGCCAACATAACAAATCATTCAAGGTCATACAAGAAAAAAGACAGAAAATATTACATAAGCTATATAACATAGATTTATATGTAATATTACATGTGTTTTTAAACTTACATACATTTTATAGACTAGTCCAAAGCCACAGACACAAATGATGTTTCTTAGTTTCAGAGATAACGCTGTTTAACAGCTGTTTAGTTTTTGCTTGCTGTCATCCTGATGGTAATAAATGTGTTCATTTTGTTTATTAGCCTAATTCCAGTGTCCAGTATATTGTATAGTTACATAGACTAAAATCTCAAAACAATGACCCCTCCAGTTTCATAGATCATATACAGTCCTAAATACACTTTTAACAAATATCTTGAAGCCTGAACGACTGTATTTATACGACTCTAATTATACTAGTATAATATTATATAATACTATTCACTTATCTATTAAACTAATCAAAGCATCATTTATTACACTGAGTCCAAACGTCCACATTCCTAAACATGAAACTATCTCTAAATGTGTGTATGTAGTAATAAATATCAGCTAGTTCCTTTTTTAACTTTTGCAAGAGGAATCTTCTAGAAGGCCCAAATACAGAACGATTTCTGAAATAAACACAGAATCATTTAGAATCAGTGCTTGATTTGGTCTTGGAGGAGGTTACTGACTGTTTCTCCAGCTACCATGTTTTTGTTATAACAAGATAATAAATAAAAAACCATTCTATTACATAATCAACCAATACAAACCTGAGTAACACAGAATCGCATAAAAGTGAGAGTGGTGACATAACTGCTTCTGTAGACATACAAATCCCAGAGAAAAAAAAAGTCCAGTGTACGAGGTGTTTGAAAAGAGGAGGGTAAAGTTTCTCGTTAATCTATAAAGGTGGTTTTATATGACTTCATTTAAGTTCATTGTCAGAGAACTTTGGATTGTTTGGTTAGATATTCCTCAAGAAACCAAAGCAAACAGAGTGATAAAATGATGTGGGGGGATTTGGTTAAGAGCAGCAGTAAAACTTTATGTCTTTCATGCCATTAACATGAATTCCTCTTTTAGAATGGTGCTATGAGTCCCAGTTCTCCTGCGAGCACGTATGCTATGGCAAGTTCAGTTTTTTTATTTAAGATTCACCAAAACAATTGTAAGTGTTTTAGAAAGACATGATATTGCACACTTTTGATCTTCTGATTTTGTGTTGTGTAGCACCGGAGGAATGGACACATGTGTCAGAAACCTGTGGTGGATTAAGACAATCACCTATTAATATTGTAACGAAGAAAGTCACTGCCAGCCCAATCTACACATCATTTCAATTTCAAGGCTACCAGGACACGTTCCATGGCACTCTTACAAACAACGGTCACACGGGTAAGTTCAGACAAAGACTAAAATCGGAACCAATCCACAGCTTGCAACAATTTCAACCTTGCTGGTCTGGTAGAAAGCAAGAATGCAGAAGTGTAGAGGTTTTACTGTGAAGAGTCAGGTCAGCCTAAAAACAACTGAACTGATTAACCGAGTTTAGTCAAGCGTCCTCCTAACTCCTAGCATCTCTTAGTCAGGTCAGCAGTACAGTTCAAAATAAGCTTGCTCAAAACAGTTGCATCTCCTCCCCTCCTTCCAATTTCCACCTGCAGGTTAGAATGCTTAGGACCCCTGTCATGTCATATGGGCTGTGGGGGGGTGTTTTCCTGACCCTGGAGGGCTGTGGCTTAACCAAGATATCAACCATACCCATCTCTTGTCTCCTTTCGGTAGTATATTTATTTTGGAAAATGCTTTCTGTCTCAGTGTGGGTAAATTCCCTTTCAGAGCTCCTGAGTGGTGTAATTATCCGATTGCCCAATTGTTAGAAGATCCTGTGTTTTAAACCCTGAGATACCACAACCCTTTATGGTCAGGAGTCTTGTATCTGTAAAACAACGTGATGACGGACAATCACGTAGAAACTAACAACCTTGTCAACATTGCTCAAAGAGCAGAAGCTGTGTGTGGTAGGACTACGGGACCACTTCTAGTTCTAAGGCCGTGCTGGTTTCCTTAAGCTCTCCAGTCAGTCTAAGGCTGTGTTCACATGGGCATTTTAATATTTGTAGAAAAGGCTCTCTTGCCATTCTTCAAAGAGAATGTGGTTGACAGATGACAGATGTCATATATAACAATATGAGACAATTCTGCCTTATTTTCTGTTTTAAGAAATTAACCATTATCCAGATTTGGTTCCTGAATATGGCCTTGGTATTCTTCAAGTTTCTTTCCAGATCAATTCAGAATATAGAATTTTTGAATTTAGAACCGGTTGCCACACAGATGAATTTGTGTTCTGTATTTCTTCTATCTGTGAAGTGAAACACCAATACACACACACACACACTAGTGAACACACAGTAGGGGGCAGTATGCACATTTGCCAACTACAACTAGTAGCCCTTCCATGGCCCCTTTAGAGCTGGGGATTGGGTGCCTTGCTTAAGGGCACTTCAATCATATCCTGTCATTTTTAAACAAGCAAACCTCAGGTTCCCTTTCCTCCCACCCACAACTGCTCTGTTCACCAGAAATGTCAACCACAAATATGCCCACAACTAACCAGCAACATGCATCAACAAATAGTTTTGACAGCTATAAAAATAAAAACGTCCATGTGAACGTGGCCTAGGAGTAGGAGGTGCCCTCCCCCCACTAGGGGATCTGCAGGTGGGCATAGCAATAAACAAATTTAAATTGGAGAGGGAAAACATGTGTGCAAGAATAAGTTTTGGTTATCCTACTTTTCACTTCTAGGTTCAACTTGAATGTGCCTCTACTTGTTACTCTAAAGAGGGAGACGATAGGACAATAGGCCGCTGAAGTAGACCAATCATAGTGCATTGTTTACTAAACCCCTACCTTAAAGGCGACTTCCCAAATCATAGTTTAGCAACTGTAACTAGGCATCCCAAATAGTAATCTTAAGATGGAGAGACATTTTGAAATGTTGAAAATGAAAATGATTCTAAATATTTAATTATTTTTCTTCATATTTTTGATCATTCAGTTTTTAACGTAAGCTCTCACAGTACTTTAACTTTGCTGTACTTTTTGCAGTACTTTTACATTTAAAAGCTGATGCTTTTGTACTGGACGTAGTATTGCATCTGCAAGTACAGTTATTGTGTACTTTTTCCAACTCTGAAATTTGAACATTTATCATAAACCAATTGGTCACATTAGCAACATTTTCTCATCTTCAGTCAAGGTCAGCCTGCCAGGCACTGCAACGATCAGTGGGGGACAGCTAGGGGCAACTTACAAAGCAATGGAGTTCCATTTTCACTGGGGCAAGAATGGTGAACCAGGATCAGAGCACACTATTGATGGAGAGCAGTACCCTATGGAGGTATCACAGGATAAATATTTATAATTTCATTTCAAGCTTTTGGCTTATATTAATTAATACAAGCTTTTTAATCTTTTTTTTTTAGATGCATATCGTTCACATCAGGCAAGACTTCAACACTGTAACAGAGGCTGTTACCAGCCCAACTGGATTGGCCGTTCTTGGATTTTTCTTTGAGGTCAGAACAAATGTCTAATTGGATCGCTAAAATGTATTTACATTACATTATTGAGATGTGAACAGATACATCCAGAGTGGTTTAATGTGAAATCGAGTTCTAGAGAAACTTCCAGTTGTTTACAGAGGTGGTGATAAAAACCAGATGTCTGAAGATTTTAAGGCCTGTAAAAGCTAGAAAGATGTCTTATGAAAAGATTGCTCGTTTATGATACCTTTTCACAATACGGTTTTGTTCTAAAGTGTGATGAAGAGGCATGTGCAGACCTTCGTAGGACAAATTGAATTTAATGTAGCATTTTAACATTACATATAAAGAGACATGTGGGTTCGCTATTCATTTTGGATAGCATATAAAATGGTTACATTGAAGCAACCCCTGGATCCTAAAGACACCACGGTAAAGAAATCAACAATAAATCATTTTACATAAAACCACTCCGAATGACTTCTGTACACATTTTAAAAGTGTAATGACCCTGTGTCCTCCCTTATCCAACAGGAATCAGCAAGTGCAAACAACAAATACAATCCCATCATAACCAAGCTGCAAAACGTCATACACAGTGGTAAAGTTACTTATTGCTTTAACCATTCTCACAATCCTTTATACAGAACACTATACAGAACTAAAGGTCAAATATAGAAGAGCTTTGAGATGTTTTACTGAAATTAAATTAGAAAATAAAAATACGAAAACAATTTAGCTGAATGCATTAACATTCCTTTCCAGGCAACACATCGGCGATTGATATTGTGTCTTTGGACTCCCTTATCCCTTCCCACAATGCACTGAACAAATACTTCCGCTACAATGGCTCCCTCACCACACCCAACTGCCAAGAGTCGGTCATTTGGACGGTATTTGAAAACCCCATTCAGCTCAGCAAGGCACAAGTAAGTTGTGGCAGATGATCCTCAGGGACCCCAACCAGCAGAGATTTGTTGTATTCCAAACTTTAACACACCTGAATCCGACAATCAGAGCTGTCCAGCAAACATTACTAATAATTGGTTTGATTATTTGTTTAAACAGAGTTTGTTCTTAGAAAAGACTAGAAGGTAAAACTGTTCAGTGGCTCCCAAAAAGTGCAAAGAAGTTTATAGTGCTTTAGTAATGATTTACTTATTTAAGTCTATATATATCGTCGCTATCCAAGGAAGAGCATGTATGATTTTTACTTTTACACATTATTTGAAACCAGCAGCTGCTGTTTACACAGTGTGAGAATTTCATGATGAATGGACCAACAGAAATGGCCCAAAGCTTCTTGGAAAAAGCTGCGGTTCCATTAAATTTACATTAAAGCTAGGTTAGGTTTTTACCCTCTCCTGTAAAGTTGCCGTTTCTGAGATATTTGTTTTTCTTTGGACAGTGGTATATACGGCTATATATCCTGAGCAGGCTGACAAATGGGTCTCTGATCTAGGAGTTACTTTATGAAGTATTATTTTTGCAAGATGTATGTATTTACTTATCATTAAAAGGAAATAGTTAGTTCAAGACCCCCTGAAAGTGACTCTACTGGACTGCCTCAGGGTGCAGCAAACTGCTTCCCTCAGTTGGTCCTTCATAGAATAGAAACTGTAACCATGCCCAGGATGACTCCAAAACTTGACATTATGCCGCAGCATATCTGAAACTTAAAAAACATGTTCTCCAAGAGACTGAACTGTTACTCTTTATAATTTACACTGATAAACATGGAGAGAGCGGAATTTTACGGAATTGTTAAACCAAACATTTTGTTGGCATTAAATCAGTGTTAGGGCGAAAGAACAGCCCGATTAGCAAGCCAATATTGGACTGCCCGTCCAATCTCAGGAGGGCACTTCGCACGTTGATTTTATCTATTCAAAACTGAAATGAATTTTCCAACCTCCCAAACCTTGTTCTGATTGGTTGCTCTTGTATTGAGCTTTATTCAGAAAGAAGTCTGAGCTGAAACACGCCTTATAACTTCAGCGTAAATGGATTGAGCCAAATGTCTGAAACTGGGTCGATTTTTAATAAAAACTGTGTATTTACAACAGGCTGGTACTGAAATGTGATTTTCATAGATGGAGTACATGAACTAAAGAGTGAATGTTTACATACTATATAAAGTGAAATTCATTCAAAAGTGCACACACCTGCGCTAATACTGTCCCATGTTTGTCTTGTGTTCCACAGCTGTCAGAATTCTCCCGTCTCCAGTTTGAAAGTGGGATCCCTATGACGGGAACATTTCGCCCAACGCAGCCACTGTATGGTCGAAAGGTCTACTACTCTGGATGCAATGTTCCATCTGTTAGTACCATATTAGTTGTCACTACTGTTCTCACTCCTTTTTTGACCCTGTTACAATGAAAGAAGTTCCAGTTGGTGATCAGCGTTACATACATATTTCAGCACTCGGTGAAACACTGAACTCCTACTCTTTGTTTCGGTAAATAGGTCTTAGCTTCCACCCATATGGATTAGAAATACATGTATTTATCACACATTTGTGAGAAGTATGAAAGTGTGTATTTTTATGTACTTTATATTTGGAATATATTTTGAAATGAAATTATGTATTTTGTCCATATGGGAAGCAATATTTAGGTCCTCTGTCCTTTTAGTAACGTATTTATAGTTTTACACACTGTAGTCCTGTTTTTTTCACATTGTGAGGTTCACATATTTATTCGTTACTTATACACGTTGGTTACTCTTTGACTAGAATGTTGTAGCGTGGATGAAATAGAAGTGATGAACAACGTTAAATTATTAGCAGAAATATGATTGGTTGAACAACATTAAATCATTAGTAGATGTAATTGATGCTATTTTTGTCTTTTTGCAATTCCCTGTGTCTACAGTGAGCTGGTTAAGCAGGTCATAAATTAAATGAATCTGTAATTAAATATGACGACACAGGCTCAATAACGATCGCGTTGCTTTTTAAAAATATGGTAGATAATGCCACTGTCCAAAACGTTTCCCGAATTTTGTACATTTTTGCTATAACACATCCTTCGAACACAGCATCTACTGTTTACACAGCGTGAAAATGTCATGATGGCCCAGATTTGCCCTCTCCTGTAAAGTTGCCATTTCAGAGATACCTGTTTTTCTTTGCGAAGTGACTATATGTAAAAGAACAGCTCTAATAGACTCAGGATACTCTTCTGGTAGCATACTTTTAGTTTCATTCTGAACTCCTGCTTGTTCTGAGATTCATATAACTATGCTCTTCTGTTACAAGTTGTCCTTTCTTTGGCTAGAAAGTTGTAGTGTTGATTGTTAGGGAAAGGCACAGGCTAGGGACAGATGCTGACTTTGATGAAGGAACTACACAGAGGTGCCAATCACCTCATTGTCCTTATTCACTGTGGACTCAGCCGGAAGTGAGAGGAGCTCGGGCAATGACAGGATGCAGTGGAGTTATGGATTCCTCCTGGTTGTGTGTGGGGAAGGGGGCGGGGGGGTGGGGGGTCACTCACTTTTTCTATGGAGGTGGATTTTAGTTGGCTCGCCCATTCCATCAGCTCACAAACACTGAATGCTATTTATGATCATTGCTTGTGTTGGCCGACCATGGGCTCATAGATTGAGTTGAGCAAATTCCTTTCGAGTTGATTCGGAGACTCAGACCACAGGTGAGGTGACCTTACAGTGAGTCCAACTAGAGTCAGGCACAATCCTTTACACAGACCCGTGTCTAACATCAAACTGCAGCACATAGGGGCAGTGTGTCTTTGAAACAGCCAGGACCACAAGTAATCAGTGAGACCCTGGACAACCTGGTTGTTGGTTTGTTTATATAAGTAATTCCTGGACTTGTAACATCATTAAATGGAAATGATGAACAACATAAAATCATGAGCATAAGTATGACTGGTTGAACGACATTAACTGATTATCAGAAATTTGATTGGTTAAACAACATTAAATGATTATCTGAAATTTGATTGGTTGAACAACAATAAATAATTATCAGAAATTTGATTGGTTGAACAACATTAAATGATTATCAGAAATTTGATTGGTTGAACAACATTAAATGATTATCAGAAATATGATTGGTTGAACAAAATAAATAATTTGTGCATGTATGTTTGGTTCTGTTTTTGTCTTTGTGCAAATCTATGCATCTACAGTGAGCTGGTTATGCTATAAAAACCATCAAATCATACATGAAACGATTCTGTAATCAAATGTAACAACACAGCTTAAAAAACAAACAGCTTAAAAGAACAGAATGATCAGACACAACTAGGGCTGGGTGCAATGTATAAGTGCAACTCGTGCAGCAAGAGCTTTGCTACATTTTACTTGAGACAAAGTTGAAGGCAAAGTGAAACAAAAAGGTGGATCACAACAAACAGACAGCGTTACCAGTGTCATAACAAACTTCAGCACACCTGAATCAGACAATCAGAGCTGTCCAGCAAACCTGGTTTGATTACATGTTTTGACTGAGTTTGTTCTTGAATAGACCAGAGGGTAGGGTAGGTGAGGCCTGAAAACACAAACCTGGGACTGGAACCTGGATGGCTTCGCTAGGAGTTACTTTATGAAACATTAGTTTGGCAAGATTTGTTTTGCATTTGATTATTACTGAAATTGTTACTTCTACTAAATTCCATTAAATAAAAAAACACACCTTTACTTGTAACAGAGCTTGAGGGGGCACATGTCCTACATTTTTATTGCATTAAAATGCATTTTTCTCCTGTGGCCCACTCAGGACGCTTGTGTGGTTTTATGCAAGATGCAAACTACAGGGGCTCCTAGGAGCCTAGGACCACCTTAAAGTTATTGCATCCAGTGGTGGTGCTGTAGCAAATTTTTTCACCCAGCAGGTTCCTCATAGTCTAGCAGCTGTAACTATGCCCAGAATAACTCTAAAACTTTAAACTTTTAAATACGCTGCAGCATATCTGAAACCTAAAAAACATTTTCCCCAAGAGAAGAGTGAACTGTTACTCGTTATTCACACTGAAGACAAAAGAGGAGATGGCAGAGAGCATTACCAAAATAGAAAAGAGTTGCTCCAGAATTGTTTAACCGAACATGTTGCCATTGAATCAATGTTGTCATGTTTAACCAGCCAAATTGGAAAGCCAGCAAATACCATATTTTATTTTTTTTCACAAATTGATTTTATGTATCTGAGCATTTTCTAAACTCCCTTTATCAGCTGCATCAGTGTAATTAAAATAGGCTGGTGTTGAAAGGTGACTTTCATAGATGGACTGTTCGGAATGAGGAGTCAATGTTGACTTGTGGTATTATGTTAAAATCATATGAAACTGTCCACACCTGTGCTAATACTGTACTATGTTTGTCTTATGTTTCACAGCTGTCTGGAACCAACAATCTCCAGTATGGTGTCGACTATTCCGGAAGCCATGTTACAACTGGCAGTACCATTTTAGTGATCTCTGCTGTCCTCACTGCCTTTTTGACTCGGTCAGAATGAAAATGTTAAACTCAGTGATCAGTGTTAAATGGCTTTTATCTCTAATTTTAATGCTCTGTGAAACACAGAACCCCAAATCTTACCTATGGAAATGGTGAACAACTTTAAATTACATCATTAGCGGAAGTATGATTAGTTGAAGAACGTTACATTATTTGGGAAGTATGATTCAGCATACTCAGACAGTTTGACATATTTCCAGTTTCATTCTGTAGTCTTGCTTTTGTGCTCTTCCAATACAAGCTGTCCTCTCTTTGGCTAGGATGTTGTATTGTGGATTAAATGGAAATGATGAACAGCATTAAATTATTAGCAGAAGTATGCCTGGTTCTGTTTTCTGTCTTTTTGAAAGTCTATGTGTCTACAGGGAGCAAGTTATGCTATAGAAAACATACATTCAGACTGGCTGGATTTGATTCCAACTATGGCTGGATTTGATTCCAGAAAGTTGATTCCTTGATATCAGATATTTGTAACTTCTAGGATTCAACACCATGATATTCAGGTTTTCCTGCACTTGTGTGCACAACAGTCTGCATGAAAAGTGCAACTTGCACGTTAGAGCCTTAGCCAGAGTTTACTTTGAACAAAGTGGAAAGAAAAGTCAAATATATAGAGTGAAACAAAAAAGTAGATTACAACAATCAAACAGTGCTGCCGGTGCTGAAGCATCTACTCATCTGAAGCAGTTTACAGGAGAATCAGTACAGATAGGCTAATCTCTATATTCCAGTTAGCTAGCACAAAGTGTAGACTACCTTGTTAAGATCTACTAGGTCATATAATTCAGCTGATGATTTGTGTCGGTGAGAAACTCACATTACTGTTCAAAAGTTTAGATCCAAATAAAACCAGTGGTGTTGCAGATGCACACAAAATGACTAATACCTGTGAAGCTGCATATCATCGCTGTGCAAAGAAAAGCAAGTCTCCAAAATCATGACTTTAGAAGACAGGGCAAAAACCTCATTTCATTTTTATGCAAGTCGATGGAACCAGATGTTTTTTCAAGCAGTTTTGGGCCATTTCTGTTGGTCCGTTCATCATGAAATATTCACACGGTCTAAAGGCAGCTGCTGAGTTCAAATGATGCTTAAAAGTAAAATTCATCAAAAATGCAGATATTTTTCTTTGGACAGCGACGATATATAAAAGGATAATCCCATCATTTTTTCAGGATCTCTGAACATTGCAGTCCTTGATATGTAACATTCTTGAGTAATTCAGAGTCGCTCAGTCCTTGAGCCATGAAAAAAAATGGATTATTTTGCTTTACAACATCCTGCATGCACTGCCCGTCCATACTTTATCATTAAACTATCATAGCACAATGTGTCAGACTTCAGGCAAACACATTGTTTATAAAAGGTCTACGTAAGGTTAGTTTTGCCTTATTAATAAAGGTTAATTAAAAAACAGTCAGTATTTGCACTTCTTGCTGTTATTAAAAACATAGCTGGGTCTGTAATGTATATTATCAGGCTTACCAACATCACAATACTTAAAGTAAATGACTGCTTATACTTAAGACATATACTCCGAAAGAACTCATTCCAATAATATAATATATTAATATAACAATATACTAAGCAGCGACGTAGGCCATAGCCATATACATAAAAAGGAACCAGGCACATAAAGAAGGAATTCTTTAATCTCAGGACAATCTCAGATTCTAGCAATTTCCCCAAACAAAGCATGCTGTCCTAATGGAACTTCATTGCCTCTGCATCCATAGCCTACTGTGAACCCTGTACATCTATTAAACGTACCTACCACATCAGGAATCATCTCTTTATCTGCTCCTTAAGTATTATCAGCAGGATGATCAGGGTTTTGACCAAACATGAGGAAATATGGTGTGTACCCTGTGCTATGGTGTATTGTAAGCAAATACCATTTCTGGATAATGCTCAGTCCATTTTCTCTCCTCTCGTTTTCTTTTATCTTCTCGGTGGGAGAGCGTTCTCAAAAGGTCATGGAGATACCCAATGATTCGCTTACACTGTCCATTCATGTAATAATGCTTTAGCAACTGTAATAGCTTTCTGTTTTTTCTCTCTGACACATTTACATGCTAGTTCCGATCTAGAGCACAGTATAACCCCTACGGAGAGGCTGGAATCTTTTACATCCTCAAAATCATCTACATGCATACTAGATCCGGTTCCAACTAGTTTACTCAAGAAAGTTCTGCCAGAAATAACCAAGCCTCTGTCGTCAATAATAAACTCATCTCTTAACTCTTTTTTGGTTACGTCCCAAAATCTCTTAAACTAGCAGTAATTAAGCCTTTAATTAAGAAACCTAATCTTCAGCCTTATGAAATAGCAAACTACAGACCCATTTCAAATCTTCCATTTATATCAAAGATTTTAAAGGAAGCTGTAGCACAACAGTTAAGTTCCTATCTGCACAGGAATAACATACATAAACATAGATTTCCTGGATAGAGCAGGGGCCTCCTTAGTGCATTCTGACATCTCTGTTCTTTTTAAAATATAATGAAGAGTACCTAAAAAAATTTTTATGTGTAAGCATGTTGATGAACTGATTATAGTCACTGCTGGTTGTCCAAGTGGTGCTCAGAAAGCAATAGTGGCTTTATAGACAATTGGTCTACATATGAGGGCAAGCCTGGTCTGTTGAATTGGGACGGTATCCACCCCACGCGGGAATGTGCTGCTCTCATTTCCTGTAATATAGCACAAAGTTGTAGTCAGAAAGGGGAGTTAATCGCTGACAAACCAGGGCCAAGACCAGGCAGCAGACAAACAGGCAAAACTGACTGTCTGCTAGCTGCCTAGAGACACCACATAGGATCCACAAAAAAAAGAGACTGTGGCTGTTCTCCCAATCAAACAAAATTAGTTGGTCTTAGAGTCTTACTAACCAAATTAATGTCAGAACAGTTCAAACAGACAAACCACAGGACCCACTAAGTAAGGGACTTGCATCCATCTTAGACTTGTTTAGTATAATTCAGAATATAATGGGACCCACTCATTACTGCAGCCATACTCTGAATTTAATTTTAATCTTCAGAATAAACATGGGAAAATCAAACTATACCCCCTCAGACCACAGCAGCCTCAGATCATTATCTAATCTCATACAGAATCAGCTTTAGTCATACTGTAGGTTTATTCACACAATATTGTGTTAAGAGCGTTATGGCATCCTCTACACCTCATAGCTTTATTGAAAACCTCCCCGACCTGTTAAATACTATTAGCTGTCTGTCTAAACCCACTGATCTAGAAATGCCTGGAGGACACTTTTCACTCTACTTTAAATAAGGTGGCAGAAAAACAGCAACGTGTAACAGCAAAAAATGGAGCAACATGATACAGTGATCACACTCAAGCTCTAAAACAGACTGTCAGATGACCAGAGTGTAAATGGGCCTGACTAAACCTATAGTATGCCAGTCTGCCTGGAAGGATAGCCTCATAGACTATAGAAATGCTCTAAGTGTAGCATGTTTAGCCTATCTGTCTTCACTGATTGATAATAACAAAAAATAATTAATAAATAATAATTATTTTTTTATTATTTAGTATCTCTAAATTAACCAGAGTTAATCTGCTACTGAACCCCAGATACTACTACCATCCAGTAGCAATGGCTTTATAAATTTCTCCAATAACAAAATTGAAATGATTAGGCTAAGAATACAAAATTACATTTAACAGCTGCAAGTGTACTGCTCAGTACAGCTAATGCTGATCTAGAGCACAGTATAACCCCTACAGAGAGGCTGGAATCTTTAACATCCTCAAAATCATCTACATGCATACTAGATCCAGTTCCAACTAGTTTACTGAAGAAAGTAAACCAGGCCTCCGCTGTCAATAATAAACTTACCTCTTAACTCTTTTTTGGTTATGTCCCAAAATCTCTTAAACTGGCAGTAATTAAGCCTTTAATTAAGAAACGTAATCTTCATCCTTATGAAACAGCATACCTATTTCAAATTTATATTCCATTTATATTAAAGATTTTAGAGAAAGCTGTGGCAGAAACAAGATGTCTGCATTACCACTTAATCTTAATAGCTTCTTAGCTACACCAGGTACATCTGTAAAAAGTCTTGGTGTCACGATCGATCCTGTTCTGGCCTTCGATGAGCATATTAATAATATCACTAGATCAGCTTTTCTAAATCTACGCAATTTTGCGAAACTAAGAAATGCACTGTCGCTTCAGGATGCAGAAAAGCTAGCTCACGCCTTTCTTACTTCAAGGCTGGATTACTGTAATGCCCTGCTTTCTAGTTGTTCCAGCAAAAGCTTTAACAAGTTTTAACAAGTTTAACAAGTTTAAGTTCAGTTAGTCCAAAATGCTGCAGCCAGAGTCCTTACAGGAACTAGAAAATTTAACCATACATTGAGTATAACATTTTCTTCTAACGTATAAACCTCTAAATGGCCTCGCTCTTCTGTAACTCTCTGAACTTATCTCATATTATAAACCGTCACGTGACCTTAGATCTAAAAGTGCGGGCTCTCTATTAGTGCCTAGCATTAACAAAGTTACATCAGAGTCTGCCTGATACCTTTTTATACAAGCTCCCTCAGCTTTTAAATAACCTACAGTCAGTGTTCAGGACTCAGACACAGCCTCAGTCTATAAGTCCAGGCTTAAAACCTACTAGTTCAGTTATGTTTTTGGTAGTTAGTTTTTCTGCTAGATAAAAGGTGCAGATCTGGGGGTCCACTGACAGAGTGTTTGGTAAGCTGAGAATATTGGTGCTGTCGTCCCCCTGCTCTTCATGTTCATTCTGGTTTGTTGATAGTGGAGCAGAGGGGTGCTGACTTCTCATGTAGCCCTCATGTCTTTGTTACTTACTGACTACCTAATAGCCAGGCCTGCCAGAGTCACTGCTGCACTCTGTTAACACCATATAGTGTGTTCAGGTCTTCTGTCAGAGCTAACAGTCTGTCTGTTCTCTCTGTCTGAGCTGAACTGCTGCCCATCCTGTGCGGTCCATTGCTGTTTCTACATCTGCTTTGACTGGGTGCCACTGCTTGCCTTTAACCACCACAGAGCTCTTGGCTGTCCTGCACTGTGGAAGCTTGGCCTGCATCCTGCTGACCCATCCGATGACCCAGCTATTTCATTACAGACTAATCAGACATTTATTCCTCCACCATAAAACACTGAACGCTTCTTTCCTTTTTGCTTGTCTTGTTATCTGGTGTTGACTCGAGGAGGATGGGGTTCCCGTTTTGAGTCTTGGGGTCTTCCTCTCGAGGTTTCTTCCCTTTGAACTGAGGGAGCTTTTCCTTGCCTCTGTCGCCCTTGGCTTGCTTACTGGGTGCTCGGACACCAGATTCTTTGTAAATCTGCTTTGTGACAACATCTATTGTAAAAGGTGTTATTTAAATATATCTTGACATGACATGCATCACCTCCTGTTAGTGATATTCAGACGAGCACTATTTTGGCTACATCTGCAAAAACATGCAAAAAAAAAGCATTCAAAAAGCCTAATATAAGCATACACAAAGGAGATAACAACACACACTCAACGTAATAAGTCACACAAGCAGCTTTTCCTCTTTACATGACAACACTGAAAACTTAATTAAGAGTTTTGTGACTGAAAAAGAGCGTTTGGTTCTTAGCATCTGGTTTGGTGTCTGTATTAACGTGTCAAATATTAAACTCTTAAAATGACAATTTTATCGATCTTAGGGCTGGATGTTAAAATTGGGTGCTACCACTTTATCAACTTTAATATATGCACTTTTTAATGTAACGCTTACAAATGGACTGTCCCAAGAAAGTGGCCCTAGAAAGTGCCCACATGACTACAACATAGAGCCTATATGACTACAGCGTAGCCCCAACGTCAACAGGGCTGGGTATACTGACGCCAACCAATAGAAAGAACGCTCATAGTGGTCCAAAGGGCTTAAGATGCTCAGGATTGCAGTGTAACATGTTACTGTATGCCGTTCAGACGTTGAAAATTCACATGTTAACAGGCCCGCTCCTGGCATCTTAAGATGTTCAAATTTGACATATTAATACAGACGTTTAGAACCAAATGGTATTCTGGGTTAACCTTACGTCAAACTAGCTATGGAACGCTGTTTGGTTCTTAACATCTAGATCGCTGTTCGTATTAACACACTGAATGTGAACATGTTAAGATCCCGGAAGCGGGCAGGTTTACGCGTGGATTTTCAACGTCTTAGGTGTTTGAACCTGTTGTTAGGGCTGCCTACCTACAGCGTGTCATGTACGCAGTTTGCCTGCAAATTTGTGTGTTACCTGGCAACCCGGGGTGGAAATGGGCGCGATCACAGACCAAAACACAAACAGACATTCCGGTCCGATTTGGGAATTTCAGAGGAGAATAAACTGGCTGTAGCGCTGTGTCTGGGAAGCTTGTAGTTAAACTTCATTTTTAAATCTCTGATGATATAAAATGGGCCCTTTAATTGAGTCAAACTTGAACATGAGTGCAGTGATTGGCGAAAACACGTGATTAAGTCGTGGCCGTTCATTGGTTAGCGGGACAGTCATAGGCTATAGGTCTACAGTAGGTTTGCTGTGTAGTCTGCGCTGCGCCGGTGTGGTGGGCTTTCTGTCTGAAGTTTGAGGGGCTCTCATATATTGGAAATGGAGCGCTGGAAGGGCAGAGTGGCTCTGGTTACTGGTGCCTCGGTGGGAATCGGAGCTGCTATAGCGAAGGCGCTGGTTCAGCACGGCATGAAGGTGGTGGGCTGCGCCAGGAACGTTGGGCAAATTGAGGTGAGAGGAGGCGTCAGTACCCGCTGAGCTGTGTGACCCGTGTACCAGACGAGAGAAGTTATTGGTGTGTCTACATGTCAGCACCTGTAAAACTGTAAAGAGTTTGCCGTAGCTGCTGAGAGCTACTATAATTAGCACGCTTCCTCTTTAACGCTCCGCTTATAGTCCACTAGTTACATAATCTTCACTTTACACAAAGTCCAGTTTAAAGGGGAAGTCCATCGAGCAAAGTCCCTCAAAAAGTTTTACTTGAGAGGGTTATTATAATACTGCCTGACTCATGATTTATTTTTGGGTTTGGTCTGAAGTGTAATGTTAAAAATGAAGGTGCACAGTCAGAATGTTATGAGGCAAAATAGTCACCTAAAACGTCTTGTAGCAGATTTTACCATCATCAACATTACATATAAAACTTATGAGTCATTTCACATCAGACCACTCTGACTGATTTACATGCAAAGTGTACATGTCAGTTATTGAATAATGCAGTCATAAAAAAATGGTACAATGTCCCTTTAAGAGGCTCATTAGATAAAGTGGAGCACTCTGATTGGCTGCTTTTTCCAGTCAACTAGGACAGGCCTGAAGAACTCTAACTGTTGTACGTGTGGTAAATATATATAAAGTTTACTTTGGCATGTCTTCAGAGAGCTAAGTCAATGTTGATTGATCTGAAATCATTATTGTGGGTTTGGCTGTTCTTAAAGCACCCACACCACAGAAAACCTAAATGTATTTAATCTCTTGAGTTTGAGGGGTTAACGTTAACAATGACTTTAAAACAGAGTATTCACCTCCCAGTTTTTAAGGTCAATGTCTGGAAAATTAATTGCACAACATCCTAATTTGAGGCTATGGTTTTTGTGATGACACATTGGATTTACAAATTCCTGCCTGCTCAGCCAACAGCAGTTTAGTCTGAAGCTATACAAAGCAGTTTCAGCCTAGATTGCTTTTTGATGGAGACACGATACAGGGCAGCCAATCCAGAACTTTTCGTGTGCAAACAACTTAGGCACACCTGGTCAAATAACATAGAATGGAAAACTGTATCGACAGAAAAGGAGAGTTTGATACATAGAACTGACATACCATGAACCACAAAAACTGTTGTTCCTCCTTAAAATACAAATGCCACATTTGCAGAACAGGTCAGTAAAAAGGGCTGATTCCAAAAAACTTCTAAACACTCCTGACTCATTAATATTTACACCCCCAAATGTTACATACAATGACAACAGAGTAACAACAATGAAAATGGTACAGTTCTACGTTTATTAGGATCACAACCCCAACAGCAGTCTGTAAGCAGCGGCCATGCTGTGTGACTGTATCACTTTTTGCTGGTTGAGATAGATCATCTTAAACTGAAAGTTTCATGGTGAGTGACAGTGTTTTTTACTTTGGGTGTAAACCAGCTTATCAGATCATCAACTTATTCATGAACAGGGTTAGGGTTATTCATGCTAATCTGTGTGTTTTGATTGCCCTATTTACCCAGTTGTTAAATGAGGGTCCTGACTTTGATAAACAGAGTAAACGGGTAACAGTGAATCAGGTGATCTACAGTCAGTAGGTGCAGAACTCCATAGTGCACCTCTGTGGTAAATAGGGCCGATCAAATGGACAATGAGTGTTGAAACAAATAGATGTAGTTAATCAAGTAGCTGGTCAGTGTATAGCGCTCAACCTGCAGGGGAGTGGTTTTGATGTACTCTCCCAGTGTTTAGCTTAACCTGTTATCTGTGTACCTGAAGGAGTGCTGCACTGTATACACAGTACAGTCTTATCTTAAGTTACTGAATCACTAAATACTTATCTGAGCTGTTGTACCGCTACCTGGTACCTGCCGACATTTATTGCCACATTATGTCTGGCATCGAAAATTTACAATCATGAGGGTTATTTTACAACCTTCGGTATTCAGTAATACTGGACATGTATATATACACAGTGTAATGTATGAAGATATAAAGGCTGGTGTTTTTAAATAGCCTTCTGCTACTATATTTGATTTTTGGCTATGTGCAATTCACTATGTGAATCTCTGCTATGTAAAATCAGTATGTGATTTTGATGCACTATTGACACTTTTGGTACAGGTGACTAGAAAAGGCTGCAGAAAAATGTTTGCTCTTGCACTGACAATATCAGGGGAGAAGTTGTTGTAGGATAAAAATATGGATCATAATTATTTGTTCACCTCTATAAGGTGGGTCTACCGTTTTGCATGCTCCTTTTGCCAAGGTACCGAATCTTCTCTGGATGAGTTAGTAGTACACAAATAGAGGGTTCTAAGGGCATTCATCTGTACACAGTGTCATACACCAGATAACGGGGGGCAGCATATCACCAGAATGTTGTGGTGGGTGACCAGCCCAGAACAATCAGCATTTGTTTTTGTTCAGCATCGGGTTTACTCTTTAAGACCATCTTCAGTAAAGGAAAGCAGAAGCAGTGGTAACTCTTCTTCAGTTTTTATTTATATCACTAATTTTGTTTGCTGCCATCCATGGATTCTGGCCGAGGGTGGGAAGTGCTCGTTATAATGGTCACTTACCAAGAGATTCAGGCATCGTTGCGTTTACGCCTCCTTTTACTGGCTACCTGTCCTTAAATGATCTAACCCAGAAAAGCACCTTCAACATGACTGATAAGAGGTCAGAATACACCATCAGTGCTGCTGATAAAATATGATGCTACAGTGACACACAATCACCTATTAAGGTACAAAGTGGTATTATGGGGCATCATTTTTATCTCTTTAAGACTTTTTATACTGTTTTTGTGCCATATACTGTCTAAAGTTCAAAGAACTGTATGTTTAATAATGTTGTAATACTTGTTTATCTTTTTTACACTACAAACATCAAATATAGGATAAATGAATGAGCTGTAATTGGTGTGAGTATTGATCTTTAAAAAACAAACATATCCTTTGACCCCTACTAAAAATTTTTAATTTTGCAAATGTCACTATATAGTGTCAGTGTACATGAGTGATACGTAAGTGTATAATACTCAGGTACCTGAGATAGCTCTGATCACTTGGTAATGCTGTGTAGAGTATGTGTTTTTGAACATCATAAATGTGTAAGAGTAATGAATTTTGTATATGCTGAATTCTGTTTTGCTTCAGTAAAATGTGAAATGATCATGTGACAATTACTTTTGCAGAAAATCAGATGTCAGGAGATGCATAATATCACAATATGCTGTGTCATAATATGTTTGTGCTACTCTTGATAATAACATCACAGGGGCTGCTGTCTGTTACTTTTTAAAAGCTATCTTTGTTACTAAAATCAACCACGTTTGGCTGTAAAGCAATAGGAGTAGGGAGAACTGTTTGTTGCTATAAGTGACCTGAACAGTTGCCCCACAACCACCAATGTATCTGTGGATCTATTATTTTTCTATTTTATGTATTATTATATGTATTATATGTGTATTTTGTATATGGTGAATTACCTAAATTTCTTAGCATTTACATAAAAATTGAACAAAAACTAATATAAATATAGACTGTAATGTGCTTAAAAGTTGAGCTTTCTGTCATTTTGTTGGTGTAAGATCAAGGTGATAAACACTCAGCACTGTAATGGAATGTATTAAAGCTGTATGGTCTCTTAAGTTCAGTTGTGGTTTTGCTCTTTTCCAGAAACTGGCAGCAGAATGTGTCCGCTCCAACTTCAGTGGCACTCTGATACCATACAAGTGTGACCTGTCGGTGGAGGAGGAGATTTTGTCCATGTTCTCTTCAATCAAATCCTCACACGGTGGCATCGACGTGTGCATCAACAATGCTGGTTTAGCTCACCCAGAGCCTTTGTTAACTGGCAAAACGAGTGGATGGAGAAACATGATTGATGTAAGTAGCACTGGCCGTCCTGAGCACAGGTGTGTAGTAACAGAGGTGTCCTATCAGAGATGAAACTCACGGCCTTCGAGGAAAAAAAAGCTTACACTGTGAGTGAGGAGGGGTTGGCAATACTGTGGCACTAGAGCGAAAACCCCATAGTTGGCGTGGTCTGTGCAAACGCAGCAGCCAGAACTACCAGGAAAATCATGTTTTTGTTGTGTTATTGAGCCAAACTGCTACAACCCTTTTTATGGTCAGTGTTTATTACAGGGTGCATTTACATTCACTTCATAACCTGATAATAATCGGATTCCTGTAGTTATCTGATTGTTCAAATGACTGTGTAAACAGTGTACTCCAGATTTGTAGATCAGTCTAGAAATCTTTATCCTCTAGATGAGTATGTTCATCCTCTACAGCAGTATGTTCATATCTTCAGATAAAATGTTCTCTGATGTTTTTTAAAGGACACAGTTTGAAGTTTGGGTTTAATGAGTTCATATCATAAAAATACAAAGCAGTTGGTGACAGTTTCTGCACTGCTTTATGATTGAGCACATTATTGAATATTAGAGAAAACAGTTTGTAGTTTGAAAGGTGTGTTAGGGACTTATTTTCACATACAGGTGTTTTTCTTATCTAGTCCTGTTGTGCTTCTCCTCACTTCTTCACATACACTATATTGCCAAAAGTATTCACTCCCTTGCCTTCACACACACATATGAACTGAAGTGACATCCCATTCTTAATCTGTAAGGTTTTATATGATGTCGGCCACCCTATGCAGCTATAACAGCTTCAACTCTTCTGGGAAGGCTTTTCACAAGGTTTAGGAATTTTTGACTATTCTTCCAGAAGCGCATTTGTGAGGTCAGACACTGATGTTTGGACGAGAAGGGCTGGCTTGCAGTCTCTGCTTTAATTCATCCCAAAGGTGTTCTATCGGGTTGAGGTCAGGACTCATCCATGTCTTTATGGCTCTTGCTTTGTACACTGGTGTGCAGTCATCTTAGAACAGGAAGGTGCCATCCCCAAACTGTTCCCACAAAGTTGGGAGCATGAAATTGTCCGGAATCTCTTGGTCTGCTGAAGCATTAAAAGTCGCCGAAAAAAAAGGTGCCAAGCCCAACTCCTGAGAAACAGCCCCACGTCGTAATCCCCCTCCACCAAACTTTACACCTTGCACACCAGAGCAGTGCAGTTAGTACCGTTCTCCTGGCAACCGGCAAACCTCATTCACTGGAGACAAAGAAGCGTGATTCGACATTCCAGAGAACACATATCCACTGCTCTAGAGTCCAGCTTGGCAATGTAAGACTTGGATGCAGATTTTAGGCCATGGAAACCCATTCCATGAAGCTCTGTACGCACTGTTCTTGAGCTAATCTGAAGCCCACATAATGTTTGAAGGTCTATAGTGATGGACTCAATAGAAAGTTGGTGACCCTGCTCTGTCATTTTATGTGGTCTGCCGAGTTGCTGTCATTCCCAATCGCTTCCACCTTATAATCCCACTGACAGACGACTGTGGAATATTTAGTAGTGAGGAAATTTCACGACTGTTGCACAGGTGGCATCCTATCACGGTACCGTGCTTGATTTTATACACCTGTGGCCATGGAAGTGATTGTAACACCTGAATTCAATTATTTGGAAGGGTGAGTGAAAACTTATGGCAATATAGTGTATGTCTCACTCAGTAAATAAGGTAGTCTGTTTAAAATGAAACTCAAATTATTAGTTGTCCGTCTATTACATCAGAATACTGTGAAATTAGTCATCATTTTACAGGTGAACATACTTGCACTGTCGGTCTGCACTCGTGAAGCCTATCAGTCCATGAAGGAAAGAAATGTTGATGATGGCCATATCATCAACATAAACAGGTATGCGAGTATTTACTAAATATTTTCTTTCATGAAAAAACATAGGTTGTTTTATAACTACTGAAAGAATGTCATTATGGTTAAGCATATGTGGACACCTGGTGGTGAACAGTGCTGATGGACACTTCTACAATGCCACCAAGTTTGCTGTGACCGCTCTCACTGAAGGCCTGCGGCAAGAACTACGGGAAACCAAGACCCATATTCGTGCCACAGTAAGTTTAATGAATAGTACATAGTTAATAGTTAATGTACAGTATAGTACAGTATATTGGTATCTAGATATCTACATTAGAACTTTTACTGTCTCACTGTAAAGGTGACGTAGAAAGTCAGTTTGTTGTCAGTAGCTCATTATTAATCTCATTATTAAAAATGGTAATTTGAAATGTCCTGACGATGCTATTTCTTTGACAGTCTATATCTCCTGGATTAGTGGAGACAGAATTTGCTTATCGACTGTTTAGTGACAGTCCAGAAAAAGCTAAAGGCGCCTATGAAAGTATAAAGGTAAAAACATACATGTATACATTCTATCACAACCTTATCTTAACATTTCTACTGCTGTCTTGCTGCAAGTGTCAGGACTTTTTCTGATGTTGTCTTGCAGTGTCTTCAAGCAGATGATATCGCCAGTGCCGTCATATATGCCCTGAGTGCCCCTCCACACGCTCAGGCAAGAATCGTTTTCCCCTGCGTCAGTACTTCTTGGCATGGTGTAGCAGCAGAGAGCAGGAGAGGAAGTAGAGTCACTGATTTCATTAGGATCCACAGAGACAACAGGAGAAAACACAGGAAGTGGTGGTGAAAATAAAGAATCCAAGAAAAAGCAAAAGACACAGAACAACACAGAACTAGACCAAGAATACTGTTTAAGTACACAATGAAGAAGCATTTATGAACACAGTGAACAGAGAACACGACAAAAGGAGCTACAAAAGAACATTAATAAGATGAAAACAAGGGGTACACTGAAAAACACCAGCTAGAAACACCTATGCACTATAAATGCAATGTAATTATATTTTTCAGCATATTTGTAAAACTAACCGGCAACACATTCCAAAAAGTTGTTATAAGCAATTTATGACTAGGAATGTTTCGAAACAAGTAATCCAGTAATGCGTAGGTCTAAAAGGAGCATCCTTGAAAAATTTGGTCCTTTATGAAGAAGAGTTGGTTAAGGCTTACCACTAATAAAGATTTTAGTTGTTTTGCTCTCTGGTGTGTATTTGGACTGAAATTTGAATTTACTGGATTTGGAAAGTACATTCAACATTTGGAGGTAGTATGAGGCAAGACTTTTTGAGAGAGGGGGGAGAATTTTGAGAACTTGGACTGGTGTTCTGTGGACCATTCTCAGGCCTATAGTGACACTAAGCTCCGGCAGCACACACAAGCTAACACACCACCAAAGGGTGAAAGGGGCCTAACAAAGTATGCAGACTCAGACTAGTGTCTAACTATAGAACTACAAGGTGCACCAGTGTTTTAAATAGAGCTGACAAAATGGACAACGTGAAGAAACAAGGAGGTAGTGTTGATCAGTGTATGAGCAGTTTCTATCATGCATTGGAGCAGGAGCCACATTTCTGAACGTTTTATTTCCTTCTTTTTTTCATTTCTTTTTACAGATTGGAGAAATACAGATGAGACCTGTGGAACAAGACTTTTAGTAGACTGGCCAGATTGTACTGAACAAAACTGCACAAACTGCAGGGGGGTGAAGACCGACTGAAGCTCTTATTTTAAAATATATATAAGAAATAACTTGTAATTGATATAGTTTGATTTTTATACCATGATTTGTATCAGTGAAACTGATTAAATGCCATAGCATTACTACTACCAATAAAAATGACTAATATTTTGATGAAATGCACATGCAATCCCATAATCAGTTTATTCAGCAGTTTTCTGCTTGATTTGTTCACTCTTATTTCTAATAAATAAAACTAATTTTAAGCTGATTTTAGTGTTAAAATATTGAAATGTTTAAATGCGTCAATTTGTATTGCAACTTTCAGGGGTTGAAGGATCTTGAGGTGACCAAATAAAACATACAGAGGCAGACTACATCAGTGAGTCAGTTAAGACTGAATGCCAGTTAGCTTTATAGTATAGAGTATTCTGTATTTAATCCAAACACCCTTTATTCTTTAATGAGTCAGTAATTCGCCACGTCTGGCAGAGTTTATTAGAGCAACTGCTCTGTCCAACAACCATGTTGTCTTCATCATCACCCTACACCATCTGACCCACTGCCAGCTGCATCTTCCACCACTAGGGTTTGTTGAAGTTTGCTGGAGGTAAGAGTATAATGAGCAGACAGGAGGAATACTGTGGTGTAGTGTATTCACGTTTATTCTGGCACACAGCACTTCTATATGTGGTGTGTTGTGTAAAGCAGCTAACAGAGTTCCAAAGAGGTCTAAACAGTCACTCAGCAGCAGCGTTTCATCTCAACAGCAATATGTCCAGTGTTTCAAAGGGGGCAGGGCTGTATGTCATGATACCTACTGTATATAAAGACCATTAGGAATTTCAGTCCAAGTCAAAATTATTTTATTGGTTCTCGAAGTGAAATGCTTGTGTGGTCTCTTGTGTGGTACAGTATGTCAAAAGGAAACGGTGGGGTCACCTGGCAGACATTAGCAAACCCTTAACAAGGTTGCTGCTGAACATCCATTCTGAATCAGATCCTTAATAATTGCCCTTTGTGACTCAACTTTAGCAAAACCTATGAGGAGTGAACTTCACAAAGCGGGTACTTCTAGTGGGTAGTAATGTAAAAGATGTAGAATGTAATTTAAGAACCATAAAACCAAACCCGCTGAGCAGGGGGCTGGGTTCTATTACCCTTTATTCTTCATCAAAACCATGTTTAGAGCCTTTGGCTGAAGATGCATGTTGCCAATTGTTTAACGTGAAGGTGGATCATAAAGGGTATGGCCTGCCACCTTGTGGTGTGATCTGTTCTGAAGGTCAGTCTAGATGCGAGGCTGTAGCTAGAACTTATTATTATGAGGAGGTCAGGTAAGACCCAGAGATTATATTAGGATATTACACGACTAGGAAAAACACGACTAGGAAAAACTGAATTACTGAATTAAAATTACATGGATTGATGTGGTGTTTTACTCCAGACTACATTTTTTCCTAGCAGTGTTCATGTTGATCTCATCAGGGGGTCAATAAATCAAATGCATAATTTTTAGCACTTAATATTAAGAAAAATACAGAAGTTATTCATTTATAAGTGGATCTCAAAATATTAGAACATTGTGAAAACTTTGTTGTTCATGCTTTAATTCAAATTTTATTTTATATTCATTACATGTAACATTACACACTTCAACCCCTTTTTTCTTTCACTGTTGACCAGCATGGCTTGAAAATCCTGAACCCATTATCTTTTCTCCTTAGCCCAGGCACAATGCTTCTGAGTTCTCTGGATCAGAAGTGGCTGAATATTAGAAACATGGCAGTTGTAGTCCATTTCCCAGATGTGTGTGCATGGTGGCCTCCATCCATTCCTTGTGAACTGACTTTTCTTGACAGCCCTCTCAAGGCTGTGGTCACCCCATGTGGCTCATGCACCTTTTTCATTAACATGCTGTCATACAGCACTCTGCAAACAGGCAGCCTTTTCAGCAATGTCCTTCTGTGACCTTCCCTCGCTGTGAAGGGTGTCAATAATCATCTTCTCAACAAGTCAAAAGTCTACTATAGTGCATCCTTAAATACCATATTTATAGTATTTAAATAATAATTTAAACTCAAAATGTCTGATGAATCAATATTAAATTAAAAAGGCTTAAAGTATTTCACTATGCATGTGGTGAATATAAAATATGACCTTAAATTCAGAACGAAACTGAACTTCCATGATCTTTTCATTTTTTTAGATGCACTAGTAGGTTGCTGGAAGGACCCGGTGCACATTCCTTCATCTGTTTACTGAATAAATTACCTATCACCGCAAGATAAGATAATTAGCAATGCAGTTGTTAGACTCAGATAACTGATTGTAAACTACCCTTTAACAGATTTCACCATTGGTGTAATTAGTGCTTTATTGATGAGGATGGCCTTGCTGCACCTTGACTATACCTCTGTCTGGATGGGTGTAGAAACTACAGTTCCCTTTGATGTTTCCGTATTTATATACAGTATATAGTATATACAGATTATATACTGAAGAAAGAGTGGTTTCATTAACACCAATCAATAGATCTAAATATCCTTGTACTTTAAAGTAGATTTCCAAACATGCTGGGATAAAAAGAAAGTCTTTTAAACGTTCTTATATGAGATGCTTTTTGTACAGAAAGTCAGGTGGTGATGGGAACCAGGGATCTACAATGTCTACAATGCAAATATAGACATTTAATTTACTTCCAAAAGAACCAGTGAACCAGAGTGATGCGTTTTAAAAATAATTATATTCTGAATATTGTGGGTGCATCTGTATGCAACCAGGATGCACCTCTGCATAAGGAATGAATGAGACCAACACATTATTTTAAACCAACCATAAAGCAGTGTGTCAGGTGTAGGTCAACATATGTAATGCAATAAATGTCTGAGGTTTTATTGCTTGATGGTAGATGGTCAGCTGCAAACCAGATGTTCACAAGAAACCACTCTGAATGATTTTGCTTACATCTTAATGCAGATAAACTATTTAAAAGATAAAACCATTTAAAGTATATTGCTGTGCTGTGTTTTTAATGGAAAGTTCTATCAAAAGTTCAACTGAGGCACTGGCGTAATACGAACGCTAATTTTTTTAGAACAGTGGATGTCGAAATATCTTATTGTAAAGAGAGGCCTGGTACATTACCCCCTCCTGAACTTTTACCACCGTATATATATAAGCAACACCAAGCAAGCTCTCCTGGTACTAATCCATTTTCATCTGTGTCACCACCACTTTCTAGGTACTTTTGCCGTTCCACATCCAAGTTTCCACATGACTTAATACTCTCATTTATTATGTTAAATTATTACTGAAAAGATTCTTAACAACAAGTTTTAACAACTTTTACAGCAAAGCTTATTCTTCTGTTTACTAAACCAGCCTAGCCTTTCACTTTGTTACTCAGTACTGGCACCCAGTGGAATGGAAATTACTGCATATCGCAACCCCTATATAACACCTTTATAGTTTGAATCCAGTCCATTACAAAGAAGCCTATTCACAGGTCTACTTGAGATATAACAGATATAACAAATACCAGATATAACAAAGTTCACTCTAATTCACAATTTATTAAGAATGTCAATGTATGCAGTTTTTGCAATTATAAGAAAAAGCAGATGAGTCTGAAATGTACAGGATCTGGTTTACCAACATTACTGCAATTAGAACAAATTACTACTTACCATCCAAACCTCAATAACAGCAGCTTCACCGCAAAATAAATCCAAGACAACACAATAGGAAATCCTCTAGACAGTTTAGGCTATGTCCACAAGTTTCCTTCTTCATTTTAGGAGCATGCAACTTTCTATCAGGCTATGTCAAGACCATGCCAAACCAGCAGGCAGAGCTATAACCATAACCCTTAAGCCATGTTGGGAAATCAGAAGCGCCCAAACCACATACTTACATGCCTACTAGTAGTGTGCGGTTTGGGACGCAGATTCTGGCTGTATTCGAAATGGAACACTACTATATACTGCGCCTTGGGTATAGTAAGCAGTACAGTAACAAGTTTTTACATATGGTGTAGTGTGTAGTCACATAACCAGTTACCTCACATTTACCTCAGAGCTGTTATTACTGTATCCACTGTTTAGAGCAAGCTGCTGCTAACAGTGCTCACTTCACATAAAATACATTTAGCCTAGCTGTTAGCAACCCATGGCTAATTTATTTTAATTAATCTACAGACCTGTATATTATTTGTAAAGCTCATTCTGATGAAAACATACCCGACTACAATGACTATACCCACATTTACCCTTAGAGTTTTTCTCCCCAGTGTAACCTGCCACCACTTCCTCAGGCTGAGACCTGGTGAGGCCGCATTGCATGATGGGATGTAGTACACCACGAAGATAGCACACCCTATATACTGGAAACTCATCAGATATCTTCAGTGCACTAAATATCTCCAGTTTGCTCGCATACTGCATATTACATACTACTTATAGTCAGATTTAGTATGTGAGTGGTATGCTGTATGCCATGTTCAATACAGCCCCTGTGTCGTGGAGGTGCAGAACATAGCAGCGACCCCCGTAGAGCATTCGGACACCTCTGTTCTTCTGTGTAGTGGAGATTAGCCATCATGCTTGCCAGGAATGCAAGCGGTTATGTTTTCACACAAATTCCTTCGGCAATAGTAACAGCTGCTTTCAAACTACCTAGCTTTCCTAGACCTCCTATACACCCATACCACAACGGGAGACGGCCTCGAACAAACCCACATAACACACCCACGGGACGATGTAAGCGACTGGTCGCCTGCTCGTGTGAATGTATGCTTCTCATCACTACCTCTGTAAACAATTCTCAGGCGCTGGGTGTCTCTTCAAATGGTGCATTTCACACCAAATCACCCTGAATTTCTTTATTTACATCTCACCTGTTCATTTTTTTTAATCGAAGGACTGGGCTGTACATGTACCCACACATATCGTGGGAGTTTATAATTAGACTGATTTGAGTCAAACTCGAACCTGTCTGCAGTGGTAGGCGGAAACACGTGATTAAGACGTGGCCGTTCATTGGTTAGCGGGACAGTCGAAGATTCTACGGTTTGTGTGTAGTCTGCGCTGCGCTGCGCTGCGCTGCGCCGGTGTGGTGGGCTTTCTGTCTGAAGTTTGAGGGGCTCTCATATATCGGAAATGGAGCGCTGGAAGGGCAGAGTGGCTCTGGTTACTGGTGCCTCGGTGGGAATCGGAGCTGCTATAGCGAAGGCGCTGGTTCAGCACGGCATGAAGGTGGTGGGCTGCGCCAGGAACGTTGGGCAAGTAGAGGTGAGAGGAGGCGTCAGTACCCGCTGAGCTGTGTGACCCGTGTACCAGACGAGAGAAGTTATTGGTGTGTCTACATGTCAGCACCTGTAAAACTGTAAAGAGTTTGCTGTAGCTGCTGAGAGCTACTACAATTAGCACACTTCCTCTTTAACGCTCCGCTTATAGTCCACTAGTTACATAATCTTCACTTTACACAAAGTCCAGTTTAAAGGGGAAGTCCACCCGTTTTTCAAATGTCTGTATATAACTGAGTCAGAAGGAGCAAAGCCATTTACAGTGGTTTGGTGGAAAATGCTGCCCTCTGGAGAAATCTACCATGTTGTTCCAAGCAGTGGTGATGATGGGGACCAGACGTCCCTCACAAAAAAGCTTTTACTTGAGATGGTTATGATTACTTATAAATCCTGAAAGTTTTGCTTTTCCTTTTTTGACGTAAATTCTCATTTAAAAGATCAGATTATGGAGAAGGTGCAGAGTCAAAATGTGAGGCAAAATATTCACCAAAAATGTATTGTACCTGACATCAACCTTACATATAAAAACTCAGAAGTTCACTGGTGGTTTGGACCATCATCTACAGTAAATCAGTTCACATCAGACCGCTCTGATAGATTTACTGTGCATGTCAGTTATTGAATTATGTTATAGTTTACAAAATGGTGGAATTTCACTTTAAGAGGCTCATTGCATGAAATAAAGCCCTTTGGCTGCTTTTCCCCAGTCAGATATGAGAGTTTAACTTTTGTACGTGTGGTGAATATGAATGAAGTTTACTTTGACGTGCCTTTAGAGAGCTAAATAAATGTTGATTGATCTGACATCATTATTGTGAGTGTGGCTGTTCTGAAAGTGCTCATGCCATGAAAAACCAAACAGTATTCAGTCTCTTGAGTTTAATAGGTTAACATTAGTATGGACTTAAAACACAGTATTCACTTCCCAGTCTGCTAGGTCCACGACTGGAAAATTAAGCTGCAGAGCATACTGATTTTAGTTAATGGCTTTTGTGATTATATTAGATTTACATATATCTGAGGAGGAGTGGGTGTTGGGTCTTCTAAGCAAATGGAGAACTGTGTATCAAAAAATCAGTTAAATGTAGACACAACGACCGGCCTCTTGTTAAATGAGGGTCCTGACTTTGATAAACAGAGTAATCGGGTAACAGTGAATCAGGTGACCTACAGTCAGTAACTGCAGAACTCCATAAATAGGGCTGATCAAATGGACAATGAGTGTTGAAACTGGTCAGTACTAGCGCTTAACCTGCAGGGGAGTGGTTTTAATGTACTCTCCCAGTGTTAAGCTTAACCTGTTATCTGTGTACCTGAAGGAGTGCTGCACTGTATACACAGTACAGTCTTATCTTAAGTTACTGAATCACTAAATACTTATCTGAGCTGTTGTACCGCTACCTGGTACCTGCCGACATTTATTGCCACATTATGTCTGGCATCGAAAATTTACAATCATGAGGGTTATTTTACAACCTTCGGTATTCAGTAATACAGGACGTGTGTGTGTGTGTGTGTGTGTGTGTGTATATATACACAATGTAATGTATGAAGATATAAAGGCTGGTGTTATTAAATAGCTTCCTGATACTATATTTGATTTTGCTATGTGCAACTCCGTTAGTTATTTTAATTGACATAATTACTGACACTCTTGGTACAGGTAAGCGTAAAAGGTGGGGAAAAATGGATCATAATTATTTGCCCATCTCTTTTTTGTGAGATGAAAGCGTTTGTTGTTGTTGTTTGCATCACATTTTCATGTAAAAGTGTCTGTATTGGCTGTTTATTGCTTAAATAAACTTCCTGTTGATGAACAGAATAAAAATCTGACTTGTTGCTGTCTCACCATGCCATGTACAGCTATATAACGGGTAACACATGTCTGGGTTTACAAATTTTATCACCTTTTTAAAGAGCTTAATCTACATGTGTCACATACACAAGATAATGGGGTTGGGGGGTGGCGGGTGGTGGCAGCATATCGCCAAAATATTATGGTGTCTGCCCCCATCATAAACACACCTCGCCCTCCTCCTTGTTGTTGGCACGAACAGCTATTTACTAGACCAGCCCAAAACAATCAGCATTTGTTTTTTGTTCAGCATCTGGATACTCTTTACGTGCGTCTCTAGAGCTAATTTTGTTTGCATCCAGCCATGAATTCTTGCTTAGGGTGGGAAGTGCTCGTTATACTTATGAAGTGATTCAGTTGTTGTTGTTGTGTTTACTCCTCCTTTCACTGGTTGTCCTTAAATAGTCTTACCGGGAATGGCATCTTTAACATGACTGATAAGAGGTCAGAATACAGCATCAGTATAAATAGATAATAATAATGGAATGTATTAAAGCTGTATGGTCTCTAAGTTGGGTTGTGGTTTTGCTCTTTTCCAGAAACTGGCGGCAGAATGTGTCCGCTCCAACTTCAGTGGCACTCTGATACCATACAAGTGTGACCTGTCAGTGGAGGAGGAGATTTTGTCCATGTTCTCTTCAATCAAATCCTCACACGGTGGCATCGACGTGTGCATCAACAATGCTGGTTTAGCTCACCCAGAGCCTTTGTTAACTGGCAAAACGAGTGGATGGAGAAACATGATTGATGTAAGTAGCACTGGCCGTCCTGAACACAGGTGTGTAGTAACAGAGGTGTCCTATCAGAGACGAAACTCGCGGCCTTCGAGAAAAAAAACCCATCAGCTTACACTGTGAGTGAGGAGGGGTCGGCAGTACTGTGGCACTAGAAGGAAAACCCCATAGTTGTCGAGGTCTGTGCAAGCAGGTTTTGTTGTGTTATTGAGCCAACCTGCTACAAGCCTTTTTATGGTCAGAGTTTATTACTGGGTGCATTTACATTCACTTTTAAGTTGGTGAAAACTTGTGTACTGCTTAATGGTTGATCACTTTATTGAATTTATTTTAGACAGTAAGGTTTTCCGTACCTAATATGTTTGTTCACACAATGCATATTATCATGTCAGAAATACAGTATCATTGGCATGAATGACAGTTCTAATAATTTCTCCATCTATCACATCAAAATACTGTGGAATCATCAAATTAGTCATCATTTTACAGGTGAACATACTTGCACTGTCGGTCTGCACTCGTGAAGCCTATCAGTCCATGAAGGAAAGAAATGTTGATGATGGCCATATCATCAACATAAACAGGTATGTGAGTATATACTAGATATTGTCTTTCATGAAAAAACATAGGTTGTTTTATCACTGCTAAAGAATGTCATTGTGCTTCAGTATGAGTGGACACCGGGTGGTTAATAATCCCAACTCACACTTCTACACTGCCACCAAGTTTGCTGTGACCGCTCTCACTGAAGGCCTGCGGCAAGAACTACGGGAAACCAAGACTCATATTCGTGCCACAGTAGGTTTAATGAATAGTACATGGTTAATAGTTAATGTGTAGTATAGTACAGTATATTGGTATCTAGATATCTACATTAGAACTTTTAGAAAGATTAGAAAGTCAGTTTGTTGTCAGTAGCTCATTATTAATCTCATTATTAAAAATGGTAATTTGAAATGTCCTGACGATGCTATTTCTTTGACAGTCTATATCTCCTGGAATAGTGGAGACAGAATTTGCTTATCGACTGTTTAGTGACAGTCCAGAAAAAGCTAAAGGCGCCTATGAAAGTATAAAGGTAAAAACATACATGTATACATTCTATCACAACCTTATCTTAACATTTCTACTGCTGTCTTGCTGCAAGTGTCAGGACTTTTTCTGATGTTGTCTTGCAGTGTCTTCAAGCAGATGATATCGCCAGTGCCGTCATATATGCCCTGAGTGCCCCTCCACACGCTCAGGCAAGAATCGTTTTCCCCTGCGTCAGTACTTCTTGGCATGGTGTAGCAGCAGAGAGCAGGAGAGGAAGTAGAGTCATTGATTTCATTAGGATCCACAGAGACAACAGGAGAAAACACAGGAAGTGGTGGTGAAAATAAAGAATCCAAAAAAAGCAAAAGAGAGGAAAAACACAGAACTAGAGCAAGAATACTGTTTAAGTACACAATGAAGGAGCATTTATGAACACAGTGAACAGAGAACACGACAAAAGGAGCGTTCATTATTAAGTTTAATAAGATGAAGACAAGGGGTACATTACACCAACACCAATCACCAACTAGATGCACCTGCACTGATTATGGTGTTATTTAGTTTTGTCTATAAAATATGACCCATATGTGAATGAAAAGACCAGTGGGTTTAGCTCGGGTTGTATAGGACCTGCAAATTCCAAAACTTTTTCACTTTCATGGCTACTTCAGAATTTGAGACTTACTTTCAGCAACTATTCAAATATTCAAGAGCACAAACCACAATTCAAAGATCTGTGGCATGCAAATCATAAAATCAATGAATTTTGATTTCATTCATTTCATATATATATACACAGTCTTACACATAATTTGAACACAGCAGGAAGAGCAGAAATCAAAATTGCTTTGAAAGATATCTGGTTCCATTGAGGGGTTTTTGCCCCCTGCTGTAAAATTCCCATTTTGGAGATACTTGTTTTTTACCAGACAGCAACGATACACATATATATAATGTTTTTATGATGCCTGCAACCCATTCCAAAAAAGTATAATCAAGTCAAGAATACAATTTTTCTGCTTGAATGTAAAAGGAGCATACAGGAAAGATTTGGTCGGGTTGAGGCTTACAACTCAAAGATTTTGGTTGTTTCACTTTCTCTGATGTGCATTTTGGGCTCTACTAAATTTGGAAAGTACATTCAACATTTGGTGGTAGTATGTGGCAAGGTTAATTAAGGGATGGGGCAGAATTTTTGGACTTGGGTTCTAGATGACTTCTGCCCATAGCTAGAAAGCCAGACCCTACCCTCCCCCCTTTATAACATGGGCAAACTATATACTATACTATACTATAAAATAAAATAGTTCTGAGGAACAGTGAGGAGATGGGTTGGTGGTGCAGATTGCAACAATATTTTCAGTTCCTGAATTTAAGACTGATTAAGGGAGGGGGAGCTTCTGCCTTTAGCCAAACCTCCAAAAGAATGTTCAGGTCTAGATGTAGGACCGGGTGAGTTGTATAAAGAGTATGCTTGAGAGACATTTGTTGAGAAAGAGAGGGGTCCAGAAAACATCTGTCCTGACAAATAGTTGTCAACACTGATGCTGCATCCTCAAATGCAAGTTTATATAGTGTTGAACTATGCAGAATGCAGAACACAAATGTGCTAATGCACAGTAAAAATATGAATTGTGGTTCTGATGTGTCAACCTTTTAGATTGCTTATTAAAATAATAGACATCATAATCTCAAGGGGAAAAAAATACAGCATGGCTGCGTAATCGGAGAGTGTTCGGGTAGCCTGACCTCCTGTGGTCCAGATGTGTTTCCCAGTGAAAACACATTGTGAAGCACAAAATAAGGAAACGAAGGTAACTCTTGTTTTAAAAGTGGATCAGTTTGTGTCTTCAGTCCCCAGATGATCCTTACGTGTTGTTAAAATTAAATGTGATGTGACACAGTGGCAAACGTTTTTGCCCCAATTTTTGTTCAGCATGTTGCAGGAATCAAGCACTGAATGAGTGTATATTTGAACAAATTTCATAAACTAAAACATCACGTCTTGTTTTGTTTTCAGTTTAATACAGGTCAACAGTAGTGTACTAACTACTGCTTTCTGATTTTACTAGCATTTTATGTACCGTACAATAGTTTTTAGATTTGAAGCGTGTATCTATGACACATTTCTATCATGCATTGAAGCAGAAGGCACATTTGTGAACATTTCTATTTTTCATTTCTTTCTTTCATTTCTTTTTACAGATTGGAGAAATACAGATGAGACCTGTGGAACAAGTGTTTTAGTAGACTGACCAGATTGTATTCAACAAAACTGCACAAACTGCACTGAGATGAAGACCGACTGAAGCTCTTATTTTGAAATATAGAGAAGATCTAACTTGAAATTGATATAGTTTGATTTTTATACCATGATTTGTATCAGCGAAACAGATGAAGTGCCCTAGCACTACTACTACCAACAATAACACAAGCGACTCTTTGATGAAATGCACCTGCTTTCAGCTTGATTTGTTCACTCTTGTTTTCAGTAAATAAAACAGTTGTATTTCTGTAAGTCATTTTAAGCTGATTTTAGTGTTAAAACAATAAAATGTTCAAATGCGTCCATTTGCATTGCAGCTTTCAGATCAAAATTACACCCCGTTATGAAGGATCTTGAGGTGACCAAACACAAAATACAGAGGCAGACTACATCAATGAGTCAGTTAAGACTGAATGCCCGTTAGCTTTATGTGTTCGCTTTAAAACAGTCTGACAGAGTATTCTGTATTTAATCCAAACACCTTTTATTCTTTAATGAGTCAGTGATTCGCCACTTGTGGCAGAGTTTATTAGAGCAGAGTCTTTATCATCACCCTAAACCATCTGACCCACTGCCAGCTGCATCTTCCACCACTAGGGTTTGTTGAAGTTTACTGGAGTTAGGAGTATAATGAGCAGACAGGAGGAATACTGTGGTGTAGTGTATTCACACATTAATTCTGACACACAGCACTTTTATATGTGGTGTGTTGTGTAAAGCAGCTAGCGGAGTTCCAAAGAGGTCTAAACAGTCACTCAGCAGCAGCGTTTCATCTCAACAGCAATATGTCCAGTGTTTCAAAGGGGGCAGGGCTGTATGTCATGATACCTACTGTATATAAAGACCATTAGGAATTTCAGTTCCAGTCAAAATGGCCATTATATACACGTTACTGTATTACTTTCATGATACTGAAAATCTAACAGAAAAACAACACAGAGACCTCGACAGCTAGAGATCAGATATTTCATTATTTACCGCGTCCCCTCTCGGCTTTCATCAAGTCTTGCTTTTTGTAAGAATTGTTTGATTGGCTTCTTGGCCGCTACCGACCCGCTGTCCTACCGCTGTCCTTTCCGACCCGTAGAGTTGACTTCTTCTCACAGTGGATGAATGTACAGAAACACCTGTGGATGTTTTCAGATCTGAAGTATATCTCATATATATGTGTACATATATGTATATGTATGCATAATATACACATATATACGTATTTCACATCTCTCGCAGGTGAAAGCTTTAAGCACTGTGTACCTGATGGTTGTTGGAGTCCTTTTTTCTCTGTATCTACAAAAAAGTTTTGGGAAATTATCATCGTTTCCCTTTCATATATATGGATTTATTTATGAATCTGACAAAATTATTCTTTAGAACTATTTTGTGTGGAAAATAAATCAGCATAGGGCTGTCCTTTACCAAGCACTCTATATGTGAAAGATAGTTTTGGGTATTTTTGTGTGTTTGTTTAAATAATTTTGTATATTTTTATTTATATATATATATATAAATATATAATAGAAATGAAAATATACAAAAATATTTAAACAAACACACAAATATATATATATATATTTGAATAGTTCTCTACCTTTGTTTAAGTGGATTATCTTAATTTCCCCAGAAATGTCTGCTAAAAATAAATTATTTTAATGGATCTGGAAAAGATGCTTGCATGGTCTCTATTGCACAGTACAGTATGTCAAAAGGAAACTGAGTCACCTGGCAGACATTAGAAAACCCATAACAAGTAGCTGCTAAACAATGAACGGAACATCCAGTCTGAATCAGATCCTTACTAATTACCCTTGGTGACTCACAAAGCTGGAATTTATTTCTCTCTTTGTTCTATATGAAAAAACGTTTTTAGAGTCTTTGCTTGAAGATGCATGTTGCCAATTGTTAAACGTTAAGGTGTTTCATTAAGGGTATGGCCTGCCACCTTGTGGTGTAACCTGTTCTGAAGGTAGACTTTACCATGAATTACTGCATTAATGTGGCCTGGCATGGAGGCTGTCCGCATGTGGCACTGCTGAAACATTCCTGAAGCCCAGGCTGCTCTGATAGTGGTCTTCAGCTCATTTGAATTGCTGGGTTGGAATTTTTAATCTTCCTTCTGATAATACCCCATAGATTCTCTATGACATTCAGGTCTCAGGAGTTGACTGACCAGTCAGACACAGTACTATCATGGTCAGTAAAACATTTGGTAGCAGTTTTGGCATTGTGGGCAGAAGCCCACTGGAAGTCCTGCTGGAAAAGGAAGTTGGAATCTTCATAAAACTTGTCAGCAGATGGGAACTGGTATTGCTTTAAAAACTCCTGAAAGATGGCTGCATTGACTTTGGACTTGATAAAACACAGTAGACCACCAGCAGATAACATGGCACTCCACACGAATAAAAAAAAACCCAAACAACTTCATACTGGACTTCAGATGTCTTGGGTTCTGTGTCTCTCCACTCTTCCTACAAACTCTAGGACCTTGGTTTTTTGATAAATACTAGATTTGCTTTAATCTGATAAGCGGATTGTCAAAACAGCAATCTTCCCTATGGTTGTGGTTGTGCATGCTGAACTGCACTAAGAAATGTACAATATTTAGAGTATTTAAATAATAAAAAAAACTCAAAATAAAATATTCTAATAATTTGAGAAAATGAATGACTGAGCTATCAGCCATATCATATTATATAATAATAAGTCATATAATAAGCCATATATTAAATTTTAAAAAGGCTTGAAATACATCTATTTACATGTAATGAATATAAAATATGACAGTTTACCTTTTTAGAATTAAATTCTGAACGAAATTGAACTTTTCCATGATCTGTTCATTTTTGAGATGCAGTGCTAGGACTGGAAGGACCCAGTGCACATTCACTCGACTTTTTACTAAATAAATGACCTATCACAGTAAGATAAGCTAATTAGTAATGCAGTTGTTAGACTCTGATAACTGATTGTAAACTACCCTGTAGCAGATTTCACCATTGGTGTGACTGCATTCTAGGCCACCCCTTGGCTATGCCTCTGTCTGGATGGGTGTATAAACGACAGTTCCCTTTGATGTTTCTGTATTTAAAGAGTGTATACTGAACAAACTGTGGTTTTATTAACACCAATCTATAGTAAAAGTTAATTCACAGTGGTGGTGATAGGAATGAGGGATCATAGACATTTAATTTACTAACCAGAGAACCAGAGTGTGTCTTTTGAGTTTTCCACGTAATGTTGATTATTAGTATTTGTCTTGGTGGAAGAGGTCAGCTGGATAATGTTTTGTTTTTAATGGACTGTCTGTCAATAGTTACAATTTCCAAACTCTCACCCACACTAGCCTGGCAAGTGTCACCTCCGCCTGAGGCATAGAGGCATTCAACACTAACATGTAAACACAGCACTAGAGCAATAGTTCCCAATCCCAGATTTAGAGACTCCACTATGCATCATTTGTACTTTCCCATCTAATATACAGTGGGGTGCGAAAGTTTGGGCAGCGTTGTTAATTTTCCTGATTTACCTTTATAAAGCATTGATTGTTTGGATAAAAAAATTAAGTTAAATATATCATATAGAGGACAAACACAGTGATATTTGAGAAGTGAAATGAAGTTTATATGAATTACAGAAAGTGTGCAATAATTGTCTAAACAAAATTAGGCAGGTGCATAAATTTGGGCACCAAAAAAAAAACATAACTCAATATTTAGTAGATCCTCCTTTCGCAGAAATAACAGCCTCTAAACGCTTCCTATAGCTTCTAATGAGAGTCTGGATTGTGGCTAAAGGTATTTTAGACCATTCTTCTTTACAAAACATCTCTAGTTCATTCAGGTTTGATGGTTTCCGAGCATGGACAGCTCTCTTTAAGTGACACCACAGATTTTCAATAATATTCAGGTCTGGGGAATGAGATGGCCATTCCAGAACGTTGTACTTGTTCCTCTGCATTAGCAGATTTTGAGCAATGTTTGGGGTCGTTGTCTTGTTGGAAGATCCAGCCCCGGCACAGCTTCAGCTTTGTCACTGATTTCTGGACATTGGTCTCCAGAATCTGCTGATATTGATTGGAATCCATACGTCCCTCAACTTTAACAAGATTCCCAGTCCCTGTACTGGCCACACAGCCCCACAGCATGATGGAACCACCACCAAATTTTACAGTAGGTAGCAGGTGTTTTTCTTGGAGTGCTGTGTTCTTTTTCCTCCATGCATAACGGCCCTTGTTATGCCCAAATAACTCTATTTTAGTTTCATCAGTGCACAGCACCTTATTCCAAAATGAAGCTGGCTTGTCCAAATGTGCTTTAGCAAGTGGCTCTGTTTGTGATGTGGGCGGAGAAAAGGCTTCCTCTGCATCATTCTCCCATACAGCATCTCCTTGTGTAAAGTGCGCCAAATAGTTGAACGATGCACAGTGACTCCATCAGCAGCAAGATCATGTTGTAGGTCTTTGGTGCTGGTCTGTGGGTTGACTCTGACTGTTCTCAACATCCTTCGCTTCTGTTTATTCCAGATTTTTCTTGGTCTGTCACTTCGAGCCTTGACTTGAACTGTGCCTGTGGTCACAGTGGAGACTGAAAGCTGAATTCTCTGAGATAGCGTTCTGTATCCTTCCCCTAAACCATGACAGTGAACAATCTTTTTTCAGTTCTGTTTTCAGGTCATTTGAAAGTTGTTTTGAGACTCCCATGCTGCGACTCTTCAGAGAAGATGCAAAGAGGAGAAAAACTTAAAATTGCCCCCCTTAAATATCCTTTCTCATAATTGGAGTCACCTGTGTATGAAGGTCAAGGGTCACTGAACTTACCAAACCAAATTTGAGTTCCAGTAATTAGTTCTAAAGGTTTTGAAATCAATAAAATAACAGCAGTGCCCAAATTTATGCACCTGCCTACTTTTGTTTAACCAGTTATTGCACACTTTCTGTAAATCATATAAACTTCATTTCACTTCTTAAATATCACTGTGTTTGTCCCCTATATGATATATTTAACGCAATTTTTTATTCAAACAATCAATGCTTTACAAAGGTAAATCAGGAAAATTAACAAGGCTGCCCAAACTTTTGCACCCCACTGTACTTGATTATAATTAATGAATTCTTTAATTAATTAGGTCCTTGTGTACTGGACAGGTGTATGAAAACATGTACTGAGCATGAGAACATCTGTGATCCAGTTTCAAGTTTCAAGTTTCAGGTTTATTTGTCATTTGCACAACATGTCAGGACATGTATGCATTGCAATGCTTGTGGTGAGACACAGGTAGACACTCTACAGCAGGACAACATTATATACATTCTAAACATTAAAATAAGGAGATATTAAAAGAGATATATTAAATAAATACAAAATACACCGAATATACACAAATACAGAACATACAAAGACAGGAGGGATCTGTAGAAATTTTGATATGTACATTTATAAGCAAGGATAGTCTAAGAGCGAGCGGAGCTATAAAATAAATAGGTATATCTATATATATTTCTGTTGTTTAAAGTGTCTCAGTGATGTTGTACATAACGGTGATATATTAAGAATATTAATAATAATATTAATAACATCTCCAAAATTCCTAAAAGGTGTCTTAAAGGTGGATTGCATTTCCTGCTTCCAAGTGATCACAACACTCAGTTTGTTCAGGTCTGGACTCTGTGGTGGGAATCGAGAGTTCCAGCTGCTTCCTTGTTTGATTTGCAAATGTTTTGTGTCTTTTTTTGTATTTTCTTTTCTCTGTAACAGCTTCATGACGTTGCGGGTCTTTTTAGACCCACAGTGATGAGTGGAGCGTAGTTTCCTATTCTCTTTCAAAACTGTAAGCTTTAACCACTGCTTATCTAACAGGTCTTGCACAGTTGTTAAGCAGTGTTGTTGTCTGTGAATATTTTTCTCACTCCCTAACTCTGTCCTTCACGATGCAAGCGGAGTACCTTACCTCCAAGGTCCTCAGGAATATCTCCTAAAATTACTGATGTGTACTTACCATCAGTTTTGACTGGCTCTCGCATGTGCTATTATGTCCACACCATGTATTTACAGCGCATTTATATGGGATCCTGAATGTGTGCCACGGCAGTGGGGAGGCATAGAGTGCTAATTGTTCCATAGCCGCTGAACGTCAGGTGGAAACGTGAGAGTCAAAAAGAGCCACTGAACTTTAGAATATTACAGCGGTTTTACCAAGGTCCATAGTTTATCCTGGGTTTGCTTCTGATCAGCCACTAAAACCAGAAGATGCTCACAGAAAGACACTTTCCTTCCTTCCCTTGTTAAATATGTGCTCTTTTCTTCTGTTTGGGATTTTGGAAATCTTTTAGATGTACGTTCGTCTTGTTGCCCTTGAATGACCTCTTGTTAATGAAGCTAAAACACGGTTATGAAAGTGCATAACTGCCCAGCAGGGGCCTTTAGATTTCATTTGGCCAGTGGCCCACCTTCTTAACCTCAGTAATGTGAGCCTTCTCACCACATAACTCTGTCTGGTCAGCGCTAGTGTCTTTTGCTCTTTGTAACTGATACTATTTTGTTTGAATGCCAGATTGCAATATGTACCATTTCACAGTGCCAAGATCTTCTGAAAGCTGCACTATTGTCCCACAGAAATCTGAATGAAAGTGCACATTGTTGCACAGAAAAGTGCTGAGTACAGCAAGACTCGGTGGGAGGAGTTTAGAACCGGAAGGTGTGGTCTTTTCCCTCGGACCATAATTTGAATAATCGTATGCCTGGTGTTTCCTATTAGCCATCCTTCCTGCTGTGAGATGTTAATTAATGTGGACTTAAGAGGATATATAGCATTCTTTTCTGTTCCTTTACCTTCTTTTATTATCTGATTATCTGGATTCCATCAAGATAAGTACCGGACTTCCAACATGCAGTTCCCAATAGTCTAGCAAAAGATTTTTATTGGTGTTAATTCCTTTAACTTTTATGTGAGCATTGTTAATGAGGTTTAGACATTTCCTGTTATATCCCCCTTTTGAGCATATCTGTCTCCAGTCCCAGAACTTTCTGTACACCATACAGGACTGCCTGTTTCTTTCAATGGAAACCATCTATTCAGAATGCTGCCTAGTCCAGGACTAGATTAAATCTGTCAGGGAACTGACTTAGTATCACTAAGACTACTGTGGTCAGTATCTTACACCAGCTCTACTGCAGTCTGCAGTCCAGTTCCATGAAGACCTGACTTTTTTTCCAGCATGAACATGTGATGGTCAGCTGAAAGGAGATTTGAATTGCTGTGCCGGGTGTTCCGATGCTCATTGAAAATTGTAGGGTTAGTAAGACGCAGATTATCCTTTCAAAAAGAATGTGACCCTTTTCCACTCAATGCCCTAAGTCCGCTGGCAAAAGGCAGGGAGGGTTAAAGTCTGCTAGAACAAAAGCTGTAGTAAAAGAAATACCCAGTGTGTGTTGCAGGAACAGTTGTATGCATAAACTTGAACTTCCCTCAAATTACATATACCATATGGATTTCTGGATGAAAATAAGGGAGCATATCCTCTGCAAGAATACAGGACTCAGTAAGTGTAAGATTAAGGACTCATGTGTCTGCAAATTTCAGTGCACAATTTCTCTTTATTTGCTGTGTTAGAAAATATGAAATGTGGCATAACGTTTGCACAGGCCACAGTAATGTGCACTGAAATGCGAGGAAGTAAGTGTGCGGTAGAGGTTCTGTTCACTCATTGTGTTCAGTGAAATTTACTGAACATGTAATCTGACCGGGGTGGCCAAACCTACGTGCAGTTGTAGGTGGCTTGGACACATGTATGCAATATGACAAGCTTCATGGTACATGAATCAGGCGATCATTTATTCCCAGCAAACAAACCCCTGGTACCCTGGTATGTAGGGGGTCCACAGTTGGCTAAATGATCTTGAATTTGTTTTTGAGCATTTACTTTATCCAAATGAGCATATAATATCATACCCTCCCCGCCCCTCCCACCATCACCACCACCCCCAGAAATCAGGGTGTGCAAAATGATCATACTGGATTACTGTATTCTTTACTTCCTGCTTTAGATGGAGCATAAAAACATTGCTGGAAGCTTATACACCGAAAAATAACCAAGAGAGAACTTTCAAACATTTTTTATTAAGTTATTACGGTGTACAACACTCTGTGTGCTTCATACATGTGGTCTGACTCCCTACTATCAGTGGATTTCATGAAAGAGAATACATAAAAACATGTGGATCTTTATTTCTCTGAGAAATCAGGATACAGGCTACATACTAAGCATTCCACTGTCTTGTTTTATGTCAAGTTTATTAAACTTAGGTTTCAGCAGCTTTGCTGTCTCTTCTTCTCTTATCACCTCTGTCTTTTGATCTTCTGCCCTTGGTTGTTTTGGTTTTGAGAGGCAGTGTTGATGGAGTACTAGTCTGTATGGGAAGAAATATCTGACCAGTGCTTGTCTCAGCATTCTTTGTCTGGAGCAAACTCTGGGAATCTGTGTCAGTTAAGGCTTGAATCGTTGTGGCACTGGTTACAGTGATCATCATATCCTCAAGCCACATGTCCACAGTGGTGGAAGGGTTGGAACTTGGTAGTGCAGGTCTTCTCCTATCTCTAGTGCCCTTTAACCTTTGGTGCCTGTTTTTAGGTAGAACGTCATCAGATTTGGCTGAACTTGCAGAATGTTCTGCTGGGTCCCCCAGTCTACTATGATGCAGCCTGGATGAAAGGCCCTGCGTTTCTTTAGATAGGTCAACAGTCAGTTCTTGAGTTGCGTCAGTCGTGAGCGCTAAGAGTTCTTCAGCAGTTAAAGCATGTGGGACTTCTCTCTCAATGGGGGAGGAAGGAGTACTGAGCTTCCTGCCTCTCTTCCTCCCCCCTCTTTGCCTTAACCTCGGCCTTTTGGTTTCAACAATAGAAGTATTCTGTGTGCTGGCAATAAATGCGGATCCCTTTTCACTCCGGTACTCTAAGCTACGTGGCGCCTCCTCCCCTGCTGGATTCATGGGAATCTGTGTTGTCTGACCTGCTAGGCGGGTGCTTTCACTGGAACTCACTGAAGTGCTATCTCCCATGCTATTGTGCATGGTTGCTTCTAAAGGGAGGAGAGTCGGAGTTAGATGTCCATGTCTTTTTCTTTCTGCCCTTTGTCTTAGCCTGGCGCTTCTAGGTTTGCTGGGTACAGTTGTAGGGAGGTGAATTGCAGGTGCAGATTCCATGTCCTTGATTTGCTTTTGAGGTTTTTGCATCTTGTCCTTTCGCTTTGCATCTGGCGTGGTCGTGGAGCTCATCTGACTCTCTTCGGGCATCCTCTGATGTTCATCCCTCATCATCTTATTGGAATGGCCAGTATCGAACGTATCGGCCATGAAATTATCATTGCTTTTGCTGACCCTAGGGTCTTCTAAGAAATGGTTCTTATTGATGACCTCCTCTGTTCTGTTCGCAGAAGGAGCACCAGCGACTCCCTCCTCACCCTTTGCAACCCTGCCTGCCTTCTGCATTCTTTTCTTGCCTTTACCCTTCCCTCTTCTCTTCTTTGAGTCTTTTTTCTTTTTGCCTGCATTTTTCTTCCTCTTCTTGTCTGAAGTTTGAGCTTCTCCTCCATCTGCAGATGAACTTTGCGAAGTGGACACCGTGGCGAGCACTTTGATGAAGTCTTCAGCAGCCGTGACCACATTTGTAAGCGAGGGCTCCTCCGGCGTAGCGCCTTTGGATCCGGAGAAGCTTGACTGGGTGGTGCTCTCAGTGCCCTGTGTTTTTTCCTGCTTGTCTTCGTCTAGTTTCTTTTTAGGAGGAGCTACAGTCAACACATCAATAACTTCAATGCCTCCAAAGTCGTAGGGGATTGATTCTTTGATCACTGCCACAGGCACTCTGCCGTACTTCTTGCACCTTCACAATGTAGAAGAATGCAAAAAACACATTATAGGTTTGTTTTGTGGAATCAGTATAAAAAAAAGCTTAGCTTACAGGAGGTCATACTTACACTCCGTACCAGTGGCGCTCAACACATTGCTCCTCAAAGGACAATTCAAAACAGGGAACTTCGATCACGTTAAAGAAAGCCTGGCCAACCACCCGTGAGGAAGTGTCATTAACATCCCTCAGGCACTGTTTCAACCTGCAAGACCCAAAGACCATGAACTCTTCCTTTTCAAAATCACATGAAAGATATCCTTTTTTCTCAAACTGCAAACATTAGAAATGAGTCATATTCATTTTCAAAAGCACTGTACAATATTTTCATTAAATGTCACAACATTTCACAACACAAATAATTCTTAACAAAAAAAGATCCCATTTTTACAAGAAAGGTTAAAATAGCATAGTTTCTTACTTTTATTGTAAATATTAAATAAATAAATAAATAAAGAGCACAGTGCCAAAGCCTGGGACCATCCTTCATTTGTTGGTCATTCTAATTTCCAATCCGAAAATAAATAAATAAATATACAGCCATTAAATTAGCAGCCAATTAATACAATATATTATAATACATTTTAAAATGTTTAGTGTGCCCGTTCTTTGCCTTTCCATTGCAGATTCCAAACTTTTTAGGAGGCTGGCTCACTGCCAGGTTTTCTAAGAAATCTGCTGGGATATTTTTCACACACCTCCAAAATTCACTATTGGAAGTTTTTTCCCCACCGAATTTTCAAAATTAAAATAATCCCAATAGCCAGGTTGATATTACATAAATACAGAGCAGTCTCTATTTTTCTTTTATTATTTAATAGTAAGATTTTGATTACAAGTCATAGTATAGGCATAGAAATTTTGAGTTTAACCCAATTTCTATCATTTCCAAGTATATACTTGTTTTAATAATCATATGCACTTGAGCTGGCATGGACTCCATAAGTTTGCACAGCAGCCTCATATAAGTCCAGCTGAGAGTTGACTAACTAGAGCATCACTAGAAAAGATAAAGACTATGCATGGTCAGTGTCCCAAATTGGTTTCAGCCTGAGTAGTGACCTACAAACAGGTCAGAACCTGTCTTTCTTATAACTTCCCTATGCATGAATGAAGGGAATTGGTTATCAGTGTGGTCTCAGACTTTCTGGACTCCCCTGTATATTCATATGCACTGAATTAAATTATTTCAGTCAAAATGACCTTAAAATAGATTTATAGCTGCAGATCTGCACATCCAGCTACTCACGCGTTGTCGCAGTCGCAGTGCGAAATTGAATGCCATTTAAAGTTGGTGTAGCCGTAGTTGGAGGAAAAGGCGTGGATGACGTGCGAACAGTGGTCATGGGTGCGGCAGCACTTGTCCGTCTCGCTAAACTCGCCTGGCGAAGAGATGGGGACACGTTAGATGAACGAAATACCCAGCAGTGTATTTACTACCAACTTCAGCTTTAGGAAGGAGCGCACTGTGCAACCAGATAAGACCCTGACATTTCTGAAGACCCCCTTACCGAGCTGATCGTAGTCATCTGCGATGTTCCCAGCGCCGCACCACAGTGTCCCGGGATAGGTAAAGCCTCTCTTGGTTCTCCGGGGCTTGTGCACACCGCCTGCTCCATCAGACCCGCGCTGAAACTCTTCCTGGTTCTGCGCATGCGCGGGGACCCTCGCTGCATCCTTTGAGTTCAGCCGGGCGCAGTTCTCCCTGGCCTCGGCCACACCAGTGAACTTCAGTGTTGAGCCGGTGGGCTCGATATTCTGCTCTCTCAGCCCCAGTCGACAAGCACGCATGAAAGATGTGACCTGCGTGTGGTTGGCGCTCACGAAGCACTGGACCAGTTGACCGGACGGGCCACGCACGGAGCGCACCTCCTCAAGTCCATCAGAGACGTGATGGAGGCTGTATCCACCGATGGTGGAGCTTTTCGCGCAGAGAGAGTCGCCGAGGGCGTGGAACACCACGTTGCTCTCTTTGTCTGCATCTGAAGGGTGACCCACCAGCTCGCCTTTCACAAACTCTCTGTCCAAATAAGACAGGAACAGGAAAAAGACTGACCACATCGCGGCAGGTGGGCCCTGGAAGCAGCAGCAAGTTCTGGGGCAACACCTCAACCTCCTTCTGCCGGGTGGTTTCAGCTGCCCGGGTTTTAATAAGCCGCGCTGGCATCATGGGAGGGGTCTGCCCCTTAATTAACATTTCCCTCATCAAATGAACTCCAGTGGCCCCTGCTAACCTCACTGTTTTAAACGGCTGCTGCTTCCGGTCGCAGAACTGCTTATAATATTTGCGACAGTCAGAAGCTGGAGCATCTTATAACGCTTATTTGCTGAGCAATTACTGACTATAACTACAGGCCAGACCGAAAGGTCATATGTGCTGTTTGCTGTTTACGCTTATAAACAAAGAACCAGCCTTTTAATGAGCCACTTCTGAATGAATGAACACACGTTGTGCGGTGATGGAGTAGTTCCCACTTTTTCAGTCAATACACAGAGTGAGAAACTGACCGAAAGTTACCTCTGCCTCCCCACGCGTATTTCTTTCCCCGCCCGTATTCCGCCAATCCACGCACACTATGCTGCTAATAGGCTAGCAGTTCAGAGTCGAGCCGCCAATCAGCATGATGTTTAGGAATCACCAATCGTAGGAAAGGAAACGGGATACCGCCAGCCAATCAGAGCGGGGTCTGTCGGAAAACAGGTGGGGAGAGAAATTTGCCTCCACAAGCCGAGATTTCCTCCAGTGACGCAGCAGGGAGGAGCTTCCACAGGAACAAGAGATGGGGTGATTCTTGCGACCCAACGAGATTGGGCATCCTTCACATTCCCCCAAAAGGACCGGGGACTGACCTGATTTGGAACATAATAACACAGCTCCTTTTCACTGTGCTCGTAAAAGCGACAATTGATTATTTGTAAACCAGCAACTCCACCTTCTTCTGCTCGAGTTATCAAAAACCCGCTTCCAACGTTTCAAAAGACGAGGCACAGTCAGAGATACTCTGCCAGACCGCCTGCAGGACCAGTGCACGTTTATTCCAATGCAAATGGCCGCTACTGTGCACACTCCTGAACACTGTTGTGTCTGGAGCTCACAAAGCAGCTCAGCTTGGCTGTACTGAGATGTAGACCCCATACTGACATGAACAGCCATAGACTTTGCATTAATTGTTGTTGCTCCTAAGAGATCAGAGCCTATATCACGGGCATACATTCTGATTCAGTGCCATACCTGTGACTTGGTTGCCTTAACATTCTGAGATCACTAAACATAGGATAAGAAGTTATAAGTGCTCAAGAGCTTAAAGAGGCATCTTTTTAAGAAGTATAGTTTCTACAGTAAGATTATATACTGAGGCAGCTCTGACTGAAACGTTTCCAGTTTATTACATCATGATGAGACTGGAGAATACGGAAGTCTAGGTGGACCGTTTGGTCAGTGTTCTAGGAGCTCCTGTAAAGTGTGTTGTGGGAATAATAATGGGATTTTTTTTGTGGGAGGCGGAAACCAATGATGTAAGATCACCAGAGGCAACATGCCACACTGTCGGTGAAGCCCCCCGATTTAGAGTGCTATTTAATGACCATTAAAACCTTTATATGAACCCAACTACCTGCAGTGCCTTTTTTCCACAAATGTACGCAGGTTGCATTTCTTGGTAAACCAGTTAAACCCTCAGTAGATCTGTATCAGTCTGTCGTGCATTTAATAAAAGGCAGTACAACTGGGAATGGTAAAGCCAGCCTGTAATTCTTAGTGTACATAGAGCAATGGTCAGTGAAGACCGGTCTTAGTCTACTTTCCTCAGAAGAATGAGCATTTAAATCGGATAACAAAGGATTTAAAGGGGAAACCCACCAATGTTTCAGAATGTCAGCATAATAAAGTGGGTAAAATGTGAAGTCATTCAGAGTGGTATGATATGAAATGCTCAATTCTTCTTTAAAAAGAAACATACTGATGTTAATGGATAGTTTAAAAGAGAATATAGCATTCACATTGCATTGTTAGTTGTTAGTGGTTTTTGTGTATTGAGATTAAGAACTTGCTGAGAAGGGACATTCAGTTTCTTCTTCCAGTTCACCATTTCTTATTGAGAACAAGAGAGGTCAGAATACTTTCTTTTAACAGGGTGGCAAATAAAGGTTGTCCAAGTTACCAAGGAGGGAGTGAGTACTGTGGTCCAGAATCTGAATATATTGGAGATAACATTTTCCCAGGACATGTGAAACAGTGGGTAATGTCAAAGGGGATTAAAGAGACTACAGTGTATAGAAAAGGAACAGGACAGAAGTTGATTTTAGGTTTTTGAGCTCTTATTGATGGGTTGATATAAAAATATCACTAAAGTTCTGAACTCACTAAACATTTTTAACATTTTGTTATTTTGTCATTTTTAGAAATATTATAACAGCCGAATCTACTAAACTAACAACTAAAGTAAATGCAGATAGAGAAACTTTGTGGTTTTTGTAATAATTGAAATGATGTGATTTATAATAATTTTGTTTTAAGATAGACAGATTGTATATGCTTTGTATATGCTACAGACTGTATATGCTTTGAGTAACAAACCCATTTCCAAAAAAACTTGGGCACTGTGTGTGAAGTGTTCCTGAACCCAAGCAGTGATTTCCTATATGGAATCGTGTCTGTTCTTAATGCAGTGCTGAACAGTCTTGGCCATTTAGTATTGGTTTTGCACCTTCCTCTTGCATACAGAGATTTTTCTTTAAATGATATTATGTACCATCAGTCTTTTGTTGCTCCATTCTAAATTTTTAAAAGTTTAAAATATGCATTTAAATTCCAGAAAAGAGTGACACTTTCAATATATGTAGAAATATAAAATATAGGATCTAAATGCACATAATTGCATTATGTTTTATATACATTTTGCACAGTCAGAAAACAATTTAATAGAAGGACTCATTCATGAAGGTAATTCCCGAAGTTCAAAAAAGTGTTCATTCCTTGTGTCTTCCTATGTTGGTAATAATAATAATAATAATAATAATAATAATAATAATAATAATGTGCTATTATTTTGTATGGATCAGTGGAAATGTATCATTACAAAATAGATGTATGTGTCCAGTCTCTCCTGCTGAAAAAAAATAAAAATAACAGAAGCCATTTCCAGACAGTTTGCCACACCTGCTCGAGCTAATCATTCTTTTCCCAAACCTTCCATTTGATGGATCAGATGAGTTAAGCAAGGGGTGATGCTGTTTAATGGATAAGGCTGGAACTAAATTCTGCAGGGAAATAGACCTCCATGACTGGCATTGAAGACCACTGCATTACACAGATTCAATTTATCAGTTCCTGGTCGTGTCTTGTGGTCAGCTGTGTTTTCTTGACGGGTTGATAGCACACTGGGTGGTTGCCTTAAATTATCCTGTCACTTCTGGATTAACAAAATGATTAACAGATTACATGACCGCTTTGCAACACCACAACAGTGGCACTGCGCTGATCATATCACAACAAGACCAAAGATTCCTCCCACATCAACAATGAACACAAACCAGTGCAGGAAATCCGCTCTTGCCTCTTGCTAGCATGCCTCCGCTCTTCACATGGCAACATTACCCCTATGAAGACAACATCAATTAAAATCAGAGAGCAGAAACGTACATGATAAAGATGGGTACAACATCAGTAAACACACAGTTAACTTAAAAACCATCAGGCATCCTAAACTAATGCGCAGGAATACAGCAGGTGTGGAAAATGTTTTTAATTTTCCTCTCATTTAAGATTATAAGTTACCTCTGATGACTTATACATATACAGACATATATGCTGCAGTACACTAGCTATGCTTTAGACCTTGTTAGACCGCTTCAAATGGGTTTTGAAGGCGGAAACGATCTTTTAGGAACCTCAGTGCAGATAGTGCAGAGTGAACACACAGCCGACTAGCACTCCAAATCTTCTTACATAAACGGTCACTGGATGGTTGTAGGTTAATCTACAGGTTAATAAACAACTACTGCTGTATCAAAGTGCAGTGTGGAGTGTCTGAATCTTCACATGCCCACTTTAGGCTGCCAGTCTGTTTTAAACCGTTCTTATAACAGGTCTATATCCTTCTTGTTGACGTTGTTATGCTAATTCTCGAAACACCGCAGACCTAAAAAACAACCTGTTTGCCGCCTCTCCGCGTGAGGCCTGTTCTTGAGGCGCCACCTACCGGCCCAAACAGGCCAATAACTCAGAGCGACTCCGAGATTAATGTCATGCTTGTTTTTTGTCCTCTGTCAGAACCGCTCGGTTTACCCGTGTTATTCTGTATTAATATTAAATACTAATCAAATACTAATGAAATAAATCAACTCTTATAGCACTCTCTCCTCAGAAGCCTGTCTGTCCCTGTTCTAGTGCTGGGCCGAGGCCACGCCCCTTCGCTGTCTCCGTTAAAAGGAGGGTCTTGCAGAAAAGTTTCCGTGGGGGAAGAATAAGAGAAGAAACAAGCTCATCGTTCCAGGATGGATGTTCTGACGGAGCCTCGGAGCAGAGCAGAAGGCTGGTATTTCTCACTCATGCCACCAAACACAAAGGGACCAAAGTTTGCATGGATTGACCCATCCAGACTGTACTGCAACTCCCAGGTATGGCGCCTGTTTCATGCACTGATAGGATGACTGTATGTTTAAACAGCACCCCCAATAATCACGTCCTGCACCGTTATGTTCTCAATCCAGGCCTTGTCAGACTGCGTGAAGGACCTTCTCAAACCATTCCAGAACGACTCCATTGACCTGGTGGCTGGAATAGACGCCATGGGCTTCATCCTGGGTACAGTTCCCTTTAAACGTCATGTTGCTGCTGAACAGTGGGGGCATGTGCCTCCAAGGCAGGTGATACTGCTTGTATTTTTAGCTCAGTCCACATGTTGGGAGAGTAAATATAAACCCTGGGGCATGGCACTAAATATAGGAGGGTAGCAGTGTTAAGAGCACTTGTATGAAGATAGTGGATCTGACATAATCAGATGTAAGAATCTGATATCTATATGATTAAATGTATGATGTAAAATCAGTCCACTGGCCTTTTGCTCACCTTTTCCAGTGGACCCACCGCTGGTTATCGAAGAGTGTTAGACAAAATGTCACCTATTCATTGATCTTTTTGCACTCACAGTCCAAGTTATTTCTTTCATTGCATTATCCTTTGTAAATTAGTGTATAACAGCAATACAATGAAGCCATTTATGCAGTTTTCTAAAGTGTCTGCAACAATATTTCAACTAAATTATTTATTAGGGTTAGTCATTTTGTATTATTCCCCTCAGTGGTTTTCAGTAATTCTTCAATTTGTGGTTTGTTTAAAGTTATTGACTTTAATTGTGTCTTTAAAGGAGCAATGTGTAAGATGAAGGAGCCTGTCAAATTCATACTCCGAACAATAGGGGACAATCCAAATCACCAAATAGTTGAGGTGTCCACCCCATTATAAGACATTTCACAGCACATCCGCCTCAATATTAACATTAACAGCTGTATACTTGCCAGTCTAGAATAAACACTGCAATGTAGACTTCAGACTTCTTTCCTTTATTCACCAAAAGCTTCCCAGCAGTGAAAAGGTGCACAATTTTAACTATTATTATGCTGCTACATCTATCACCTCTTTAGTTTACTGCTGAATTTGTGTTCTTGCTGATAGTGACCAGTGGCAGTTGTTATTATGGTCACTCTAAAGAGCTTCAGCCTTTGATTTGGAAAATGACTCTATTGTGACTCACTATCTCTTGAGGTATAAAAGTGGTATTACATGACAGGATGGGCAGAGCAAGCTGGTTAGAATGCTAACTTCAGTATATATCTCTGAGATACAGTTCGTTGACGCCAATAACACACTGTCACATTCTGTTGATAATTTAAGTTAATGTTGGAATGTTTTAAACTTACATATTGCTCCTTTAAAATCTGACACTAAAACCTATTTTACTTTGTTTGATGATTAATAATCTGTGTGGTCTGAGGGTGGAACAGCAGTAGCATAAAGTCAGCGGTGTGTGGACTCTTCATATGGAAAAAAAAAAAAATGTTGCTACAGTTTAGATAATACTGGTTCTATTTTTTGTCCAGCTCGAGGGCTTCTAAACCTAGTAGAAACTAGTACACTTATCCATATGTCCATTTAATTAACTCCACCTCAAAACCACCACAGAGCAGGTATTAAGTGGATGGTGGATCATTCTCAGCACTGCAGTGACACTGACGGAGTGGTGTGTTAGTGTATGCTGTATTGGTGTGAGAGGATCAGACAGCAGTGCTGCTATAGTTTGTAACACCTCAGTGTCACCGCTGCATCAACAGATGCAGATGTACATCACCAGATCAACAGAACATTTACAAACTGGACGAGCAAGGTAGTAGTGTCTAATAGAGTGGACAGTGCATGGACAGTGTTTGAACACTCCAGCAGTACTGCTGCGTCAGATCCACTCACACCAGCCCAACACACACTAACACACCAACATCATCGTCAGTGTCACTGCAGTGCTGAGAATGGTCCATAATACCTGCTCTGTGGGGGTCCTGTGGGATCCTGACCATAGAAGAACTGTAGGAAGGGTGTAACAAAGGATGTAGAGAAACAAATGGACTACAGTGGAGTGGAGTTGATAAAATGGATAGTAAATGCAGATCCAAAGAGGTGTACATAATGAAGTGGCTGGAGAGTGTAGCTAATGAGTTAAACCCTAGTGCACTAGATAAACAAACAGGACAGTGGGCATAATATGGGGGCTTGAAGGTGGGAATTGGAAACACCTAAGTGATTTAATAAAAAAACAAATACCTGCTTGCATTGTGTTCTCAGGTTCAGCTGTTGCTTTTGCTCTGGGAAAGGGCTTCTTGGCAATTCGAAAAGCAGGGAACCTCTGTACAGAAACTGAAACACAGGATTACAACGACTACTCTGGCAGACAGAAGATAATAGAGGTGCGAGTTGATGTCCTGAAACCAGGTACTGCAGTTTGCATTAAACGGATCACAAATTTGTAACCACAGCACTAATATTGGAGCTTGCCAGTGCTAATGTGCTTAGGGTTATGTCCTCTGCTTTGTTTTGTTTGCTGTAAAAAAAAAAAAAAAAGAACAGGTATGACCTCATACTGCCTTGACACTGATGTCTACTAAAATGATCATAAGCACGAGACACTCAAGGTAAACAAATGCTATCAGATATAACTAAGCTCTGTCCAGCAGGTCAAGACAAGCTCAAAACAAAGTGACCGCTGTACCTTGATTGGTGTGCTCTTTTCATGCTTCACTCGTTTTGGCATGTTACATTTTTATGCACATATAAGCTAAAAGGAAGGACAGATTTTACCTGATGTAGACGAGTAAAAGTGAAAAGTCACCCACAATTGAAATAATCCAGTAAAAACTGCTTATATACAGTAACAAGCTACATTAACTCTGTCGTACTTGCCCAGTTTGTAACACATTTGGTCTGTTGCAGATCAGTTTTGTAAAGCTATTGGTAATTTCAGTTCTAGAAGATCCCTGTACTGCCAATGTTAATGTTCTGCATTAAACCGGTGACCCTAAATGTAGTGGCTCTGCTAGTGTTTAATGCCCAAAGTGTGTTTTATTAGTCCTGCACCAGAGTTCACATACTTTGACATGGTTTAAGGCAAATGGGTAAAGATTTAGGCATGCATGGTGCCAAGTGGACATGCTTTGGCTCAGATTTAGGTGGATGCAATTGTCTAAAGTGGGTTTTGCCCACCATAAGCTGGGAAAATTAGAGGTAAAAAAATGAAGCACCTAGCCATGCAGTCTGCCTGAGAAACATTTCTGAAAGAAAGGGTATTTCTAAAGCGCTCACTCACTCTGAGCTGAGTGCTGTAATAGGAGGCCAGCACTGCAACTGCAAGACAAGACAAATCGAGAACATTCTGTACAGTTCATAAGGTTAAAAGACAGATCTCTTTCACAAAAGCATGCTGCACATGTTCTGTGGAGTGACCAATTATACTTCTCTATGTGGCAGCCTGATCTGAATTTGGCGAATGCCAGTGGAAGATTATCTGCCTGACTGCATTGTGCCCACTATAAAGTATGATGGAGGACAGTAGCCCAGCTCACTGCTCTATGGTGTGTTTCAGGTCTGCGTGTTCTTATAGTTGACCAGTGGATCGAGACTGGAGGCACAATGATAGCTGCCATCAAACTGGTAGAAAAACAGGGAGCCACTGTTGTGGGTAAGCATGAAACAAATTAACGGGACATGCTACTGACAGAACACAATGAATATTGAGTGCCATGAAAAAGCAAGAAGGGTTAACTAATGACGAGCTGTATGCCAAAAGTGCATGAATGTTGGTAGGCACGGTTTAATCAAGGTAGATTTCTCAGATACGCACTGGTCTTTGTAGGTGTTGCAGCGATGGCCATTGAGAACAGTGAAGGTGGAAAGTGGATAAAGGAAAACTACAAGTACTCCCACTGCGTTCCAGCGGAGCTCCAGTCGCAAATAGACAGTCAATATCTGGAGTCTTTCAAGAACTTTTAAAGTACAAAGAAAGATATTAAATGATAATAACTAACTAAAGATTAATGTATTTGGCATATATAAAAATGAGTGACAAGCAAGAGGTAAGAGGAAAGACTACAGGAGACATTAATTATTCCTTCAAACTTGTGTATAGAAATGTTTTATTTAACCAAAATGCACACAAGACCTGTAAAATGTTCAGCTTAGTAAAAAAAAGACTATTCTAATGTATTAAAATTTGTACAATAGAGTATTTAATACCATTTTTAAATACATTAATAAAACTGCATTTCTGATTAAACATTAAATGCAATACCACTTTTACTGTGCAATGTAATACTTGGTCATGTGATCTAAATACACTGCTCCATGTAAACTAAAAGCATTCAAATATAAACTGTACCGTAATCATTCATAAAAGTGAAACACAGAAGATTTTTGTGCATAGACATCGCAGTGGGGAACAAACCCACCACAAAAACGAAAACCTCATGATATCCTACTAAGGAATGTTCTCTCAATTCCAACAGAGCTTTCAGTTCCACCCTCTCCATAGAGAGCAAACCACAAACCTAACTGTTCATTCCTTTTAAAGTCCAGTTCTATAGAGTCTCCCTTATTGACCTGTACTGTACTGTGTCCTTTGGTACCGTCATTTCTACTGTGCAAAATTCCATCATTTTCAAAATAACTCCCATTAGTGACAGCAGTTTGGCTGTTTCTTCTTTGAAGTTGCGTACAAGTTACTTGTGTTGCTGTTGATTTCTGTTAAAACAAAAGGTCAAAAAATGGGAAATTAGCAGACTTTCTTGTGTAGAACTATATTTACAGAAAACAGTACTACAGTCACAACCAATCATGATTTGTACCAGTACTGGCATTATGTCCTGTGACCTCCGATAAAGGACTAAAGGATGCCTAACCACCTGGGCGCACAAATGCTCCTGTGGGTGTTCTGACCATTGAATAACAGGGTAAAAGGCGGCTGAGTAAATATTCTAAAAAACACAAAGACTTACAAAGTGCCCCTGATAAAAGGGCAATGAAGGGTACTTAAAGTGTTCAATCAGTGTAGATATTGTTTCTCTGTCTAGATAACTGCAAATTGGGAGTTTGATCATACTTGTACAACCACTTTATTAATTACTTCATCAGTCATTTCTGCAGGAACGTCTTTAGTAAATATTTAGTTTTAGTACTTACTGACAACATCCCCAATTCGCCTGGAGCCACTTTTTTCCAGCTCTGCCAGCACGTTGGCTTCAAAAGTTAGTGACGCCACACGGAAGAAAAACTCTCTCACATTTTCCCCTGAAAAGAAGTGTACATGATGTAACAGGCTCCTCATGTTCTCCTCATGTTTTGCTTTTACAGATTAATACCCTAATTGAAAGCATGAATAACTTAACACACAACAGGCACCAAACATGCCAAAGTACTAGCGGTCAGGAACAATACTGATACCGATTATTAGTAATCAAGGATGCCTATAAGTGATACAGGAGTTGGGGCCAGTATTCATTTAACCTAAATGTGATGTTTATGGTGTGAGTAAGTGCTCTTACTCGCACCTTACATTCAAGGAACATTAGACCATTATAAACGTAAAGGGCTTTTAGTGACATTTAATAGTCAGTGATATTTATAAAGACAAATTAAGCTTGGAAAGGGTTAAAAAATGTATAAAATATATTAACTATACATTATTTATTTAATGCCCCCACAAGCTAAAACATTATACTGATTGTTCCTAGCATGTCCCCAAAAAGGTTCTGACCAGCTGACCTCTAAAGGCTGACTGTTTTATCTGGCATCAAGACATTAGCAGCAGATCCTTTAAGTCTCGTAAGTTGCAAGGTAGAGCGATTGTGGGTCAGACTTGTTTTTCCAGCACATCCCACAGCTGCTCGACTGGACTTAGATCTGGGGAATTTGGAGGGCAGGGCAACACCTTGAACACCGTGTTCCTCAAATCATTGCCAAATAATATGTGCAGTGTGATGGGACATATTATCCTGCTGAAATAGGCTGCTGCCACTGGGGGATACCATGTTAACTTGCCCATATAAACAGTGCACATATACGCAGCCTTCCACGTGATGTCTTCCATTGCTCCAGTTAGTTCCAGTTCAGGCACTATCGACAGTGATGAGGCCTTAGTATGGACACTTTGACCAAACAGCAGTTGTGTAGCCCCATATGCAGCAGAGCATGTTGTGACATATTCCTCCAACGATCATTAAAAAGTTTTGTGATAGGATATCCCTCTGTCAGTTCAGACAAGAGAGGGTGGCCATCTGTCAGTTCTGACCAGACCGGACAGCTTTTGTCATCCTTGTGGATTGGTAAGCCTTAGGCGCCCAACCCCCTGTTGCAGTTTGTAGTTTGTCCCTTCTCGGACCACTGTCAGTAGCAAGTCACCACTTCTGATTGGGAACACTCCACAAGCCTTGGGATTTTGGACAATTTGGCCCTGGTTAAAGCTGCTCAGATCTTCACCCCTGCACACTGCTCCTGCATCCAAGATGTCAGACCCACCCCACACCTTGACTTGCACTGTTGTTACAAGGTAACTGTTATTGGCTTAATCTGTGAGTGGTTAACATATTTGCCTTATTTGTCTGCAGTGTCATCCATCACAACTTATTTCTATTAATGAGATCCAAAGATCCAAAACTCACCAGATAAGGATGATACAGCCCAATACTCTGCTCTGATCTCTGCAGCTAGTTTAACAGCATCCTGTTCAATGAGAGTATACTGCGCAGGAGACTGTGCAACAGGTTAAATAACAAAACATGTCAGTTATGGCCGTCTGCCATTGAAGAACTGAAAAAAGCAGCATGTCCTACATTTAAAAAAGGTGAACATGTTTTAAAAAAAAAAAAAAAAAAAAAAAACTATTATGTGAGAAATATAGACATACAGAATACACTCCCCTCAAAGAAAGAAGAAAAAAAAATAACACTCACACTTAAGTCTTTCTTTGTGCCCACTAGAAAGAGCAACACACTGGTGGGGTCATTCTCTTTCATAGCATCCTCCAGCCACTGCCTATAAAAGAAATACAGTATGGTAATATATCTGAAGAGTTTCCAACATTATGTTTTCTGTTAATTTCTTTTGTAGTTTATATATAAATAATATACTTATAATTCACCTTGTATGCTGCAATGAGGCCACGTCGTTCAAATCAAAAGCAATGATTACAGCTGAAAAAGAATAAGTGGGAACATCGTTAGAAAAGATCACAGTGATATATATCAACTGTTAAGAACTAATCACCGCTTCCCTTTATCGGGCCGTCAGGAACTGTTCTCTGTAACATCTAGGCAAACTAAGCTAAGCAAGTCTTCCTATTGGTTAGGTCTTCAGGAGCTGAAGACAAGGACTTAGATAAATGCATTACATTAACTGCAGCATAATAACAAAGTAACAGTGGACTCAATCAGTCATGTTTTAATTTCTAATGGGTGGGAGAAGATGTCACTTAAAGACTTCTGAAAGTCCCAGACACATCACTGACTGTATTAGAAGTTTCAAATGTCTGTGTTCAATCCAGAACTTTGAAAAACAAATCTCTATTAGGTTCACAAACAAACTACAAACAACTAGCAACCCAATGGGGAATGGCAGAGGTAGGTTTCATATTCATTTCTGAATCCAAGGCCTTCCTCTAATGGTCACAGTTCACCATCAAATATGAGAGGTGGGAGCTACATTCTTCATTCAATTATTCAGGTTATATAACATTTCCAACATGAAAAGCAAACTGAATATTAACCTTGAGCTCCTCTGTAGTATGTGGAAGCAATGCACTTGAACCTCTCCTGACCTGCCGTGTCCCACCTACAAGAGAAATGGACAGCCTTGCTCCAGTAATTATTTAACTGCTCATAAGATTCATAAATGTGTCACACATTTATTAAAACTCACAGTTGGAGACTGAAAGGTACTCCAAGCACTTCAAACCTCTCCATCTCAAAGTCCACGCCGATGGTTGCTTTGTAATTTTTGTCAAAGGCATCTTTACAAAACCTAGAACAAAATAAGAACACTGTTAAAACACTACCAAATTACACCAAAACCATTCAGATGGAGGAGCATGCTAGCTCAGCACGGTTTGACTTTCAGTAAACATTAATGAGTAAAGTCTTCTGACTGCTCACCTATTAATCAGACATGTTTTTCCCACAGCCAGGTCCCCCACCACAATAACCTTGGAAATTTTAAACCTACTGGACAAACAGGTAATGGGCAGAGAAATACATTTTCTATTAAGCACCCAGGTGTTCAGAAAATGGAAGGATAAAAAAAATCTGAGAATAGTGGGTGAGGTAGGGTGAAGTAGGGGCCTGTGTTGACACAAACACATCCTCTAACAAAAAACCCTGGCTTTTAGAAATACTAGGGGTTGCAAATTTTGTTATCCTAATATATATTAGTTCTAATCTCACCCCACTGTCCCAGTCCTCTGTTCTTGGCAGGCTGTTTTCACCTTGGTGTCAAATTCATCCTTTGTGTGTAAAGCAGCACCTTTGTTGAAGAACTACAGTGAAATAAACATACATGGTCACATACATTACCACAAAGAAGACAGGAAGAAGTATCACAGAATAGACATGGCTTAAAAATAGTCAGTATAGCAAAAAGAAAAGAATGGCAGACAAACTTTTCTTAACGCATCTACTCTGATATTCATGCACATCTAATTAAAGAGCAGCGATTATACACCAGTTTTCAACCTGTTATTCAATTTTGACTGCCTAAAATGAACTGCTTCATGTTTTTGGATAAGGTCTTATACACCAACAAAAATCAAACTTCAGTTCAAAACTTTGTGAATGAAGTGTTATGTATACCTTGGGGAGCTGAGCAATGATGCGGTCCTTCCGGACAGGGGCCAGCACACTCATGATGGCACTGTGGGATACACACCAAAGTATGAATCAGATTTTGGAATTTCTTAACAAGGTACAAATCTCAGCTTGAGTAATGAGTAATGACTGGTCAGAGAGCCTGGTTCCTCCATACATAAACTTTCATCTCTTGTTTCTCCCCATAAAACTCTAAGAAGATATTATACAACCGAGCAAAATGTTAAGGTGCCCTAACATTATGGTTTTCAGTATTTTTCACTATTTTGTTCAGTATGGTTCTCTGATGTCTACACAGATGTTATGTGACTTTGGTTGGGGATGAAAACAGCACCAGTTTGGTTTTACACCCTCATTTACAATCTCATGATTTGGTCCAAGAATGAGAAGTCATTTTTCCTTTGTAGTATAAGAGAACTTGAGCCACCAAAGCGTGGATGAAATCACACAGCATGGCATCTGCTACTTACAGGCTGCTGTTGGAGTCGAGGTGCTAATAAAGGAGGAAAGAGTAAAGCTGCTCAATAATGTCCAAGGTTTGAGAAACTGTCCAGAGTAAATTGTGCAGCAACAACTCTGAGTAAAAGTCCCAGATCTGGTTAAATATGTGGGAATTGAAGTTGACTTTCGTTTCAGGTAGGAAGCCAACTTAGGTCTTGTTTAAGATGAACATCTGCTGAGCCTGCTGACAGCTTGGTTTCTTGAAAAGAGCCGACATCCTCTTCACAGCCTGGAACAGAAGACCTCTACATTTACGGCATTTAGCTGACGCTCTTATCCAGAGCGACTTACATGGGTAATCAGATTACAGGTAGGCCAATGTAGTGTCAGGAGTCTTGCCCAAGGACTCTTATTGGTGTAGCACAGCATAGTCACCCACACTGGGCTTCGAACCCCAGTTTCCCACAAGTGGTGTTGGCTCTCTGAAGGGCAGTGGTGTTATCCGCTGAGCTACACCAAGCACCAAGTCCAAGTGCATTTCCAGTTTACCAACATCTTGTGCAAATGAGGAGGGTTATATTAAAAGGGGGTTAAGTCAGTTATATGTTATGAAAGGCTCCTTTTTTTAACTATTCCAATGTAAAAATAGTTTTCCATTATTTGGCACCTTTAAAAGGGACACGCAAGGCAAATTTAAAATTTAGCCTTATCATTGCAACCACCTCCGTGTATCTACAGAATCTGTCCATTTCAGCAGCTCCACGTACCACACAGGTACACTTTTGCAGTTTTGCAAACAATACAATTACAGACAATAGTCCATCTGATTCTCTGAATGTTTTGTTGTCCCCCCTGTTACCTTGCTCTTCAAGGGCCAAGACCCCCAAAAGACCACAGAGCAGGTATTTCTTGAGTAGTGGATCATTCTCAGCACTGCAGTGACACTGATGTGGTGGAGGGGTGTTTGAGTGTGTTGCACTGGTATGTATGGAGTTTTTAAACACTGTTTCCACTCACTGTCCATTCTATTAGACACTCCTCTACCTTGCTGATCCACCTTGATGTAAAGTCAGAGGCGATAGATCATCTGTCACTGCACAGCGCGTGTTGGTCAGTCTGATCCATTAACACACCACCACCTCAGAGTCACTGCAGTGCTGAGAATGATCCACCACCCACATAATACCTGCCCTGTGGTGGTCCTGGGGTCCAATGAAGAGCAGGGTAGGAGAGTATGCAGAGAAACAGATGAACTACAGCCAGTAATTGTAGAACTACACAGTGGACCTATATGGTAGGTGAAGCTGTATAATGTATAGTCATGTAGACGCAAGGACGTGGTTAATGTCACAGCTGATCGCACAGCACATTCAATAATAACATAATAAAGGCTAGTTTTAGTCCAGAATGAAGGTTTAAGGCTGTGAAGGTTTAATGGACCAGCATCATGTGACACAAAGAAAGTTGGCAAAGATTCAGATTTCAGGGCACTACTGGAGTGTAGCGGAGTTTTCCATGGACGTGTTTTCTGACTCTAATAACTGGTGGGATTGAGTCAGCGAGGATGAGAACAATGTGGCTGATGCCTCACTAATCTTGGCTTTGCTAATCCAGCAAATCTGCAGACAAAGAAAAACTCCCTTTGGTTTCCAACAGTAGCTCCACAGTACAGTCCTCCTTAAAGTAGCGCTAGTCTAACAGGACTCTGACTAGCACGCTAATGTAGCATTAACACTGTTCCTGCCCGAGGAGGATCAAACCATCAGAGGACTTCAAAAACCCGCCGTTTGTCTTTTATTCCCGCTTAAATCTACACGGTCTGTACGGCTAAGCATAAAATCCCATCTAGCCTATAGTAATCTTAAAGTGAAAACCCGGTTTATACAGTAACGTTAACACAACCAGTCTGACTGGCTACTTTTCAGCAAAGCTGCTCCAACCAACAAACTCCCGCTTACCTCAGCACAGGGTCTGAGATGTCCTTCTCTCTCTGCCACACCGGAAGATGAAGTTGAAGCTGTAGGTGAGGACTAGCTTTTGTGTTTTAAACCCCTGTTTGTAAAGGAGTCCTGTACTTTAAACTGCAGCCTGCGGAAGTGCTGCTGAGCCGCCCACAGCATACAGACTCATTCCAGGCGTCTTCCCCCAGACATCCCCCTTATTTCCAAAAACGGAAAACAGGAGGAGAGCAGGAGCTGGAGGAGACTCTCTACTGCACCCTAGTGCTGATACCCTCGAGAACCAGTCCATACTGCTAATCAAGGCTGTAGGTTTAGAGCCTGACCTTCACTCCGTGTAGGGGAACTCCACCGACTTTTCAAAATACTCTACATAATTAAATGGTGGAGATGTAAACAAATCATTCGGAGTCTGAGCAGTTCACAGTGGTGGTGATGGGAACCAAACGTCTGAGGAGTTTAATGCCCCTGAAAGAAAGCTAGTACATGAAATGATTGATATACACTGCCTGAAGTCTGAGATGTCCGAGTTCTGTGATAGTGTCTGTTTAAATGTACCATTAGTGACAACAGTGTGCCTGCAGGGTGTTGTAAGGTGAAATCTTTTCAGATTTACCACTATTTTGCTATTTTCACTAGCTCTACATATAACACCCAGAAGGTAGGTGTAGGGTTACGGGTGGTTTTGGACAGTAATTAAAGTGGCTGTATTTGTGTTGTAGACATGGTGGCTGGAGGTTCCCATCACCACCACTGTAAAGAAATCACAGCCCCTACAATGAACTGTTTCACACCATACCACTCTGAATAACTCCACCACACCTGGAGGACTGAATTATTCAGACATTTCGGAAAGCTGCTGGAAAGTTCCCCTTTAACAACAATAGTATCCTTTTAAGTGATAATCTTTCTATTTGCTTGAGTGGTAGAGAAAGGTAGAGGAAGAGGTAGAGGTAGAGGTAGAGGTACACTTCACTCAGTTCCATTTGAGCCATTCACATTTGGTTTCTGATTCCGGCTCTTTTGTTTAATTTCGCTGCTTTGCTGTTGCTCACTGTTGAGGTTTTTTGTTTATTTAGGACCAAAAGAAAGAATATAATCGGTTAAGGAAGCGTTCCTATGTTAGCTAGAGGTGCTGGATATACACCAGGAGCAGTACTCAGAAACAGTTCTAGAGAACGCAGTGTTTGATGAGTGTTTCTAACATAGCGTTTTTGAACTTTAGGCTGGTTAGAACAGAAAAGTAATGTGTGTAGATAGACCCTTTGGCATGCTAATAAAAGTGATTTACTAATATTGTCATCATAAACCCATGACAATTTCACTGGCTATTTAGCATTACTAATATATTAGCTAGAGCCAATGTCAGTTAGAACGTTTCTATCTATCTGATATTATCTTTCATGATGTGAAATAATCAATTTGCCAAATGCAAATGTTAAATGCTTTTGCTAGGCTTCAGTTGTTACTACTACTACTACTACTACTACTAATAATAATAATAATAATAATAATAATGGTAATTTACATATTAGTTTGCAATTTGTGTAACTGAACAGCTAACATTTAAATATTTCTATCTTACTGTCATTTATCTTTTTCATAGTTTATTAGAATGCAGTGAAATCATTACGACAACACAATTTTTTGAAAAATGCAGACTAGAAATGATTTGACATATAAATTATACATTCTGTAAACGACAAATTGGCACAAGATTTGGCAGGAGAGCTATAAGACAAATACCCCAGGTAATCTGTTTACAATGTTCTTGTTTGTGCTATAAAATCAATATTAACTGCCATTTCAGTTTATTTCCCCATAACACTTCATAGGTTTAAGCATCATCATCATCATTTCATGCACAGATATGGTTCAACTTCACAGTAAATGGACACTGTTCTTAAAGGGGAACTTCACTGATGTTTTTCAGAATTTCTACATCATTATGTTTTTAAGCTGTAAAAAGTCATTCAGAGCGGTTTGATGTGAAGCGCACCACTCTAGAGTAGCTTACCTAGTCAGAATTATCCAAAACTAGTAACCAGACATCTAAACATTTAAATGCCTTTAAGTCCACATAAAGTTAATACATGACATGGTTATATATACTGCATGATTCCTGAGACGTTTTATGAGGGTTTTGCAATAAAAGTGGCTTAAAACATATATTGGTTAAGTGCATTTGTGGTGGAGCGATACATGCAGGGTGTTGTAAGGCGAAATAGTCCCCAAAGAAAACCTTGTTTAGATCTGCCACCATCATCACCACCGTTGTATATAAAAACGCAGACCAGTGAATCTACATGCAACAAAACCTCTATATTTAGGGTGAGACAGGGTCACCCCTGGTTTCCATCAGCATCACTGTAACTAGGTGGGTATGATTCTGTAAAATGAATCATTTCACATCAAACAACTCTGAATGACTGCTTACATCTAAGTTGAATTATGCTGAAATTTTAAGAAATCAGTGTAGGTCCCCTTTAAGGGGGGCGTTACCCCCTTTTACCCCTACAGTCTGCATGCTTTCCACATTTTGCGACAAAGAAATGCATTTAGAATCGTTTTTTAAACTAAGACCTCAATTTATCACAAAGGTTACTCATATTAATGTTACCTGAATACTGAGCCATCTGTATAAACTAATAATCTAACATTCCACCAAAAGAAAGCTGAGGTGTGTAGACTTGTCAGACTTGCTAGTCTGTATGTGAAATCATAGGTTCATTTGAGGTTCATGGAGAGATCATGGTGGCCAACTGAGAAGAATTATTGAACTATTATTTTTTTGGTTTTTTTGCATGACACGAGCAATCAAACAGGAAGGCAAGCATCGCAAAGACAGGCAGAGTTAGTATCATCTAAACAAAGAGAATGTTATCTGGGATATAAAAGATCTTCCTAGGAGCTTCTGATTTTTAATGCTACATTATTGCTTGCTTTATTTACAACCATGAAATCAGTCCATAAGGCCCAACACTGAAGGCAAAACAGCTTATTCACAACACATTACACATTAAATATGACCACACAAACACTGGAGTTGGTAAGAAGTAGGATCTTAGGCAGTTAGAGGTTTCCTCGAGGTAAACACGCACATCCCAGCCGAGTGGGTTAAACCAAACCAAGTACACTGTGAGGATAGAGGCTAATGCTGTCGACAGTCTTCATCAGACCTTGGCGGGATGATCAGTCATTGAGTAACAAGGAGGAGCTGCTGCTGATAGTGCCGTTCTGCTCGAGGTGGAGCTTCCTACGAGGGAAAAAGTCGGCTCTCAGCAGCCGGTAGAAGTAGATGAGGATCATGGTGTTCAGGAGGAGCACAGTAAGAAGGAAGTAGTTGCTGTGGTCCAGCCAGGAGTAGTTGTTCAGAAGGTACCAGGTGACGTAGAACTGGGCGCCAAGGCGGAAGGTGACGTAGGTAAAGAGGTTGAGGAGTTTGTTAGTGTGGTACAGCTGTGAGGCCTGAGCTCCGGCCAGCTTCAGCAGTAGCCGTGTGTGGAGCGTGACACTGTTGATCTCCACAACCAGCGATATCACCATCCCTGCCACATTGCGTTGGGTGTAGAGAGAGTACAGGAAGCACCACAACACCTGTTACGGAGACAGTTTGGGAGGTCAGAATGCTTGGGTAAGGATTGTCTTACACAAAATGACCTATTATTCAGAAACCTGTCCAGGAAGTAAAATCCCTCTCCAGGATTTTGTTCCAACTGCTTGAATATCTCTGCTGCTTATCTAAGCAAACTAGAAGCAAGGCAGTTTAAACTAATTCTGGGGAGGATTTTTACTTTCTGGACATGGAATTCACACTTCCAATCATACTTCATTTCCCGGCACCTCCTGAGCGATGCTTAAAAATACCCTAGGAAAACGACTGAGAGCACAAAATTAGGTAGCAAGTGTTTGGGGGGCAAGTTTTGATGCAGATTTAGCAGCACAGTAGAAAAACTAAGCATTTGGCTCTACAGTGGAATCTTTGTTCTGGTTTTTATTTCTAGGCCATTTAAAAACACCATTACCCGTTACATTGTCTGAACCTTTCATAATGATGAGGAGTCAATAATTGTCATTAAAGAAGTGCAAGCCTGATGGCTACCCATATATATTTCCAGCCATACAAGACCAGACTCCTATTTTACTGTTTATAAAACACATCTGAAATAAAAGATGAACTCATAAATGACTTGTAGTGTTTGGCTCAGCAGTTCGTTCTCGTTACTGTGTTTGCTGATAGACTGTATTTTTGGAAGATTTACATTCATATTTCAATCACTTTCAATCAGAAGTGGAAGACTGGCATATAGTTGGAGTCTGCAACCTTATTCCTAGATGCACACTGCATCTGCCTGTTAGTTCTCTCTGCTATGCTCTGTGATGCTAGTTGTGCCTACTGCATGGATCCTCACCTATTGCATTAATTGCCAATCATATTTTTTTTTACTAGAAAAATATGTGCTAATTATTTTATAATATATCATCCAGGTCCTGTTCGTAGAAAAATCTCTCCTCTGTAATATAATGAGCTACTAAACATGCTGCTGTTGTGTTTGCTGCTGTTTACAGCAAGCCTGTGTTGTTTCCTGACAGACAGCAGAGACAGCCTCTCTGACACAGCGGCTTTTGTGTTGAACATACACCCTCAGTGTTGTCCTCCTCAGATGACCTCCCTGTGTAGGAGGTTAAAATAGAACACTGACAAACTCGCTCTGACATTTGGTCATTCAGCAGATCACTTCAGCCAGTATTTCACTGCCCTTAGTTGACCAAATGCAACTCACCAAGAAGTGATGGAGCAAGAACTCCCATGATCCTTTGGCATGGCCAGAGAAAAGAATGTCTCCCGTGTCTTGAACAAAGTACCCTGTGTCAACAAGAGCACAAGATCAGATTAGGTTCTGTTTACATTCAGAAATATTGTAGACTGTGCTGAATCACTGTCATAATACAACCCCCTAACTCATAATGTTTACATTGGTAATCAGCAGATGCCCATTACATCATGTGAATTAACCAATAAAACATTTCTATAATTATTTATAATAAAATAAAAGAAAACATTTTATTCATTCTCTGGATAAAAAACAGTGCTTCCTACACATAGGTACCTGAGCAAGAAAACACGTAAAAATGGACATGTGCCTTTATGTATCTGATTTCCATTCCTACGACAGTGTGTTTGTTTTAGGTTTAAAGAAAACACAAAAAAAAACATAAGAACAAAATCCTTAAATGTGTGGGAGCATTTCTCACTTCCGAAAAAGGTTATCAGTTTCTTCCAAGTTACCATCGCAAATAAGGTTTACAATTTAATTAAACATTGTATTGTTATCTCAACATTGAGACCACAGGTGTTCAAATTCAGCAAACATAGAAGTATATTTGCAAACAGTTATAATTAAAACCAGTTTGAATGTTGAACATCTGAACAGTTTTCTGTTTGCTTTGAGGTGCAACAGTTTTGTTAGATTTTATTTTTGCTACTTTGCACATTCTAGGTTTTATATTTTCAGGAAAAAGACAATGAAGTTTTATTTGTCGCATAAAAAGAAAAACTGCTTTTATTAAAAAAGTATTTTTTATTAGGTATTCATCTTTATTGTCTTGATTGTTCTTTGGTAAACGCATAAACACATTTAAAAGCTGATAGCTGCTACCATTATTTGGTAATCAATGGTTTATTTGACTATCAAAATAGTTATGTGTTACAGCTTTATTTTTAGATGAAAATAAGAAAACAGTAATTTCAACAATTAGGGAAAATTTAAATTATGAGGTTTACAGTGCAAACTGAGCCTGCACAGTGACTTAAGTTCCCAATACTTAAGTATGCTATATGTTAAGATTTTGGTCACATGTGTCACTTGTATAGAAAATATTTCATGCCAGCTTTAAGTAGGTGGTTTACCCCTTTACTGGCACTAAAGCAATTATAATTGAAATAATTAGATTAATTAAAATATAAATGAAAGTAAACCAGTACAAAACAATGTATCTAGTTCAAACACTTTAGTTGTTCACTGATCTTCCTTGCATATCTCACTCATTAGAGTAGAGTCAGAATCTAATTATATTTCACTGTAGCTAGTATTAGGAGTATGACGGAGCCCCCTGAGCACTTTGGAAAGATAGAACAGCAAATGACCTCTGTAGGGCTTTAATGTAAGAGTGGTCACTTGTCTGTTATCTGTGTTCATTGTTTCTGTTTTACATGCTTCCATAGCCTAATAAGTTGTACCAGCCAGCCATATAGTTATGTGTAAGTAACAAAGTAAAGTTTCTTTAGAAAGTAATCTTAATCTAAGTAATACTGACCATAGCTTCAGGCATGGATCATTTTGATGCCCCCAGGTTGTCCTTGCATACCATAGTGTAGCATAATGAGTATGTTGTAATCCCTGAGTCTATCTAGTTATATTTTATCTCAATCACATATTTGCTGAAATATTCATCCATGTTGACAGTAGTGACGATAGTGACGAAATCTGCAAGTTAACGTTGTGGGAGAAAGATAAGCTGATGAGTCTGGCTGGATGTTTTGTTACCCTAGGTGCAGCAGTGATGTAGATGACTGGTTAAGTTCTTCGTTTTGTTCTTTTTGCTACATTTCATGTCATCAAGTATGCATTCTTTACAGAGAACAGACTGTTGCATGTTTTAATACACAATCTGTTTATTTGCTTAATTTAAAATATGGCCTGTGCAAAGGTTATAGCTCCTTTTATATTCCTGCTAATGTTTCCTACTACGTTGAACTCCATTCCATTTCCTCATCCTTAACACAGGAAACGGTATAAATGTGCTGTTAATGTGGGATAGTCAGTTTAGACTCTGTGACAATTCAAGAGTAGCTGGTGTGTTTGATAAACAGGCCTGTAGGTGATGTGGGTTGTCACTGACCTGATGAGACACAGATGAGCAGATAGGAGACTGGTGTGTAGTAAGAATGGACGTTATTCAGTGTCTCTGGCCAAAGACACACACTGCAGGGAAACAAGATAATGAGAGATAAACCTCAGAATTCTCCTCATTGCCACACTGTGTTACTGAGGGACACGTTGCTTAAAGACCACAACACAAGACCACACAACTGCATGCTTATAATAACTTCCCTTTCGAGTCATTCTCTGGGGCTGTCTAGTTTTCATACTCTAGTTATACACTCTGTACATTTCAGTAGAAAAAGCTACTTGATGATGTACACTCACTCACATGCTGTAGCTCCTCTGTTCATACTCTATTGATATGCTATCTTCTAGTTCAGTGGTTCTTCACCCTGGTACTGGTGAACCCACTACACTTCCTTTTATTTCTGCTCCCACCCACCCAAATCAGCTATTTAGCTGAGTAATAAGTGGATGTGTTAAAGCAGGAAAACAAAAATGTGTGGGGCAGTGGGATCTCCAGAACCAGAGGTGGGAACCTGTTTATCGGTTTCAGACCACAGCACTCCTACTGGCTGGATATTATTTGTGGTGCACTGCTCTCAATCTATCAGGACATGCATACAAAACCCCAGCGGCTCAGCTGTGCCTGCTACACTCACAGCAGGCTCCCCGCCAGAACTAATTAATATGTGGGCCATCCAAAAGTCATGGAGATGCTAGTTAAGAAAAACACAGGGTACACATTCAGGATGGAATCAACACCACAGCCACTTTTACAGCTAATAGGGCTGAATGATTTGGGGAAAAGCTATGGTTTACTAAGCACCATTGTTATTGTAATTTAAACCGGAATTGCGGACTTGGACTTTTAGCCAAGAAGACCAGCTTTTCTGGTTCTCTTGCTTGAAGCTTGGACACTGAAAGTACTGTGCCAAAAAACTGCCAGCTACAGCGTAGTTGTGTTTGTGTTGTCATTATGAAAAGCAAATAAATCAATTCTGAATACATTCTGACAAGACCCACCTCCCTCTGTTACTCTCTGTCCACAGCTGTTTAGCATTTTGGGTCTGCCCAGCTAGGCGAGTAGTGTGGGGTAAAGTAGGTATAGTGTTTGTATTTTTTAGTCCTAGTTTCACAGTAGTCACATACACACAATTGTGCTCCTCGGTATGCTTGCTATTGCAGGTTGTAGACACTCATTTTGTAAGCAGTTATGAATGCTGTATGTTAATAACTTGTTTCTTTAAAGCCATCTGGATTTTGGATTTACTTTTATAAGGAATGCAGACATTTTTCATTTTCCAGCCAGGGAAACTTCACCTCAGATATTACTAAAATGTATCAGCTTCAGAACTATACTCAAATCTGATCTGCATTCAGTGAGTGATGTTGATGCTGTGGTTGGCTGAGAGGCATATCAGTCATTATTCTGCAAATGGTCTGTTAGCATTTTTCACCTACTTCTTCAAAGAGGAATTGCACGATATTTGTTACCTTAGGCCTTGAGATGTAAACTCATACAGAGCGGTTTGATGTGAAATAGGTCTTTATAGTGGTGGTGATAGGAACCTGGGGTCCCTCAAAATAAGCCATTTTATTTATTCTCCAAAAACATTGGTGAACCTACCAGTGTCTTTGTTGTACATGTAGTGTTAATTATAGTCAATTAGTTCAAATCTAAACAAACAAATTAATAAATAAATAAATAAATATGTTTGTAGCCCTCCGCCATGGATGGCTTAAAATACATTTTAACCCAAATGTCATCACAAAACTGTCATCAAACAATGTGTCAGGCAACTGGCTGCATATATTTAAGCATTTCATGTAATAGCTTTAGAAGAATGAGCTTTCAGAAGCACTAAACTCTTCAGATGTCTGGTTCCCATCACCATCACCACAGTGAACAGTTTTTATACGGCAAGTTATTCAGGAGCTGAGCATGTCACACTAACCACCAAGCACGAGCAAAGCACTATGGATGGCTTTATATACATCTCAGTCAATTGATTATGTAGGATTCTCTGGAGTTCCCCTTTAATGTATTGCATGGGGAGGCCCTGTATTGGAACCCACGCTTCAGCTCTATGTAACTACATATTAGCTTCATAGTAGCTACTGCCGGGTGCAGCAGAACAACAGATGAAGTTCTCACCCACCAGGTGATAGCCCAGGGCCCGGTGAGCAGTGCGTGGACCAGAGACACGCACAGGTTCCTCCACTTCCAGCAGCGAACCTCATCCAGCTGCACCGCCTTGGGGGCGGGCAGACAGCGCAGGAGGCGATGGACCACCCTGAACACGAGAGAGAAGAAGAGCACGGAGAGGCCAGGGTTACGCTGCAGGGCCAGCAGCGTTCCCTCCATCTTCTCCCTCCTCCTCTTCCTCCTTTCTTTCTCTCTCGCGCTTGGAGCTCTCGGAGACTTTCCTTTCTCTCCTCTTCGCTCGCTTTGTCTGTCTTCTGCGCTGGAATAGAGTAGAAAGCGCCTGTGCTGTGTTGTGATTGGCTCCTGGGTATCACGAGGTCAGAGTAATGGAGAGAGAAGCTCCATAGTGTCTGCTCTAGCTGACTCCCAGTTATCAGCAGACGTGTAGCTTACCCCGCGTAGACCCCGGTTCCTGTATTGATTAATCTACAAACACTGTAAGGGCTGTTTTCCGGGCTCCTGCTTCTTTGGCTACGAGTCCGCAGACCTGCTCCAGGGCTCCACGCGCGCGCTTGCCTTTTTCTCCCCACGAGAGGCGCCTCGTCAACCCGCGCGCATCACCTCAGATTTGCGCCCGAGGCAGCGAGGGGACTTTTCTTTGAATCTCTGAGAAAACTATTCCTCCATTCCACTCGCCTCCTCTGCAGCTCCAACAGGCTGAGGGGGCGTGAATGGAGCGATGGGAGAAGAGGGGGTGTGGAGCGGATAGGAAAGCAGTGACACGACCTACCGAATCGTTCTTTGAACCGGTTATTATCAGTAAGAGTCGGTTCGAACCGATTCATTTCCGAACCGAACTACCGTACCTTTTTGCAGTCTCTGTGCTGTGCTTGCGTCCGCGTTAATAATGATATATTGAACAAAAAAATAAATAGATAATAAATAAAAGTGTTAACACTAGAATCAAAACAAATATAAATCCAGCCGAATCAACAGAGGAGTCAACAGAATCGTTTTGTTGGTTGGCAACCATAGCTGAGGGGGAACACCACTTTCTAAATCTTTGCATATTTCAACAGTTAGGTTTTCTAGTTCATTCAGAGTGGTTTCCAACATGCTGCTCTGTTTTCATCATTTGTTTTCTCAAGATCTCATGGCATTTGTAGCATTATCATGGCAAAACAATAACAATCGGCTTACCTTTTTATCACCCCTGCTGATGGTGATAATATCTGATTAAAATCTAATGGGTTTTGCTTTCTAATGGGAATCACCCATATGGTTATCATTAATGACCACTAGTTTTCTGCTGGACACTTTTAGATACCATTAAGAAACCACATGGAAGTAGTCCCATCAACCCATCAGGAAAACAAAGAATACCACTACGACCATTGGACACCAAAAACAAACAGAAACATGAATGCTTTTTTCAGGAGGGAGGACATAAAGGACAGTGTTTTCACCCTCTGATTCCTTATCTTCTTGTTTTTTTACATGTTGTGGTACATGCTGTGCTGCTCGTTTTGTGCCTTTAACCCTGTAGTTCCGCCTAACTGGCTCATTCCTCGCCTCCTTTAGTTTGTTTACCAGTATTTTTGTAATAATGCTCTGTTTTTATTCCCCCGGCTTCATTTTCCTCACATGTTTCTTCTGTCATTAGTGTATTTACATTACGTTGATTCAAGTTTCATTATTGGCTGTGTATGTGATGTAAGCTAGGATGGACCTTATCGCTGTACCTGACTGGTTAGCGCCAGCACTTTTGGCAGGACTACATGCACGTAGACCATTACGACTCCGTTTAACACAGCGTCAGTGACTGCAATGGTGTTGTGTCAGACTGTCTGAAGTGGCTCCGAATGGCAGTGGGTCATCCTTAGAAACCCACTTTTGTCTTGGTGGTGACACCAACAAATCCCTGTGTGGAGCCACCATGGACAGCACCAAGACGAACAGTTTGTTGTCACGTGTCACACATCCAGAAGGCCTGGTGCCACTCCACCTCCATTCCTCCCCCGTACCGCAGAAGCGCAGGAACTGTGTGAGAATATATAACTATCTCTGTATGTATAGATCAATAAATATTGCCCATGTCAGTCTAAATTTATTATCATTTGTTGTTTCTGGGAACATTTATCTTTAAAAGCACGGTAATCCCATACTTCCTTCTGAGTGCATTTTATTTTAACATTTAATTTTTTTAATATATGTTTTATATCATGCAGTATGTTCCTCAGGCTTTAGCAACACCAAGGTTGTGTTATTTATGCCACAGTTAATGTGTTTTCTACACTCCCCTTTAAGTTAATATTTCCAATAACAGCACCATAAAATCATTTAGCATAAATATAAAATGCAAGTAATAAGACCAGCTTCTCTCTGTAGATGTCTTGTTAGGTTTATGAGACTATAGTTTGGGCGTTAGAGACCCCATTCCTGAGCAACAGTAGCGAGATGTCTGCATCTGTCTGACCATGAACGAGAGGATGAAAGTGAATCAGTGAACCGCTGATTCGGAGGTTCAGTTCGGTCGGTTCGAAAGAATCGGTTTGTTAACTTGAATCGATTTTCTCATCACCAGCGGAGAGGAGAGAAGGGATGGATTCAGGGATGGAGGGATGGGGGAGGGAGGAGTGTGGGCAGTATCCTGCCTCTAAAATACCAGAGCTGCAAGGAGGAGGAGGCGACGTCACATTATTTAACGCAATCACAACAAGAATGTCTGACCCAGAAGCCTCAACACGTTCAGCACAGCGCTCAGACTGATGCTGAGACAAAATGGCCGATTGTTCAGACCAAACAATGCGCTGTTTACACGTCTTGTGGAGAAATTCCCGGTGTCACGAGACCACCTCGGGGTCACTCAATTGTCCATTTGTTCACTGTTGGTCGAGAGAGAATTTGTCGGTGAATTGTCGTGAATTACTGTGTAAATACGCAGATACAGCTCGGTGTTTGATTTGTCATGTTAATGTGATTCTGTGAATGTGTGTGTGTGTGTGAGAGAGAGAGACTCCTCTCCACATCTGGCCCTACTGTCCACACAGGGAAGGTGAGCGAGTCTCAGTGAAAGGATTCCTCCTCCTGCTGTTCCTGTTCCAGAGCACACAGACCTTAGCGCAGACAAAAAACCCCAACAGTAACTCGACATTTCCTGCATTACATCTGATAAAGACAAAATTACCCTGAATCCGGGGTACACCAACATGGTGGTTCAGACCCAATACCAAAACCCATAACCAATATAAAGGGCTGATTACCATAAGGGCTTATTTATCATATGTTTGCTGTTTGATTCTTACTACTATTTACATTATGTGATTATTAGGATATTGTGTGTTCAGATATGAGTGTTTTGAGCTTTAGACAGTATAGGCTACCATAGAAAACATTGAAAAAGTGTATTCAGTAAGTTTAATAAATAGATTTTTAAAAAGTGGGCAGTAACGTTTAATAGTTGATGACCTTTGGAAGAAAAATGGAGCCTAACAAAAGTATACAAATACCTCATTTTTATTTTAACATACATAGTATGAGCGAGTCTTAATGGGCACATATCTGCATTTTCAATTAATGGAGACACGGACTAAACACTGTAAAAAGCCCTGATACCAACCAAACACTGTACAAAGCCCAGATACAGAACAAACACTGCATAAAGCCCAGATACAGACTAAGCACTGTATAAAGCCCAGTTACGGAAGAAACTCTGAGTAAAGTCCAGATACAGACTAAACACTGTATAAAGCCCGGTTACGGAACAAACACTGTATAAAGCCTAGATGCAGATTAAACACTGTATAAAGCCCAGATGCAGATTAAACACTGTATAAAGCCTAGATGCAGACGAAACACTGTATAAAGCCCAGATACAGACTAAACACTATAGAAAGTCCGGTTACGGAACAAACACTGTATAAAGCCCAGATGCAGATTAAACACTATAGAAAGCCCAGTTACAGAACAAACACTGTATAAAGCCCAGATACAGATTAAACACTGTATAAAGCCCAGATACAGATTAAACACTATAGAAAGCCCAGTTACAGAACAAACACTGTATAAAGCCCAGATGCAGATTAAACACTATAGAAAGCCCAGTTACAGAACAAACACTGTATAAAGCCCAGATACAGATTAAACACTGTATAAAGCCCAGATACAGACTAAACACTATAGAAAGCCAAGTTACGGAACAAACACTGTATAAAGCCCAGATACAGATTAAACACTATAGAAAGCCCAGTTACAGAACAAACACTGTATAAAGCCCAGATACAGATTAAACACTATAGAAAGCCCAGTTACAGAACAAACACTGTATAAAGCCCAGATACAGATTTAACACTGTATAAAGCCCAGATACAGATTAAACACTATAGAAAGCCCAGTTACAGAACAAACACTGTATAAAGCCCAGATACAGATTAAACACTATAGAAAGCCCAGTTACAGAACAAACACTGTATAAAGCCCAGATACAGATTAAACACTGTATAAAGCCCAGATACAGATTAAACACTATAGAAAGCCCAGTTACAGAACAAACACTGTATAAAGCCCAGATACAGATTAAACACTGTATAAAGCCCAGATACAGACTAAACACTATAGAAAGCCCAGTTACAGAACAAACAGTGTATAAAGCCCAGATACAGACTAAACACTATAGAAAGTCCGGTTACGGAACAAACACTGTATAAAGCCCAGATACAGATTAAACACTATAGAAAGCCCAGTTACAGAACAAACACTGTATAAAGCCCAGATACAGATTAAACACTGTATAAAGCCCAGATACAGATTAAACACTATAGAAAGCCCAGTTACAGAACAAACACTGTATAAAGCCCAGATGCAGATTAAACACTATAGAAAGCCCAGTTACAGAACAAACACTGTATAAAGCCCAGATACAGATTAAACACTGTATAAAGCCCAAATACAGACTAAACACTATAGAAAGCCAAGTTACGGAACAAACACTGTATAAAGCCCAGATACAGATTAAACACTATAGAAAGCCCAGTTACAGAACAAACACTGTATAAAGCCCAGATACAGATTAAACACTATAGAAAGCCCAGTTACAGAACAAACACTGTATTAAGCCCAGATACAGATTAAACACTGTATAAAGCCCAGATACAGATTAAACACTATAGAAAGCCCAGTTACAGAACAAACACTGTATAAAGCCCAGATACAGATTAAACACTATAGAAAGCCCAGTTACAGAACAAACACTGTATAAAGCCCAGATACAGATTAAACACTGTATAAAGCCCAGATACAGATTAAACACTATAGAAAGCCCAGTTACAGAACAAACACTGTATAAAGCCCAGATACAGATTAAACACTGTATAAAGCCCAGATACAGACTAAACACTACAGAAAGCCCAGTTACAGAACAAACACTGTATAAAGCCCAGATACAGACTAAACACTATAGAAAGCCCAGTTACGGAACAAACACTGTATAAAGCCCAGATACAGATTAAACACTATAGAAAGCCCAGATACAGACTAAACACTATAGAAAGCCCAGTTACAGAACAAACACTGTATAAAGCCCAGATATGGACTAGACACTATACATAGCCCAGATACAGAGTAGACACTGTATAAACCCTACACCAATTAAATACACAAGTAAATCTATTATTGTAATATTACAGTTAAAGCCTGTGAGAACTCTGCTTTATATCAAGCAACAACAACGAGCGAATAAGAATGTTAACATGATTGTCTAATTTTGATGTTTAACCAAAACTTATGTTATGCACTAACGAGCCATAGTTGGATGTACTGAATGTTTCAGATGTTTTTGGAGTGAATGATTTTAATCTATGCAGAGCAGGCAAATCGTTGAAAGTATAAAATTTTAAGGTATTTTCTTTTTTTTTTTTTTTGAATTTGTTTCTGACAGATTACTTTGACTTTGCTAATAATCAGCTAGCCTCACAGTGTTGACTATTCTCCACTTAGGACACAAGCAGGTTGACTAGGTCTTTTGTCCTGAATACTGATACTTTCTCCATAAATGGATGGGATGTTGAGCATTACAGGCTTTCCCATTCATAAGTCAACCACTGACAACCAGGTCTTCTCATTCATGACATCGCTAGTTTCAGGCAGCTGAGGAAAGTGGTGTCTGAGGGAGAGAGCAGACATTCAGTGAGCAGTAATGCCCTACATGAGTCATCCTGTTAGTGCCAGCACCATCAGCAGACAGCTGCATGACGCAGAACTACATGCATGCAGCCCATTACAAGAATTGGCTTTAACACCATGCCAACGTCACCAAAGACTGCAATGGTGTCGTGCCAGGCTGGCATGGAGTTATTTCGATTGGCTGGGGGTCATCTTCAGTGACGAGTTCTCTTTTGTTTTGGTGGAGGCAACCAACAGGTCCATGTGTGGAGACACTGTGGTCAGCACCAAGATGAACAGTTTGTTGTCACGTGCCACATGTCCGGAAGGATTGGTGTCATTCCACCTCCACCCCTATCTGCAGAAACATGAATATTCAAGCTGCAAGGGATGGATTATCACAGGAACCTCCATGCCGAGACTTCTGCATGTTGCTTTTTTATTATTGCATCATTTATAGTTGCTGGTAACCTTTATATGGCTTCCGAATAGAATTACGGTCCGAAAGTTTGTTCTGGGTGCAGCTATTCTTTTGACGATGAGTGTAGATGAGACTTTCTAGTTTATTTGCTTCCATCAGTTAGTTCATAATATCTTGAACACTCATGTAGTTTGTTAGTATTTAATTCCAACTGAAAGTCCATATGCAAATATGACTTAATTAAGGGTCAAAATAACAGGTAGATTACTTGATTAAGTTCATGTTCAGTCCTACTGCCCATTAGCTCTGTAAGCCTCTACAGACAGTAAACACATTCACAGGCAGCTTTGATTAAACAGCCTCTCACACAGTTAAAGAACATAGAGAAAGGCTTTGCTCTTTGATGAAGTGACTGAATAAATTCATCTGCTGTTGTAGTAAAGTGTTAGGCTGGATGCTAGTGTGAGTTTGTATGTCAAAAGTTGAAATGTGAACTCCTGCTCAGTCTCTATGAATGCATTTCTAAAGAGGAGTCATATTATGCCTTTACAGTCTTTTCCCGTTCCTGTCATTCAGTGTGGCTGTTCTGTGCATGGAAACAGTCTGCAAAGTTACAGAGCTCACAGAACACGCCACACTGAGGACAGTGAGCCACAAGAGGGCGACCCAAGCACACAGCATCCCATTTCTCCACATCCAGTCTGACACAGCTGCTCACAGGAAGTAACATTAATTATAGTCCCTTTAGAGGAAACGAGCCATCCACCCACCTACTGTACTCTTTCACACAGCACTCTAAACTCTGCTGGGTGAATGACATTCCAGCTTGGGAGTGTTAAACTCGAGATACATCTATTCAAATGAAGTACTATACTATACTAAAAAATGTCTTGTTTTATCTCATAAAGGTAAAGCACCTGCTTTAAAATGTTGTGTTCCATTTACATTACAGTACTAAATGTGTCACATTCTGTGAATTTTTTTGTTAATCTTTTGTTAGATGGTTGGTTTTTGATGGAAGGATGGTTTCCCAGATATGGATGCTTACAATGGAAACTGTCTTCAGTTTTGGTTTTGGCTTTAGGATTTGGCTATAAATCATATTTTTACAGTAAGAACAGTTAACTGAAAAAGCAAATGTTCCACTTACCCTAGTTCATCAGCTGAGACATGTTTGGTGTGCTCTTTAGTATTGCAGTAAAGCTATGAAGCTAATGTAGTAGAACTCAAAACTACTAGAGCTCAATGTAATATAATAATATCTTGCTATTTTTACGTTTCTAAACTCAGATGTTTTAAGCTTGTAGAACTTACAGTGTCAGAGTCAGTATTTAACAAGAGGGAGTGTTATCCCAAATAACATCAGCCATGATGGTACTCCTGATAACACATTACCTCAACTGTAGCTCTGCACAATAAAGAAAACATGAAAGCAAAGAAGCTCTAAACGTTTCATGAAATGTGTTGGATATTGCCACTTCCTTCCCTTAAAAAAGTCATAGTCTTTAAAAGTCATAAAACTATTACAGTGTCAGTCATTACTTTCATAGCCATAAACCTCCAGCAAAAATGATTGTTTATATTTGACAACAGGTTTAAACCTGATGGAGATCTCCTTTCACAATGTTTTTCAGAGTCTGGCCAAACAGACTGCAGGTATATTGATCTATTTTTAAGGGTTTTTTTTGTTTTTGTTTTTGTTTTTTTTTGTCATGAGGTTAAGTAGAATTTGTAAGATTTGTAATATTATCTCTAATGTAAAGCTGTGACTTCATCTTGCGGCTGTCAGCATCTCACCTGGATTGCATTCTGTACCATTACAGAGCTGAGAAATGTACTGCCCAGAATGATACTGTTTCAGTGGGATAGGATTGTATAACGAAGAGAGAGCGTACAATAATCAACGCTCATGTTTATGTACATCACAACAGGAGTAGTAAAAACTAGACTCTGAAACTGTTTAGTTAGTAAAGAAATGCTTACGGCAGGATTACCCAACATCTGGACTACCCAGTTTACATCAAGAGGTGAGAAATGTAAAGCAGGAATTGAAAAGAATGTTGTTTTCCTGGGGACTTCTATATTCAGAATTTTTTTTAGAAATATTTAGAAAATCCAACAAGCACGTATTTTAACCATATTGATCAAACTTTGTGTATGACTGTAACTATTGGATATGTTCTCTGTACTCAGTCCAGTTAAAAGGGTTTTTATTTTGGGTTTCAGTCCCACTTTAATGGCAAAATACTATACATAAGAGACAGCAGAGCATATCAACTTCACACACAGGTGCATGAACATAAACTCAAAAATAGCTCAGCGGACCCAAGTTTAATAACTAAAAAGAGTAATATCTGATGAAGTGGGATTAAACTGCTGGATTTTTTTCACACATTCTGTGTGTTTAGAACACACTAAGTGGTGATTTAGGCACTTCTATTCTTCATGTGTGTGTAGTTGACTGATTTACATGATACAGTGACATTTATAGCTTCTGCTATTCATTGTGTGCCTATTTCTAGCCGTTTGTAACACAATCAGGGTGAATATGAATACAGTGGCAAGCTGACAGAAGTATCAACTTCCACCAAGTGTACATGCTCACTATGCTGTTTTTGGGTGGGTTTTCCATCCACAGCTTCAGGGATTGAGGCACTACAGTGGGGTTTTGAGACATTACCTCAAATTTGACTAAAATTTTAAAATACACATTCCTGTACTGTGGTCCAAACACAATGTTCTAAAGTGGTTCTCTCAGCAGTGAACACCATATATAATTAGAATACATGCACATTCACATAAATACATTGAAGTACAATGCATAGCTGATATCTTGTGAGCTAGTTTGAGGAACAAAGATTTGCTCCAGGTGTCTTCCCGATGCCTCCAGCCATCACATGGATTCATACAAATTTATCTTTGGCACAAATAATTTAATGTAATCAAATATTGATCAGCTATATACAAATAACTGGCTACCACAAGAAAAGGTTTGAATATATATATAGTTCTTCAGGAACTAAAAGTCCATCACAAGTCAGAGTTGTGCTGAAGCCAGTGTAAAGCAAATATATATATATATATATATATATATATATATATATATTTATATATATATATATATATGCTTTACACTGACTTCAGCACAACTCTTTTTTGGACTTTTAGTTAATATATATATATATATATACATACATATACATATTAACTAAAAGTCCATTTATATAGCATAAACATATATTATAGCATATATTTGCATAAACTCGCTGTCATGTATCTTACTCTGCATACTTACCATTTTCACATATGTGCCCTCACAGTATGTACAACCAACATCTATATTTTCCACCATGCCACTTACCATAACTTTTTGTAACCTTTGCATCACTTGCCATGGTTATTTTTTTGTACTTTTCTTGCAAACTATACTGTATTTTAGATTTCTGGTTAGATGCTAACTGCATTTCTTTGGCTCTGTACCTGTACTCTGCGCAAGGACAATAAAGTTAAATGTTATCTTATCTAACTTAATCTAATCTTATATTAAAAAATCATTGGGATTCCCCTGCAACCGCCATGATGATACTAAAAACAATGATTTGGGCCACTCCTACCATGACGGGAAATTTTCATTCACAGTGAAACTAAGTATTAAGTTAACAGCTGGAGACGATGTAATGGTCTCATGATCACACTGTCTCAGAAATTTGTTCCCACAGTTGCATGGGAATTGTGTAAAGCATTAATAGCTGATATTACTAGAATGCTCGTTGAACCTCTAGAGACGTGCAGGCCTGCAGGCAGAGATAGGATTGCTTATATCTCCAGGGTTTTCTCACACAACACAATGTATTCTTCACCCTGTGCAGGAAGACAGCAAACATTCATATCATCTGTATAGCATAATGCCACCAAACTGACTTAACACTATGTAGTACAGTGTTTTTGTGTGCTATACTACTCATATAAACTTAAAACATAAAGAATATTTAAAAAATGCACAATAATATCCTAATCATTTTGGTAATTGGTTCATACAGGTGATATGGAAATGTGCTATTACTCCAGAAGAGATAAACGTTTAGGTGACACTGGGTTGATATTCTAACTGTCAGAATCAATTCATGTTACGGTAATTGAAGCCACTGTACACAACTAATGGTTTCCAGGATTGGGAGGAATACTTTAAAAAAGGTATTCCGATACAGATTACAGATTACCAGTCAAAATGTAACAGTAACCTAATCCAAATGATTACTATAGTAAAATAATGTAACTTGTTACTTTCAGTTACTCTTGAGTTGCTTGTCCTTTCAAAGGATTAAATACAGACAAGAAAAATCACTTTTCATCAAGAAAATATAATTCTTTCCATTTTGTTTTATGACTCAAAATAATATATTCCAAGCGATTTATTGCCTGCTCTTAATGTTTAATATTGTACTTCCATTAGGAATTCTGTTGTTTTACAGACAAAATGGGATACAGGAAACTGATGGAATGCTGAGGAAAGTTTTATAAATGGTATACTGAGACGTAGAGTCGTAGAGTTAATAACAAATACACAAATGCAGTTTAGTTGAAAATCACACTGCTTTTGCTGAGACTGATTAGTTACAATTCTGTATCTTTCCAAACCAAAAGATCAGCCAGGTAGACGTCTTCTTTTAAGACCCTCCTCAGCAATACATTTACATTTAGGCATTTAGCTGATGCTCTTATCCAGAGCGACTTGGTTATTCGAATTACAGGTAGGCCAGTGCAATGTTAGGAGTCTTGCCCATCGACTCTTATTAATGTAGCTCAGCATTTGTTACCTAGACTGGGATTCAAAACCCCGTCTCCCACATGGGGTGGTAGCTCTGGTGGGCAATAGTTATTAAACATAGACTGTTTTAAATTCATTCTAACCGATTATTTTCTAAGAGCTGAAAGCTGTGTATTAGCTTCTTATACCTCGTATTGGTACATCGTGCTTCAATGCTTCGATAGTCAATACTTTGATGATGCTGTCATTTATAGATGCTCTTTTTCCAGCAGACTTAGCACTTTCAGCAGTTCATATAAGTCAATGTGTCCTACCAGTTTAACAGGCATTCATTTAGCATGAAAACTAATTCAGCACAAATAGTAATATTTCACACATATAAAAACATACTGCACACATCATTTAATAACTACTGAAGAAAGAAATCACACAAAAGTGAAATTAACTGTGCCACTAAAGATGTGTTAATGCAGAACCAGAGTAAACCCCTGATTCGGATATCTCTGCAGATGTGCCTGTCGACATTATTCTAAGTTGGCTGATTAAAAGACTGGACACTGCTGCTGGGAGGGGGAATCTTCTGTAATCTATTCTGGCAAAATACAGTACAGTAAAGGACAGTAGAATATACAGTAAACAATGAAGTATTGTAATTGGATCATACAATATGACCACTGTAATTAAACAGTAAATTGCTGGAGAAATATCTACCATTACATTCTACAGTGTTTAAATGGTATAATACTATCCATTTTACGTCCCATATATTTATCATTTGTTTTGCAGCAAATATTTGTGATCCATTTTGCTTTCATTTAAATCTACCACAGACTCTTTCTCACAGTCCGGAACAGCCCACACTCATATTTCCAGTGTCTCGAGTGTGTGTGTGTTCTGAGGCTGGATCAGTCATTGGTGAGGAATGTGCAGGGCGAGCGCTCTCACAGAAACCTCGGAGCTAAAGCATGCGGTGGAGCAGCATCACCAGAACTGCTCATAAAAACACATTCAGGTCTAAGTCTCCACCATTGTACTGTATCATTCTTTACCGCTTAATCAGGGCATATGCAGTGCATATGTCTCCCCAATACACATGAGATTCCAGTATAAAGGGGAATTCCACCAAAGAACCCTGCATAAGCCAGCTGTTGAGATGAAAACAATATCATTCCGAGTGGTTTTATGTGATGTTTATGTGACATACTTTATTCTAGAGTTACAGACTGATTTCTTTACGATGCTGATGATGGAAACCAATGGCCAAACTGTCTACAATACACATATAGCCATATTATTTCTTATTCAGAAATACCAGTGAAGCTCTGCATGTCTTCTGGGTTTTTACATGCAGTTTTGTTGATGTTAAAACTGGTGGTAAATATGCAAAAATGTGTTTTGTGGGGAATATCTTGCATTATAGTGCCCTGTATGTACCTCTCTTCCATAAAAAGTGCAAAGAAAAGATTTTAGCCCAAAGAGCTTACATTAATCTTTCGTTAAACAGTGTCTCAGGCAACAAGCAATGCATTCTGAAACACTTTGTGTTGGAAAATAAATGGAATTCTCCTTTGAGCTAACTTTACCTACATAAAGATGAGCTTAAATTCCATCACTTGCAGTAACACTGGTCCATTTGTGGGATCTGATTTTATTGAGTATGTATGAAACAACAGTGTTATGCGTAAATCTATCTGTCAGATGTTATGAGGTATCACTTTCTCTGAGAATAAGAAGCAGTGCTAATGGCTTCTCGACAGCAGGCAGGTAGTCAGGTTGCTTATCTCTCATGCCCAAGGGGACAGTTGTCATGCCTTATGTCATTATATTTATCTGTGTCTAGACACACGTAACCACTCATATTCTCACTGAACCAGCCCCGAAAACAGTGATGGATGGGAAACTTTCCTCATTTCCTGCTGTTGTTGTTCTCTTTCCCTCGCTACATAGCAAATTCCACAGTGTTGAATGAAGGTATGACAGCTGAATGCAAGAGAATGCTGTAAAAGTTCATTCAACACCATAACAGGTTGTTCAGCACAGCAAGAGTTTATATAAGCATGTAAATGTTCATTTCACACTATGAGTTCACTTAAGAGTATTAATGAGTCCTTATTAAGTCCTTATTAATTTAATGCCTTTTACGATGCATCTATGCTTTCGGGTTAACTAGCCTCATATCAGCTTATTTGTGGAGTACAACAATTCGAGGGGAATTCCACCAATTAAAAAACAACCTTAATAATTCAGTCTGTAAGATGTAAACCGAGCCATTTAGATCAGTTTGATGTGAATTGGTTCATTTGTAGAGGAATTCAGAGACCCACTTTCTAATCCTTTACAGTGGTGGTGATGGGAACCAGGAGTCATGATTGCTTTAAAGCTAATATATCGATTTTATTTACTGTCCAAAACTACCTGTGAACCTTCACATGCATTCTGGGTTTTTATGTGCAATGTTTATGATGGTAAAAGAGTGGGAAACCTAAAAAAATATTGTAATAATGTTTTCATTGTGGGCTATTTTGCCTTGCACCCTCTATTATGTACATCTATTGCTACGAATGAACAAAAGTAAATGCATAAAGTGTATTTAATCCAAAACTTTATACCAAAACTATGTCTCAGATATCAGGCAGCATAGGGCTAACCTCTTCATATGGGGCCATTCAGAAACATTAAACTTCTTAGGTGTCCTGTTCCTATCACCACCACTGTGAACAACTCTGCCTCATTAAGTCGAATAAAGCATCTGAATAACTAAAATCATTTAATTATATTGGATTTTGGAAAGATGGGTGAAATTCACCTTTAAACTTGGCTGTGTTCCAGTGGGAATTCCATTATTTTTTCTAAAACAAATTGATTTTGTCTAAATTCTAATGATTGATTTAGGCCAAAATTTTTGATTATTTTTAATTTATCTAAAATTAACATGCATATGTCTATGTTTTATTTGTAAGTGTGATAGTAGTAGAATAGTGGAAAATCTGAAATAATAATGCCTCTTTGGGAACTGTTTACCCTTCACCCCACACATACCACTCTGCCACCAAAGGATTAAAACAACACTATAAAAGCCTTATACTGATATTTTAGCATTTAGAGTTTGTTTACCTTAATGTTTAATCTTATTCAATTTACGTCTTCCCTTAATGTACACCCAGTACTGAAGCAGCATGAATCAGTTTTATTAAGTGTAGTTTTGAAGGTGAGAATGTTGTGTCCTGGTATTTTTAAAACGCGCAGATTTCCCCTCAGTCCTCCGGAATTTGTCCCATACAGCGCTCTGTAGCGGGGAGGAAGGCGTTGCCTGGAGACCAGGAACGTTTCAGTAGCCAAACAAGATGGAGAAGTACGAGAAAATAAAAGTGGTCGGCAGAGGGGCGTTCGGGTAAATAACACGACACAACACAGAAAAACAGTCCAAGACTTTTATTAGAGATGTCTTCCCTGAACTTCCTGAGCTTTTATCCTCAAAGTCTGCTGCAGGTTTAACTAAGCATCTCTACTAACTGGAGCTAACGGTTCTCCTCGAAGGAGCTCCGGAACTTTTCACGACAGAGCTGTTTAACTTCTAGACTTTTCCTAATGAAACAAAACAGCGGAGATGTGTGTATGGTGACGATAAGGCTTTAACAGTGAAAGACTTCTAGGAATGAACTGTAACCTCACTGTGCCTAATTATGAACTTCCACAGTGTTTTCCATCATTACTTCATATTATTAGCGTTAGTGTCGTGTATAGCATACTTTGTTTTATTACTTTTTACTATTACAGATAATGGAGGACTGGGCAAACTAATTAAAAAATTTATATCAACGTTGCCAAAAATCACAAAGAAATGTGAAAAAAGTGATTTCAATTGTACTGATTATTAACTTAATACCTACTATGTGCTGAAAACTGCTAAAAGAAAGTCTTACACACCTGAAATTTAGTGTCTTGTTTGGACTTTTAATTATGTTAAAAATCCTAAACTCTACTGAAAGTGTCTACATAGAATAACAAAGCAACAGTAACAGAAATGTCAGAGTATGTGCAAAAACCCCATTCCAGGCTGTGAAGGTGCAGGAACGGAACTGTCAGTGGACATGACTGATGTTCATCTTTTCAAAAATTCAAAAATTGTCATCCTATTTTGCCAGTTTCTTAATTGAATGTTATGTTGCATTAGAATGTAACTGGGGAACCATTTAAGCTGGAATGGAAAATTCCCATAACAAGCTGTAGGCAGTGTGTGATCCACTTATTGAAGGTTGAAGCCATCAAAAGCCAGCATCTTGAACTGAACGATTTGTAGGGAGTAGCAAATTTAGTTCACCTTGTGAAAAAAAGAAGTTTAGGTAAAAATAGCTTATTAACATTATTCACCAAAAAGGGAAAACAACTTGTTTTCATATTTTCTAGCAAGTATATTACAAATATTGCTAAAAATAAAAAAGCAGGGTTTATGAGTATTTCATGTTGCTAAAAGGCAATACATTGCCCAGAACTACTACAATGTATTGTTATTGCTAGCTGAATGCATGTTTCTGATACATGTAGCCTGGATAACGGACATTCAGTACTAAATGAGGAAGGAGGCCAACTAACTATGAAAGTGTCTGAGGAATTTTTAAGCATTGTGCTTCCTAGATCCAGTCCTGTTTCATGTTTCACCTGATTTGCATCATTAGCTAATGATAATGTTCTTTATAAGCTAAATCAGTGGTGTTAGATCAGGAAAACATATAACTGTGCTGTTCTGGGAAGACAGGGCCTGGAAAGAACTGATTAATTATTTTTAATTCCTGATTAAGGTGACTAATTTGTTAATATAGTACTCATGTACTAGCAGCAATGAACAGGATTTAATGTTAACAGTAACCTGTTTATTTGGAACAGCATAGTGCACCTCTGCCGGCGGCGGACTGATGGGGCTTTAGTGATCCTAAAGGAAATACCAGTGGAGCAGATGACGCGGGATGAGCGTCTCGCTGCACAGAACGAGTGCCAAGTTCTCAAATTACTCAACCACCCAAACATAATTGAATATTATGAGAATTTCCTGGAAGACAAGGCACTGATGATTGCAATGGAATATGCACCAGGTATCTGATTTCCTGCCTTCTTTTTCTTAATACATAAGAATTCCACTTTCATAACGAAATAGAGAAACTGTCCACAGCCTGAGAGTATCCAAACCTTGGATCTGAAAAAATACATATGTGTCTGTTCATCCTTCCATTGTGAGAAAACAACTGCCAATAAGCTGTTTGACAAAATCGACAAAAACTTCCTTTCTCAAAACAATTAACTGACCACCCCATGTTACCAGCTGCAACCTAACAATGTGTTTGGGATTACTTGGATCCTGAGAAGCAGAAAATGCAACTAAATTAGCTGTTTTTGCTGATGCTAAAAAATGAATCAAATGAATAACTTATTAGACATTATGACTAGAATGAGGTCATAAAGATGGACCCTGACTATTAGATTAGATTAGATTTTAGATTAGATTCAACTTTATTGTCATTGTGCAGAGTACAGGTACAAAGCCAATGAAATGCAGTTAGCATCCAACCAGAAGTGCAAAATACATTATTATTTACATAAAGTGCAAAACAGAATGACTGACAATTGAGATTTTTGTACATGTGGTGGTATATAAATAAATATATAGAATGTATGTGTACACAGAATGTATTATATGCATTTAACATTCTTATTACTTCTTCTCTTCTTCTTACTACAAGCCCTTCACCTGTAGAAATCGTGGTAATAAGATTTTGCAGGATTGACACTAAAAGATGCCACCAGTTTTATCAATACCTTACTAAATAAGTAAGTAGACTTTTCAGAGTTCTGTCATTTTTTTCATGTGTGTTTATTGTAGGTGGAACACTTGCAGATTACATCCAGAAGCGATGCAATTCCCTGCTGGATGAAGACACCATACTGCACTTCTTTGTGCAGATCTTACTGGCCCTGTACCATGTGCACAACAAACTCATTCTTCACAGAGACCTCAAAACACAGAATATATTACTAGACAAGCACCAGATGATAGTCAAAATAGGTGACTTTGGGATCTCCAAAATTCTAGTTAGCAAGAGCAAAGCGTACACTGTAAGTACCGTATGATATAGCCCATGAATGTCATTATCTTCAGCATACTTGAGTGAGGATTAAACACTCCTGTTTTTTAAATACAGGTTGTTGGGACACCTTGTTACATTTCCCCTGAACTGTGTGAAGGAAAACCATACAACCAGAAGAGTGATATTTGGGCCTTGGGCTGTGTGCTCTATGAACTTGCCAGCCTTAAAAGAGCCTTCGAAGCAGCAGTAAGATTCCTTTTACCTGTTTGGCGGATTCCCTCAAAACTTATCCAAAAGCCTGAAACCTACTTCTTTTCTCATTTTTTTTCAGAACCTACCAGCCTTGGTGCTAAAAATCATGAGTGGCACTTTCGCTCCAATTTCTGACCGATACAGCCCTGAGCTCCGGCAGCTCATCCTCAACATGCTCAATCTGGACCCTTCGAAGCGGCCCCAGCTCAACGAGATCATGGCCCTTCCCATTTGTATCCGGCCCTTGCTAAACCTTTTCACCGACATCGGCAATGTCAAAATGCGCAGGTGGTTTACTAGTTCACAAATCCAAAATACATTTGTGTTTTGAGAAACACTTTTACTGAATAACCTATTCTCTTCAGAATTGAAAAGCCGCTGTCCACCATGCAGACGGGCACTCATGGCAGACCTGGAGGGCGAGTTACTGGAACCAGAACTAGGGGTCAGATTTCATGTCCTATTATCTATTATTCAGATGTTTCAAAGGGATCATGGGGAGGCTAAAAATCAGAGTAGATACTACTACCAATGGGGGTATAGAGTGTCTACTCAATGTGCTGTATGGATTAGGGATCAAAAGAATACACATTAGAGACAGCACTAATCTGACAACCAGTATCTCTACTGGGCCAAGACCAGAGTATCAGATATGGGTAGAGATCGAACAAAGCAAATCCTGAAATATCACAGAGCTACTATTGTTACACCACAAGGTAAAAAATTTACATTAGAAAATAAGTCAACACTAAGTTTAACATAAAACGACATGAAGCTGGTATTGTAATAGTCCTGATCTATTTAGTGGTAATGTTTTTTGTTTTGTTTTTGCAAATATCTGATTGTAAGGCTTAATATTGCACAATATCTAAAACAAAATGAATGGCACTTTTCTAGATATTAAACTAGCCGCATTGTATTATGTCTTATGTATCAGCCTATAGGTTAGTTAGGCTGCATTAGCTTCCTACACAAGTACTGGACATTGCTGGTAACCAGTATGCTGTCTTTTGTGCCTTTTATCAGGTGGTCTGTCTAGCTTAAGTTCAACAAAGATGATGCACTCTCTGCCCTTGTCATTGGTGTACACGTGGGGCAGCGGCATCTCCACGCCTCTGAGACTGCCCATGCTTAACACTGAGGTGCTGCAAGTGTCCCTGGGCCGCACCCAAAAGATGGGCGTCACCAAATCTGGGCGCCTCATCACCTGGGAGGTCAGTCTAAATCACCAGTCTTTTTCACAAAGGCCCGGTATGTCTCCTGCTTTTTATACCAATCATGCCCACCTGATTGTTCTTGTTTAATCAGTTGGTTCTACTCTGCAAATAATCCCTTAAACCCACTATTTTTAGTTCTGCCTTCCCGCTGTCTGTAGTCATTACTTTTGGGGCAGGTAGGTCAGTTCTAAAATATGATTTGATTGAATAAAATTTATTGTAAAATCATTTTTATACATGAAAACTTGTTGACGTATGTGGTCTTTAATGAAGACACCTGTTTTGCGTTATTACCTTGTTCGAGAAGAAGCTGCCGTCTACCAAATCTCCTTAAACGCTACAGTAGCAAACATGCTAAAGATGAATTAGTCAGAACATGGAGCAGCTGCATGAGTGTCTTATATTGAAAATAATATAAAATATATATTGTTACTGAATTCAACAAATATTTTAATTGTGAGTGTTGGAGCTAGCCAGTATGTGTACTTATCCTAAATATGATTTTCAATTACACTTAAGCTGGAGGACAAAACTGACGGGAAGGGAGCCCATCACAGTATACATCTCTGTTCCAAATAAATCCACTTTAGCAATAATAGCTCACACAGTCTTTTGTCTAATTGTTATACAGAAGTAAACATGAGCAGGGCAAATAACATAATGACCACGGTAAGTGTTGTACCAGTCCAAAATGCTGTTCCTAAGTGCCCTGAAGCCATCAGAGAACCGGTCTGAATGCCTGGTTCTACATTTCAGCATGTTGTCAGTGCAGTGGATTGTGCAGTGCCTTCTAACTCACCTAAAGCAGAGTTGTGTTTTCTACACTTATCTTGAGTTTTCATGTCTGAATTTTGCTTACATTGTAGTTAGTTAGTTAGCTTATTTGATAAGTATATGATGTAATAACTATAAATATGTGTAGTTTTAACCCTACCATACAATATTATGATAGTCATCACTAATTATATGCATTAAATATGATCAAATCTGACCTATCATGTCACTTTGTATCTTTGTATCAATTGTGATGAGTTTGGTTCAAATGCCTATATATCAGGTAATATGGAATGATTCTTTTGTTGTTGTTTTGACTTTTTGACAGGCTCCTTCTGTGGGCTCTGGTGAGCCATCTCTGCCTGGTGCTGTGGAGCAGATGCAACCACAGTTCATCTCTCGCTTCCTGGAGGGCCAGTCTGGCGTCACCATCAAATCAGTCTCCTGTGGAGATCTCTTTACAACATGCATCACAGGTACACTGCCTGTTATGCATCACAGCAGCAAAGGCTAAAGTGACATGAAGATGTAGACTGTTAAATTTAGTTAACAGTTAGTTATTACTGTTATAACAGGTTTACAAAAGAATTTCATAGTACCTATATATTTTTTAGAATGCCAGTTTTAAAATTAAAAAAATAGCTTTAAGTAAAAAAGCTTTTTGTAAAATCCTTGTATTTTTGTACAGACTTTGTACAGACATTGAGTCATGTTTGAACACAAAAAAAATAATTATTTTAATTAATTATTTGTTTAGTTTTTGTTGTCATGCATGTTGATATATGTTGATTATATGTAATATGCTTGTAATGTTAATTAATAGTATTAATTAACTGTCGGGAGAGATGCATTTTGGGCGTGCATTTTGGACTCGTTATCTGAGTGACCCAAACGTGGCACCAACGCACTGCTGTATTTAGAGAATAAACCAGCAAAACAAAGTGAAGTAAATCATAAGAATGAATGAAAATGAAACTGAAAATCAAACAAAAATTATAAAAAAAAAATTCATTCATGTTTTTCAATCATATTGGTTATCAAACAAAATGCTAGTTAAACGCTCCATTCTGAAACGGATTTACCAGTGGGTACACCAGGCTTGATAAGACATTGCTCAAAGACAAATCTTTTAACAATCCTATTTTTCTTAAGGAAAGTGACTGGTTTCACTATAAATCCATTTAACAACAAATCAATTAATCAATCAATCAATCAATCACATAATAATAATAATAATAATAATAATAATAATAATAATAATAATAATAAATCATAATGCTGTAGCAGTCACATTGCCACATTGCTTGCGCTCTGTGTAATGAAAAAGAATGGACAGCTGAAAGTTTACTTAAAACCCACCGGAATGTGAAGCTGATGCAAAATGTGTTCAGATGTAAACAAACTGGGTTAAAATTACAGCCTGTTTACTTAAATAACTTCTGTATTTGAAAAATCTTATATACATCCTTATTCCTGGTCAACACTTTTATTGTCCTTGTAAGAACAGTAACCTGCTGAGCAAGCCACGTTCCTCTTCTGCTTCTATTACTCTGCATGCCTGCGTTTCTGACCTTTTCCTGCAACTGCAGTTCATTTACATAGTTCCCAAAATAAGAACATACTTGGCAACTATGTAATTTCCACCTGCACTACACTCACAAACTCACAGGGAGCCTGGAAACCCTGCTTAATGGGGGGAGAACAATGAGGGAAAGATGCATGGAAAACAGTGTTACTAGTTGCCTTATCACCCCTGCAGCTTAAAGTTTTTTTTTAAAGTTTTACTTTAGCAGCTGTTTTTACACTACCTGACTTTGGTGCAGCTTTGTCTAAGCAACTCTCCCACCCCCGATTTAGTTAGAATGACCCAATGCTCCCTCATAGCTGATGCCTATGAGTACTGTTCAAAGGGCTGCATGACACCTACATATGTTGGTGTCTTGTAGCCTTATGTAGGTGTCTTGTAGCCTAATGAACAGAGGAAGTGTTATCAGTCTTTGTGTCACAGACAGGGGCATCATTATGACATTTGGAAGTGGCAGCAATGGATGTCTAGGACATGGAAACTTAAATGATGTGACACAGGTAAGCAATTTTAGGATTCTTTTTGCAGTGATGGAAGGCATATAAGAGAGAATGTGTTTGTGTTATGAGAAGACATGATGGCAAAAATATAACAATAACTAACAAAGACATTTTTAAAAATACATCCTATGATATTTAGTCATTCTGAAGTTGAACCAGAAAAAAAATACCTTTGCAAAAAAATAATAAATGCATAAAGGTCATAAAAGCAATGGGTACAAATTTGTCTTCCAAGCTACCAGGTACTTTCATTATACAGTTTATGTAGTTACTATAGATGTCTAATTACTATATAAAGCTTAGTCAAAGACTAAATTGTCATGCCAATGGTAATATACCTTTGAATTTTAATCCAGAATCCAGCCCTATATAATATCTTTAATACATGTGTGTGTGTTAAAATTGATACAAGTTGTTAATCTTCTAGATTCAATTAGTATGCTAATAAAACACTCAGAAAACCATGCTTATTCTTAGAAATATGCTTAAATGCATTATAAGGGTATTTCCAGGAATTGTAGTCTAAACAGGAAAGTGGGTCAAAACACATGCCCATAATTCAATACAGGCAAGGAAAAGAAATGTAAACACTACAACAACTGGAAACAAAAGAGAACTTTGAAATAGCTTAGAAATGCATGTTACACATACACGGCATTGCAAAGACCATGTTTTGAGTGTCTTATTTGACCTTAAACAAGAAACAGTTTCTATAAGGGAGTGCTATCACAGAGCCAGAGCAGAGTTGTGACCCTTTTAGTGTGAGAGAGGTGATCATAAACTTGGAAGAACCCCTACAGTACAAGCGTTTTAGTACATTGTTGACCTATTTGTACCTAAGGCAGATGTACCTGAAAGTGTGCCAGAACATTTCTCAGATAGTGTATGATGAATGGAATGGAGAGGAAGCAATGGAGATGAGAATGAGGAAATTAAAAGGTGGGTACATTGCCCGTCCAACCTCATAGATAACGCAAGAACACTGTATCCACTCTGTGCAGCAGAGCTGTAAAGATTCAGAGCTATGAAACATTGTACAAGCCTTTGATAAAGAGAATAGCAATGACATTTGGAAGTTGTAATCTAGTGTAGATTTCATCACATTGTCTACCTAGGCCTGTTTTCCTGTCTTGCAGAATGTAGTGGATTTTGAGAGTTTAACAGTTTCTACGTTGAACTTTTAGTTACATTTAACTTATATAACTATATTAGCTTCATAGACCTAGTAAAAAACGATTTTTTAAAAAACCAAACCTCTATTTGATTATTTTGTGTTTGTTCCAGAGATATGTTTATTTTTGATGTTATGGTTATGGCACAAATCAAACAGTGTTGTTTCTCCTGGCCATGTCTTTGTGCAGCCCAAGATAGTGGAGGCTCTCCTGGGCTATGAGTTGGTTCAGGTGTCCTGCGGGGCCTCACATGTGCTGGCTGTGACCAATGAGAGAGAAGTCTTCTCCTGGGGTAGAGGAGACAATGGTAAATTAGCGTTGTGTGCTGTCCCCTGATCGCTGTGTTCTCCTGTTTTTTTTTTCTGTCTTTACGGCAGCAGCACAACCTGATCTTATTTTCACCCTCTCTCTCAGGTCGTTTGGGGCTGGGCACTCAGGACACGCACACTGCCCCACAGCAAGTAAACATCCCAGCTGAATTTGAAGCCCACCGTGTGCTGTGTGGAGTGGACTGCTCCATGATCATCAGTACCCAGCACCAGATACTGGCCTGTGGCAGCAACAGGTACATCACAGACCACTCCTACAGCAACTTATTCTTTAATAACATATATTTTTTATGATATAATTAAGTTCTCAACAAATAAATTTTTGTACATTTTTTACAGTACTGTGCAACAATCTCAGGCCACCTGAGAAAACTAGATATATTTTTATCTACATATTTCCACTATTAAGATGTAAATGAAGCAATTTCAAAGTGATATGTGTTCATTTAAAAGAAGTCTAGAGGATGAGAATTACTGAGAACAGTGGTGATATGAAACAAAAGCATTTAGTGCCTCTAAAATGCTACATCACAAAAAAAAAAAAACGCTTTTGTCATGCAGTAGTTCTACGACTGTACGATGCCTAAAATGTTGTATGCTGTATCTTTGCTATAAAGATTGATCAATAACATTACATTTTGAAGTCAGTTTATGTTAAAAACATAAAATGAGGTTGTTAGGCAAAAACATTTTTGGATTTACCACATTTAATTGCCACAACCTTACAACAAAAAGCACAGAATACACTTGTAGATTCACTAGTCATTTGGATAGTAAATAAAAATGGAAATAAATTTGTGTGGTAGGCACTGCAACTCCTGGTTCCCATCACCACCATTGTAGATAAATCTGTAAGGAAGTTGGGGCACTTCACATCAAACCACTCTAAATGGGTTTGTTTACATCTTAGCTACTGAATTATGCTGAGGTTTTGAAAAATCAGTGTTCCCCTTTAAAGCTATTTTTATAGACAATAAGCAATTATTTGCTTGGTAAACACATAAAGAATACAAACAAATGATCAGTAATACAATCAGGTGTAGTTTTATGTCACAATTTCTGAACCTGTTCTCAAGGCAGTTCTTTCAGTACTTATAGTCACTATCCAACACCTAGTTCAGCTAATCAGTACCTAAAATAAAATCAGGTGTACTGGTAGTGGAATGAAACAAATCCATTCAGTGGTTGGAACTGCACTGAGTAGAAGAGCAGCCAAACCTGTTTTTCTACCGGCTCACAACATAGCAACTCCTTTAAAAGCAAGAAAATCTTATTATTTACTTAGATTATTTACTGTGTTAGTGTTTATTTGTAATATTTCTAATCTTTTATTTGTATAAAAGACCTAAAACCTTTGCACAGCATTGTAGGTCAGTTGCCAAACGTTGAACTGTAGTAAAACGGCTTGCTGTGTTAGAGGAAGTGCTGAGCCCTTGGATTTCACTAGGAAACATTTTAATTAGCCTTAAGTGTACTAACAAAAGACAGCTGTTCAGGCCTTTTAAAAGCATCCAACAACTAAAACCTTTGTGTTGCTTTGTGCAGTGCATAACTTTAAACTTCTGACCCATATCCTGTCCGGCAGCATTTCCTTGCATTGACTAACCAGTTCTAAATGTTGATTCTCGCCATGCTTGCCTCAGCAATGTGAAAAGGATCAAAAGAAGTTTCATCACAGGAAATGACCTTGCCGTGTGCTGTCCAGATTCCAGAATTTAGCCACGTCCTACTTTAATAGACACAAGACACACAGAGTGATGGACACTGGTGGCTGAATTTCATGTTGTCACATGGATACATCAAAATCTGTTCTTTAGCTGAAACCAATGAGTCCATTGATTTATGCTTGATCAAAATATCCAGTTTAAAATGACCTCACCCAAACACCTTCAGCTAAATTTCACACTGATAAGGCCTATGATATGCATCTTTAACAGGTTTAACAAACTCGGATTGGATAAGATCAGCGAAACAGATGAACCGCCCTCTTGTTGTCAGGTGGAGGAAGTCCATATCTTCAAGTCTGTCCAGTCAGCTCCACTGAATGTAGAGAAGATTGTGTACATTGATATTGGGACGGCCCACTCTGCCGCAGTCACGGGTGAGACATAGAATAATTCAGTCTTTTGCTTCTTGGTGCATGCTTATCACAGTTAAGCAAGTGTAAATGGGCTGTGCTAATGTTAAGCACACATAGTAATTCAAAAAATTATAATAACACACAATTCAATCTTTACGACATGACCAGTCATTCAGAGTGAATTCCATAGACAAAATATTTCAGGATAAATTAAAATATTAGATATAGATATATATATAGATATATTTAGATTTAGATTTCACTTGCTAAAATATATTTTTTTTGCAGTGCAGCTGCATGAAGTTGGATAACCTAAGTGACTCTCTGTGTGTTCGTTAGCTAGCTGTAACCCTGACCTTAACGCTTTTTGTTGCAACATGGCTGGTGAACTACCTTATTCATTTTATGATTAAAGTGAGCTGCCTCACCAGCACTTAGCTTAACAGATAATTGGTTAAAATTCACTCAACCTGAAGCTTCAGTCAGCCTGGGGCTTGGTCAGTGGGGTTGTAGCAGGATAATACCATTTGAAATTGCTCAAAGTGTCAAAACAAATTTTAAAAAAAATTAAAATTAATTAAAATTAAAAATGGCAGAATTGTCCCTGAAGTTTTGATGAACAAAGTAAATGTTCACTGACTTCTGTATGTCCCAAACACAGAGAAAGGTCAGTGCTTCACCTTTGGCAGTAACCAGCACGGGCAGCTTGGCTGCAACTCTCGCCGCAGCAGCAGAGTGCCCTACCCGGTCACAGGGCTGCAGGGCATCACCATGGTAGCATGCGGAGATGCCTTCACTCTGGCTATTGGAGCAGGTAATTTTATACATCTGATTTCAAAGTGTTCTCAATTGCCAGTTTAAGCAGGTACTATTTGTAAAACATGTTTTGTTTCATGTTTCGTGATATCCCTCAAAAACTGTGCACGCTATATGGTTTTTGTTATGTGTATCTATTTTGTCAAATGTAAAAGATTTTTTGGACCATAGATGATTGGCAAAGACTAAAGTGAGACCAGAATAAGATTAGTATTACATCCGGGGTGCAATCTTTTGTTAGATGAAGTGTTATAATGTTTAAGGTAAAAGTTGAGCTTTAGCTTTGGAGTTATTTGAGGATAGTTGGTATGTACTTAATGCTTCAGTATATTAAGCCCATAAAGTGGGGCTGTGTGGTGACTTTGGTTTATTTATATTATGTGGTTAAAGATCAGCATGTGCCTGAAGCCTCTACCATGTTTGCTTGGCTTCTGCTCTTCTTAGAATGTGGAAATTCAACTTGTTGTAAGTGAAGTGAAGTTGTGTAATTGCAGTATGAGTAAATGACGTGTTCTCTCGTCCTTTAGAGGGAGAGGTGTATACCTGGGGGAAAGGCGCTCGTGGACGCCTCGGGAGGAAAGAGGAGGATTCTGGGATACCGAAAGCAGTACAGCTTGAGGAGAGCCACCCATTCACGGTTACATCAGTGGCTTGTTGCCATGGCAACACACTCTTAGCTGTGAAACGTAATGTAGACTAATCTGTCTTTTGCCTGTTCCACAAGAAGGCTCTGGAATCACCCAGACCTACTAGCAACATTAGCACATAACGTCATACCTTGTTTTATTTATCTAAAAAAGTACCAGATTACTTTTCCACATATATCAAATACAGCTCCTCAACAAAACTTGCCAGAAGTAAATTAACTGAAAGGTTAATCTGAAATTGAAGTGGCGTTTGAATCGAGCCAATCCAGTACATGACTGTGTTCAACATTTTGTTATGTTTGAATCTGTGCTCCAGGGCTTGAAATGTTAATGATCACTGATGATGGTGTGAAAGGCTTTTGGGTCTGCCCTGCTCAGGTCTTAAGACAATGCCTACACTTTGTCTATGTCTCGATGCTTCGGTAGCCAGGGGCTTCTCACTAACTGCACCTAATTAACTTCAGATGAAGCACTGTGAGATTACTATCCCCTGTTCCTCTCAAACAATGAAGAACAGAATTTGCCCTGTCATGTGTAGGTCTTTGTTCTTCTGGGCTGATAATAGGGGATCTTTAACTTAGTCTCTGTGTTTTTTGACACCTCACTTTCAGATGCCTTGCCGTATAAACAATACATACACATGTGGCTTAACGATGTGCTGCTGTTTTGAATGTTTGCTTAGCAGGAAATAACAAATTTTTTTGTGGAATGTTTGTGTAGTGTCAACCTGAAAGTAACCTTGCTCTCTTTTACAGCCTTTTTTGAAGAGCCCATCCCTAAGTGATCTGTCCATCTCACAAGTTACTCAATGAGGACTGCTGGAGAACGGGAATCATTTAAAGATTAACTTTACGAATGAATGGATTGGTGCCATTAAAATTTAAAGACTGTATCGATCAAAGTCATTTTGACAGTTGTTTGAAAGTGCAATAGGTGTCTCTGGTTTGTAAAGTTTTATGTTTTGCTTTTTTGTGAATACTTGTGCTGTCATTTGCAAATAGTAAGGGGGTAAACAAATCATGTGGAGAGTCAAAACATGGCATGAGGTCTTGTCCCTTGTGTGAATTTAAAGGAGACACCTTGAGCCTTTTTTTGACACTTTGTTTTTAAACTGCAAAGTCATTATATGACACACTCCCGGGATGTTTTACAGGTTCTGTGAGTTTATGCTGAGACAGGAAACAATACCTGTAGAACACAGATAACAGCTGACTGCCAAAGATCTAGAAAAGTCCTCCCCAGGAGGATAATAAGTAATCTTTTATATTTTAATGTTACAGAATGCTCCCTAAAAGGGAGAGTAGTAGTGTAATGCTTCTGTTATGTTCAGCTCTAAGGAACAGTAATTATGTTCCTGGGTCAAATTGACATAAAGCATGCTTAAGTCCTCCTACATATTGTTTATACTTCAATTAATTTCAGTTTAGTCAATACTTTATGTAATCACATTTTCACCCGTACACTGTGTGGGTTACTTTATAATGATACACATTTTTTATGTAACAATAAATTTCTTACTTTTTCTGTACATTACTGTAATTTTTTAAAGACATTTTATTTACTCTTATTTTCTTTACCATTTTTAACATATTTTTCATGTTCTGTTGCCATGCAACTGACACTTTCATTTGAAACTACATTTAATTTTTTGAAATTGTGTGTGTGTGTTAAGGTTATGTTAAGGATAAGAAGTTGGATTTTATTTAGGTTATGATAGGTTTGGGATAAAAACTAGGATTAGGTTAGGTTTAGGATAAGAACTAGGATTAGGTTAAGGTTAGAGTTAGGTAAAGGTTAGGAAGCAAGATTGTGTGTGTGTGTGTGTGTGTGTTAAGGTTATGTTTAGGATAAGAACTGGGATTAGATTAAGGTTATGATAGGTTTAGGATAAGAACTAGGATTAGGTTATGGTTAGAGTTAGTTAAAGGTTAGGAAGCAGGATTGTGTGTGTGTGTGTGTGTGTGTGTGTGGATGTGTGTGTGTGTGGTTGGGAGACATGACAGCAGGTTGTGTCTCAGATTTGAATTTTGGCTCATGCTCCAAAAATATTAATATATTTTCCTGTATTTGACAGTGCGACCCGCAACTTAACAGGAAGGCTCAGTATTTGTATTTGGCCAAAATGCGTGCTCCGAGACTGAAACAATTAAATTATAATAAACCAGAATAAATAAACACATATAAAGTACCCCGCTGGAGCGTGTTCATTCTGCCTGCTTGTTATCCAGTAAATGCGCCTGATTCCGTCATGCGATGATGTAATTCATAGGCAATATAGGACTGTGTTGGCTGTGGCTCTGCGTGCGTGTGATTCCTTCCTCAGCCTTATTATGGAAGCTCCTAGAACAGGGACGATTTTAAAGGACGTATCTTGGATTATTATTAGAGTGTCGAATATCATCAGTTCGCTTATAGTTAATATCCATACGCGCTGGACTGACACTGGAGACTATCGCTTCTCTTCGCTGTAGCCTGAACTGGGTGAAGGACAGCTGGAGCTGCCGACAGAGGGAGGCCTTTCCCCAACAAACACACTGCTCACTTTTGTTAAGCTCAGCAATACTAGTGATACAGCTGAAGTCTAGTACAGCTGCCAAGTGATTGACTGAAGGGCTGTTCGGGTTTATTACACTGGTGTTAAGGCCAGCACGTACGAGTAATGAAGCTGACGCACGAACAGATGTAAAGTGGTCTGACAGTTTTGCAGTTTAAAGCAAATTTCTTAATTAAAACATGAACTTAAACACAACGTGTGTAAAACAACACAATAATCCTATACCATGTTTACTTTTATTTTTTAAATATTATGTATATTCAGGATTGGGACACATATTATTATGATTTAATACCACCATTTAAAAAAAGACTAAATGTTTTCCCCCATAAAAGAGTCTGTTTTGCACTGTTTTCCTTTTAAAGCCTTTTTTGTAGCATTTGTTCCTACGCTTTTCCGGTTTTTCATAAATATGATTTTAAAAATATTCCTAAATATGCACCTAAATAATAAGCTATAAACTGATGTATGTATAATCGAACACGTGAGAAAACTGGGATGAAAGGGGCAAAAGCCCAAGAATGATTTCCCTGGGGGGAGAGAGAGTGATGTAAATGTGGCCCCTCCCACACTGTCGGTGGGCGGGGTTAAATATTCCACCTAAACAGATGGGATTTCGAGCTTTGTCTACAGGCTGTCAGTGTTGAGCAGACGCGCAGGGCTGCACGGTGACTGTGTTTCCTCCAGCTCGTCTTTCCAACCCTGAAGATCGCCCGCCGCTCGGTTCTTCTCCAGCGCTGTCAGAGCGGCGGAAGGTGGGCTTGCTGAGCCACCGCTGCTCTCCCTGCATAGGCGCGAGTCCTGTTGCTACAGCGACGGTGGTGACCGAGGGACGATAACCCAGGAGAGGAGAGATAAGAGGGGCGCTTGTTTGGACTTGAGCCTGTTTTAGGATAGACAGTCGTTCCCCTTCTTACTGTAGACGGCGACATTGCCGAGGACTGACAGGCAGCTTTCTGCGACCAGCCTGAGCCTTTGTCTCGGCAGCGGCAGCAGCAGCAGCGATGCCGGGGTACGATTACAAGTTCCTGGAGAAACCCAAGAGACGGTTTCAGTGTCCTCTGTGCAGCAAGGCGATGAGGGAACCCGTCCAGGTTTCTACGTGTGGACACAGATTCTGCGACACATGTCTACAAGAATTCCTCAGGTAAGAGACAGCACATCCCATGTGACAGTAGACGCACATGCCGTTCAGACAGCCCGACAACACGGGGGTGGAGAAAATGTCATCTATAATGATTTCACCTCAGTCACAACACCTGCCTGTAGCTCTACCTCTATGTGCCATTGCTGCTATTGCACACAGAACAATCCATGTGTAGGCTATACATCATGAGGAGCTCAGCCAGTCAGCTGGCTCTGAGTTGGCATGGTTTGTACTGTATTGGTTAGGATATTTTAAAGAGGGCTTTAGGAGTCCAAAGGATCTGTTCATTTCTGTCAGTGTGTTCTGGTAATAAGCAGGGAGCTGTGAGGAGGTCCAGCAGGAATGAGTTGTGTTTGTTGAATGGGGGGTGGGGGTCAAAACACCACTGGCTTTCTTATTGTCTGTGTACATCTGTTAGAAAAGACAACCAACTGGTAGAAACAGCCAGGGAGAAAATCTAATGTTGGCCTTGTACAGATGGACCTTTGCCTCGTACCCATGCTTTTGTTTGCCTGCTTGAATCTGTGGGACCTATGTCCAATATAGTGTATTCAGGCAGTGGAGACCCTCAGCACTGGCCCACTCTGTCATTTTGTCCTGAGGCAGTTCTCTGGGTTTGAGGTGGGGGAAGTGGATAGGGGTTAGAGAGTGGAGCTGTCTCACATGCAGGATTAGCAAGGGATTCCTTTATTGGAATCAGGGCACCAGTGAGTGCTGAAAGACCGGCGGACCTTTCGCTCAAAACTCATTTGTGCTTTGCTCACTGGAGTGGCGTCAGTGCATTGAGGCATGGACTTCTGCTCCATATGTGCACATTAACTTTGACAGTTCCTAATGTTGTTTATAATATCCCATACTGTCCCATACTGGAGTTCATATGTTCACATATAATGTTGATCAATAGTTCTATACTGTGGAGTTCATATATACTGTTACCTTCCACTAGTTTCATACTATGCAGTTCATAGTGCTGTCCTGCACTATGTGTTTATATTCACATCGATCTGATACCCAGTATTGGTGTATTGGATCTGTATCAGTATCAATCAATAACTAAATTTGGTATCAAGAAAGAAAAATCCCCACTGTGCAGTTTCTAGTTCATATAGACCTTCACCTTCCAAATGATACCATATTGTGGTGTTCATGCAGCTTATCTGGTGGATATATCAAGCATATCACTGTATGTTTATCTTCAGAAGTTAAGCTGATTACTTTGTTTTGTCAACAGATACAGGAAATGCACATCCCCCCGCCCCATCCCCATTATAAATAGCAGCTCTTTATCTGATCATGTATTCCTATAGCTGTGCTATAGTCTTATCTTGGTGTTCCCACATATTCAAATGATTGGGGCATGTTTTCTTTCCTCCTTCTTGTCTGCTCTACTAGGTAAGCAGGTCCTACGCACCCAACTTGACCCTAGTCTGGCAGTTTACCTCTGTACAAGTGGCTTATAGAAGTTGAGTTTACATGAAAGCCCTGACACTGGTGGGTTTTGTAACTCAACCACATTTCTTCTCTGCCTCACATTCTTGCTTACAGCTTGAAGTGACTGCTCTCACACCCACATCTATACTGTATAGCCTGATTTTGCTGCAGGCCCATGCCGTGCACCAATGCACTTGGAAATATTGATCGCTCCAGATAAGAAAAATAAAAGACACAGAGCTGTTTGAATGAAGCCGGGCAGAAAAAGGTGAATCATCAGGCAGTCCGTGTGTCCTTGAGGGATGATATGATGAGTAGTTCTCTTTTGCAAACAAGGTCGACACTTTAACCTTCCATTATAAATTAGTTACTACTCAGCCTATTCAACTGAAAGCCATCTGAAAGTCTACTGCTTGTGGCATGTATGTGTAAGTCCCTACGCTGACAAATTGTTTGGTCTAAGTGCCATTAGGTAGTGTTGTCTACATGGTTTTATAAGCGATAAAATCTTTGTGGTGCTAAGAACTACAAAATACATTGGCTGCGATATGCCTTGTGTTCTGTGATGCTATCTTCTTGTGTGTACAGAGACAGGTATATTGTGCAGCCAAATCATCCCACCCATAGCTCCCCCCAGGCAGACACTACGTCTGTACATGTCAGCCCATCCTTACATTGAGAAAATGTTTCGCACTGTGCCCAAGGGACAATATCTATGCTTTCACCTTTATTTGAATAATAATACATTTAATTGCATGATTGCAACAAAAGATTCTGGAGCTGATTATGATTAAAAAAAAAGTGTACTGTTACCTCTGTCTTCTTAAATAAGTAACCTTACCTGTTCATGCTAATGTTGGTGACAACAATTATAAGCAAGGAGTCACCAATTAGCATGAACCCATTTTCGTTTTTATTCATTATTAGCAAAGATGGCATGGACTGATGCATTCCTTTCATATCAGAGTGTTGTTGAGATTCTGAACCATGACAGAGAAGCAAGACATTAAGCTGATTCAGGGTTTCTCTAGCAGAACTGGCGCCAACCCAGATCTCATGGCCTACCTTCAGTTTTGGCTGGTGTTGTAGATGGACCATATTTCCACCGAAGGAGGAATGTGTAAATAAAGCGGCGTCTCAGGAGACCGGTTAAAGCTCTGGGAGAGGCTGTAGAGGCCCACCCCTGTGGCTTATCGCTCCTGCAATCGACTGTGAGTCACATGCCTGTGCCATGAACGCGGGTTGGGCAAACCTTGAACCGAGGGCAGTTATTTCGCTGCTTCATTACAAAAGAATGCCCCATAGTATGGGTTAATGACTCCAAACCCACACACAACAGAGCACATTAAGTGATAAGTCTGTGGTTACGGCTGGTTGGCCAAGCAATGTCAAATGTGTCACTCGGCACCCTCTGTGTAGAATGCAGTGGTGTCCTGTACAGGACGAGGAAGTAGTCTCACCCATGGTGGAATTTGTTTTGAAGTGGCCTTGTTCTCTGTGACTTATTATGCTGGACTGAATGTGGATGTAGGCATATAGAATCCAAATAATATCAAAACATAGTGTTACATGGGGCCTGTTTACACTGAGCATTACAATGCATATGTGGATGTGGCCTGTGTACACATTTAAATGACAGGTGTAGCCGCGTTTGTAATCAGAATGTTTTCAGATCTAATTGTTTGGACCCGGCTTACGCTGTGATTCAATCTGTGTAAACTGAAAGCAATGAAAGCAGCTTGTTTGCATTCAAATGTCACGTGAGCTCCACCCACAGCTTTTTGCTCCCGCCTCTAATTTATCACACTCATTTACAGAAGCCTTTGCATTCAAAGATTTACGAGCACGAAAGGTGAAAAGCTGTTCGTCCCCGTGAAGGACAGTGCACAGTTCTCTTACCACATCTGGCTGCAATTTTACCTCAGTTTATTTCTTTTCTTTTGAGTTTATGTCTTCACTTGTGGCTCTTATGCAAACATGTAGAACTCAGCATCCTTTCCTTTCTAAAGCACTCTTCACCACAATGGCACTCTCTTGCAATGGCAGCATATTAGCCAGATTTACAAACTAAAATTGCACCGGTCCAATGCAGTGAGCTCAGTATCTTGATACAGAAGCTACATTTGTAAAGGGCGAGTGTAAATGCCCTGTGCCTTGACTGTGTGTTTCCAACAAAGGGTCAGCGTTTAGTAATGCCAAGTGCCAAATCAAGCAAGGCTTGACATCTACCCCTGTCCATGTTGCTCTAGTAGCATTCCTTCCCTATTGCCCCTCCCCCACTTATTTGTCATTCCCTGCTATCTCTTCGCAATTGATGGCTCATAGCAAGTGCACACAAAAGCCAGTACAGCGGAAGGATGGGGATGAGGGAGCAGAAAGGCCTGATTGATGATAGGCAAAGTGAAAAAAAAAAGGCTGACTTCTGTCCTGCTAGGGCCATCTGCAAGAACAGCATCACTCTCTCCATTAAAGGCCCGATGAATTGACCTCTGTCTGTCGCGAACCCTTTTTATTATCGGACGGAACAGAACAGCCTCAGTGGCTAGTCAGATAGCTGGTGGCTCTGTGGTGGATGAATGGGTCGGGAAGTGCACTTGTGCCCAGTGTAGAGGCCAAGCCAACCAGGGGGGTTGGCAACTGGGAGTCCGTAAGCTAATTGGGAGATGTGGCTGCGTGAATGGCTGCCTTGCATCCTCTCACACTTCCTTCACTGGTCCTTCCTTGGCTGCTCCCAAGTCACACAGGTGGCCGCCTGGCCTCAAGCCCCATAGAGTATTTCAAAGAAGTCAACAGTGCAAGTGCTCCAAGCTCTAAATAGCTGCGTTTATACATACAGCATTTCGTAGAACAATGGCACACGTGCATGTGAACAGGGTTGATGGCTGTTCTCATAAAAGGACAACCCTGTGTTCCATCCAGCTGCATTCTGGGAAAGAATGGATCCAGATGAAGTGCAATGACGTTTGGCAGCAGCAGTTTTTAATGGACACAAATGTACATAAAAATTTAGACAACCAATAAAATGCTCCAGCATTCGCAGATCTAAACGAACATGTTTGTGGTTTTGTAGAAAATGATTGTAAAAGATCTAATAATTGTAGTCTATTTTTAAAATGAAGAACATGCTAATAATAATAAGTTTGCACAATGTAAGGCTAGCTTTACATGTTTTCAAATGGTGTTGAAAAAGTAATTCAGAGTTTGTTTTTTAACAGCAGCAATAACAAAGGAGAATCTTTCGTTTTGGAAAAGAGAGTGGCTGAAAACGTGTTCATTATTGATGCTGTGTTCCATAAAGGCAGTGTAATTCATGGGGACTGTCAATAGCACAGACAGAGTTGAACCCCCCTGGGTGCAAAGCTTTAGTTGCTGCTTCAACTTACGAGATACCCTGGGGTGCCTAGCCGTCCTAATCCATAAATATGTTTGCACAGTCTAGCGCGGTTCCACTTCGGTCAAAAACACAGCTGGAAAAGCTTATTAATGCTGTCAAATGATTTCAAATCAATTCCACATTGTTGGAGAACATAAGGAGGGTGCTTATGAATGCATGAACTTTGAGCCCCTTGATTGTGTGAAAGTCTGCTCTTATTTAAAGTTTAACGCAGGTGTTCGGTGCACAGCAACCCCAGTTACAAACAGAGCTATCGCAATAGCTCGGCACGGGCCTCGTTTCGGTCCTGTGCGGTTTATTATTCCAAGCAAAGTGCACAAAAGAAAATATTCCACGTGTGCTGAAGTTTTCTCAAAAGACTCCCTCTGTTTTGCCTTTTGAATGACTCGGGTGATGTCATTGCTCAGGGACTTGTAAGAGTAGAGTATGGAAAGTGAAACGCCAGGTCCAGCTGGGAGCAGAAGTTTGACCGTTTTACTTGTGAGAGAGCCACGTGCAGGGCGAGGCTCACATAGCAAAACACATTTCATTTGGAAGATTTGCACCAACAATGCGCTGGGATTATATGTGTGATACCGTTTTTTCAGTGCTAATTACAGAGCAAAGAGACTGTCATTAGTCCAGCGCATTGAACTGCTGCCAAGCAATTGGTGAGTGACCACTTAAGGTTCCTATTCAGCTGTCCCATTCAGCTGTCCAGCACCTTCAAGTGCACAGGCCACATTCCTTTCGTTATTGACCACTGTGCTGCACCTTTGTAGACTCTGGGCCATTGTGCAAGCGGTGGCTGAAGAGAGTTTATATGGATGAAGCACTTTTGAGGAGATTTAGAACATGCCCAGACATGCTTGCAGCCTAAAGAAGTCTTATACAAAACTCCCCCCCTCCCACTGGGGTGCCAATACCAAGCAAACTATTCGAGCTATGCACTAAAGTACCTTTGCCTCGAACACTGTGCATGCTGGGACCATGTCGACTAAAACAGACCCAATCAGAGGGGGTTTACCAGTTGGCAGAGGCACAGGGTGGGTGTGCTGTGTCAACGTGCGTGTAAAGATCTGCATGGTGCTTGTCTAGAAACTGGCATTAGTATGGACGAACCTGTTATGAAGACTAGCGTTAGCCTTGTGTACTTGAAAGGACATAATGACTGTATATTGTTTGCGGATACAGGCTTGTGTTTCCCAGATATAGTTTCTGAGGAGCTTTGTATTGCATGATTTAGTGTTCTTTAGTTCATCAGTTAACTGTGAGTCACATATAATTCATCAGGTATTAATCACAGACTTTACAAGTACAGTTAGAACAAGGTGAGTGCTTAAGTGTGCAGTGCTGGGCCACCTGGTTCTTGAGTATGGAAAAAACATGTATGGATTTGTGAGGGGTTATGGGCAACTGCAGCACTACACAACCAAAGGTTACTCAGCAGCTTATCGACAGCTCAGGGTGGGATCTGTTGCTCTGGCAGAAGCATTCTTCTGCATTCCTACGCACTGAAATGAAGCTGCCTGGGGCACTAATTTACTTTATAGATTGTTTGTAATGAACCTCACTCCTAGCCTGGTGTCCATAAAGGGACTTTGTTATTTCTATAATGCTATAATTATCATTTTCCATTGTTTTCCTCTAAAGCTTCAGAAGAAGCTGCATATCTGTGACCATTAAGGGGTTAACAGACAGCATGGTAACAGATCGATGCGATTATCCGGTGGTTTTAATTAATTACATCTATGCTAACTTTGTTACCGTCATTGTTGGCACTCACCACCTTACCCTACAGTTCCTAGCATGTGTGTTCCCACATCAGCACAAGCCATTAATCTCTCGCGTAATTTTCAGTTTGCAATAACCCTGCCATGTCTTATCTCACATTTGTCAAGCTAACAAACATTTTCATAGAAGGCAATTGTGTGGGTTTGCGTGGGAGAGCGAGGGAGGGGGGCTAGGCTAGGCTAAGCTCTCTAAGTGACCACTGGCGTGAAAAGGCTTGTGTTGCATAGCTGACAGGCAGGCATGTGAGGAATCTGCATACTGGCTATGGGAGGGGAGCAGCTGGAAGAGTGGAGCATGAGGACGGAGGCATCTCCAGCAGGAGGCACCTGTCTCCGTGAAAGACCTCCTTATAGGCTGCAACAGGTGTTGGCAAAGGAGTTCAACTCCCTGGGTTAAAGTCTCCACTCACTGGCTGTTACCACAAGTGCGTCTGGACCACAGCAAGAGCTGAGGTCACGGCTCCCGGATCCGTTCCTTGGCGTGAAAGGACACCTGTGATGGTTTCCTTCCTGCCTGTTCCCTTCAACAGACCCATTCTGTTCGGCAAGGTAGTCCTGCTAGAGGCTCGATCAAGCACAGCAGTGTCTCTGTGCACTCTCTCTGTGGCCTCACTTGCCAGTTTTCAGACATGTCAATACAGCACAGCGCTCCCAAGCCTTGTCCTTGGCTGACACAGCTGCGCCATTGATTCCATGAAAGAAGCGAGGGGAGAAAGTGACTTCCTCACGTGCATGGCCGGATGCTCCCAGCCCTCTGCGCTGAAAGAACTGCTGAAGCGCTTCCTCTTCTAACTAATTCATTAACTGATGAACTTCCTGTTTTTCTCACTGAAGCTTTTCCCATCTTTGTACTGCAGCCAGGGCAAAGCTCAGAACTTGGATTTTATTGTGTGCTTCCCAACAGCTAATCTGCAAACAATGCACAGGCACAACTCTCATGCAGGCCCAGTGCCAAAACTAAGTCAAATAAAAGCTTAGGAATTTGACAGATCTATACAGGTGCAATGCAGGACCATGCTTACAAGCTGCCTAGTGGTACCTTCAAGGTCTGGTCGACTTGGAAAGCGCTGTTTTTGGCTGAACTTTGGAGTGCTTTCTGTAGGCCATCATGATAATGATATCAAGTGCTTGAATTTGAGACATGCTTTAGGAGCCCTTGAGGTTACCTGTCTTACTCCAGGGATCACCAAACTGAGGAGCTGTAGGAGCTTCATACCAGTCAAGCAGGACCTATTCAACTGCTTGAAGACTGGGACCGGCTGATTAAAGGTAGAATCAGAAGTGCTGCTAATTTGTGGAGCCACACTGGCTCTTTGTGGATAAGACTGGTGACTCCGGGATGAGATGGCTGTTTCGAGCTTGTTAATCGATATGAGGCTGCTCCATACAGACAAGACAAGAGTCCGAAATACCACCATAAATAGTGTGTTACAGTGGTTGTAAATACTCTTTTACACTGATGTACCATGGGTATATTTGATGGTTACAGAACTACTAACTGTACATCATTTTTCCCATACAAAAGAGTCATATTTGATGGTAGTAATGAATAGAGGTAGACAACTAAAGATGTCTTTTTTTTTTTAAATAGCATTTTTGGATTGGGTCGTTTCGTAATTGATGAGGTTGATGTATTGTACACTAGCAGAGCAGAACATTTAGATGACTTTGGGTTGTTGCGCTAAGATTGTTGCGTTTTATTACCTTACTGCATTTGTAACCCTTTAGAAATAAAAGTCACACATCTCTACGTTGATAATCCAGGGGGAGCTATGTATCGGCAACAGCAGATATTTACATGCAAAATATCACACACTGACACCGGCCAACGGTTCTCATGTTGATGCATGGTGATCAATTGCCATCACGGTCACATTTTTAGCAGGCAGTTCTGTAAAGAGTTTGGCATAGTTTGGGGTCGTATGCACGGGAAGCATGCATGCTTGAGTTTGGTTTACTGACAAATAAGCCTGTTTGACGTCATGGCTAAACAAAGAGCTGCATCATCTGTATCTAATGGTGCTCTAAGCCATTGCTTGGTGGTGCAAGGAACGTGTTGAACGTTGTCTTTACCTGTAGCCTGATGATGTGAACAAGCTCGCTCATGGTTTCATCAGCTGCAGGTCCTCACAGCCTGTTTTCCCTCTCATACTCATACGCGCAGACATGTATGCCCTTCTCTCACTGACACAAAGAGCCTCACCTTCCCTCGTTACCATGGCCACTAAAGCGGTGGTCCCAGCCAATCGGTGGCTGGGCTGAGGAGTAAGGCAGACGCGCAGAGATGAATGAGCCTGCCGACAACTGAATGATGAACTCCCCTTCTCTCCTCTCTCTCTCTTGATCCCCCCACCTCTGTGATCTATGGACTTGCATTTGAAGCCAAAGAAACATTCAGATTACATAATGGCCCGTCTTCTGCTTTGAAGCCACTCTGACTTGCTAAAGCTTTTTTAAGAGGCTTTGATTTTGAGCGAGAGAGATGAGAGAAAGAGCGAGAGAGACAGGGAGAGGAATTGCGGAAGCAGAGGAAAGTTTTAGAGCTATCGTCTCGGGATGGTGGAGGTGACTCATGACAGATTAGGTGCGTGTGCGTTCCCGCGCCATCCACCAGCACCCTATGACTCAGCCCGTCAGTTACTCAGCTGCAGATAACGAGAGTGGAATCATTAACTTCCCCCGAAAAAGTGTCATACTTTCAAACAACTTTTACCAAACTAGACTTCGCTCCGACAGGAAAGCCCAGCAAGGAGCTCACGTCTTTCTATGACTTGCATTTTTAACTTTCCTGCAAAGGTGAGGACACCGCAGGCATAATTAGACAGTAAGGTGGCTTTATGAGGGTGTGGCTGACTTCCAAACACATCTGCTCCACAGGGATTGCACTAAATGATGCCTCCCACACAGCACGTGTATGAGCATTTCCGTTCACGCCTGCCACTGTGAAACAGTAGTGCTAAAAGTTCAAAGCCTTTTCTGGTGACAACATGGCTTTAGAGTACTGTGGGGTCTGTATTTAAATTAGACTATGTTGTATTGTGCCTATAGGTGATACAGATTGCATGCTAACTTGACCTAAACAGGCAAAGATGTGCCAGATCTGACACTGAAATTACCTTGCATTGTTTTGGAGGAAAGAGTTCTTCCACATCTTCTGTTGTTAAAGATGTAGGGTCAAAGATTGGGCACTATGCCAACGATGGTGGTGGAGATGGCTGACCAACCAAAACAATAAAAATGATGATATAAAAAATTAGCAAAAGTTGATCCCTCCACCACAAAGCAGGCAGCACCAGTTTGGCTGAGCATCAGGCTGACAAGCATTCCAACCTGTACAATGACCCAAAACCTGTATGGTGACTCAAGCCCATTATCAAACATTGTGGTGCTGCACTGTTTGTCATATGCTGTCCATCCATCTTCTTACCACTTAGTCCAGACTAGGGTTTGCAATTGCAGCAGGGAAGCAGAGAAGCCCAGGCAGCCCAGTCCCCCACAACTTCCTCCAGGTCATTCTGGGGAATCCAAAACCATTCCTTTCAGCAGGTCCTGGGACAACCTCCGGGTCTCGTCCCTATTGGCCGTGCCTTGGTACTCCTCCAACAGAAGTCATCCAAGGGGCATCTGAAACAGATGCCCAAATCATCTCAACTTGCTCCTTTCAATGTGGAGGAGTAGCAGGTCTACTTTGAGCTCTTCCCAGATGACTTAGCCAGAGTGTGCTATATCCTATAAAAGTTCAATTCTGGTATCATGACAACCCTCACGCACAGTGCACAAAGGTGGTCTTTGTAGGCCTGCAGAGCTAACAAGAGAGTTGCAGTGGACTTATGGAGTCAATTTAGATTTCATTTAATCCATCTTTACCGAAACCCAGGGCCTACACTAAGAAGCTTTGTACTGTCTGTACACACACTGGTAGGGTGACCAAGAGGGCATTCCTTTGGTTCTGTTGGTTAACTCACTAGCGATGAAAACACAGCCTACAATGAACAACTGACAAAAAGGCCTCAACACTGTCGCGAAAGTGTGTGGGTTGTGAATTAGAAGCAGGAGTGTTCCGGGCGCACAAGCGTTTACATACCGCCTAACGAAAGCTGGGTCGTGTCGCAAGAAGAAAAAACATCGTTCAGGCATTATATGACAGAATAGGCCTTTAACAAGAAAGGTGGGTTGTGCATTGTGTGAAAGAACAATACATTACAGTCTAAAAATGTGTGCAAAATGTGTGCAAAATAAGGCCGGGAGAAATACAAAGAAAAGACAAAGCCAGAACACCAACGTGTATCTGCACAATGCTGAGCGGACGGGTGACAGATGCATGCTGACGAAAAGCAACACTGCGATAAGTTATTGGGTTTGAGGATTATCTGGCCGTTCCACCTGCCGTTGTAGGGAAGGATAACGGCGAGAGGCAGCACATATACAGTGAGGTAATCCCCCCTCAGCCACTAGCACCCTGGATTAGCCCTATGCTAATGTGTTCCAGTCATGGTGTGATCCTGTTTGATGGCCATTGTTATGCTGGTTTTGTCCCCACCAGGCTGTGTTTTGTAAGAACTTTGGCCTTGCTGTTGGACAGCATGTTCAACAGAATATATGATTATGAAAAACGATACGGCCCCCTTCAACTACAAAAGCCCACATGTGGCCTCTACTTTCCATTCAAATTTTGACTCAAAAGTTGTGCCGATACTTCAAGAATATTGACCAACTGCATGTGTCATTTCAAATACAGCATAATTTGTTCTGTTTATTTGGGCTAATAAATTTAACAAATATCACTGTGTTTTTATAGAACTTTTAAATATAGCATGGCATAGTCCTTTTTGGTCCAACTTATATATAACACAATATAACACAACAATATATCACAATACTTGTGGATGTTTTTTTACAATACATGTACTACGCTACACTATATCTAGACCAGTTCTAATGGTGCTTTCTGTAATAAAAATGCAGTTGGGCATCGGGGTTTTAAGGACTGATGCTCTGAAAAGCATATTGTGTATCTCTAGGTAATGATAAATCTTGTCATACTGCACAGCCCTTTGTTTTTGGATTCCCCCTACTTAAACTCTCTTTTACTTTGCTGTGCATCATGTATCACGTCACTCTGTATGCTGCCTATTACATATAGTTCAATGGTGATGCTAATGCTAAGGGTGGGCAATATTCATATATACTATTATTATCATGATAAATTATGTCACAACATACTTTTCTTAGCATATCGTAGCTATTGTCAGTAGCTGAAGAAGACCGCCCTACTTCGTTTCATTACCCAGTGAGCACATTTACTCCTGTTTGATTGGATATAGTGCAGTTAAATAGCTAATTAAATGTATTGTTGTATTAAAGTTATTGTAGTATTTCTGTTGTGAAAAGAACCAGAATGCCCATCTCTGCCTCTCATAAATCAGCTGATTAGCTGGCAGTTTGGTTACCGGTAAAGCATACTGAACATTCTCGTACCCTTTTGCAGCAGGAAAGAGACGAAACTCTCTAAACTCTCTAAAAAGTCTTTTTAAAATTTGATTGTATTGTATTACTATATTACTGATTATTTCTTGTTATTTGGTGCATTAACTTGAATGCTAACATAATAGATAGTGACAGCCCTAGGAGTTAGTAAATAAGTTATAGTTACTAAATCAATCTTTAGACAAATATCTGAATAATAGGCTTAATGATTCTGTCCGTTTGTATTCTGAGTAAGATTTGATGGTTTTTGTACACAGCTGTATCACTCGGACTGAATAACAGACGTAAGCAAACCTTTCATCACTTTCCAACTTTTGCTGAGACCTGCCTGACTGACCAGTGCTTTTAATAACTTGTTGGAGGAGCTGAGCAGCCAATTAAGATAATACAGGAGCACTGAGAGAGCATCCCTCAGACAGAATATGACTCATCCGCCAGTACTTGGTTGGGTAAAAACTCTTGCCATTGAATATAGATTGATTGCACAATTCCAGTCAGAGCATATATTTGTGCTGTAGATGCTTGTCAGTCTTCACAGTCACACAAACATGATATTGTAGCTTTCTAGAAGATTGCTTTTTTCAGATTTTCCAATTCCGCCATTCTTATCTTTTGTGGAAAAGCGTCAGCAGGATCAATAATGGGAGATATGACGTCACAGTGTGCCCTAAACTGACACGCCGAAGAACGTATTCATGCACAACTCTGTTGATTCATCACGCTCGGAGCTCAGAGCGTCAGCAGGCCTTTCTTTTAATACAGTACCAGCTTGGAAGTTTTCCAGTTATTGATGTTTGACTGTGGTCTTCTGTACCACACAAAATGCGCATACACCAACACACTGGAGAACCATATGCGAACATGAAGGCGAGCTTTCTTGGCAGTATCTCTCGTGTGAACGGTTTTTAAAGTAGATACAAAAGCCACAAAAGCCTGAGAGTGAGCGGGTTCATTTTAAACCCCTTGCACATCAGCGATTCACAAAATTCTGGAAAAGTTCTCTGCTCTCTTACTCTTGCATTATATAAGAAGACATTTGGGCTGCTTTGAAGTGACCTGAGGTGGCAGGGGCTTACCATACGGCGGTATACCGTTTGGAGATAGAATCAGCAGACTCCTGCTCTCTCTCTTAAATCCTGGGGATTGTCAGAAAAACAGAGCCATCTTTAAGATCCACAGGATATCCTGCTTCTGAGTACCTGAGCTTAGAGCGGCGCTTGTAAAAACTGCTTCAATATCCGCAGTTATATTTAGGGCTCCAATCCTGCAATCCTTACTGAGACCCCCATGCACCGCCTCTCGCTCAAGATGTGGATCCTAAAGGCTGAGAATCCTTTTGTCGGCATTTAAGAGGGGATCACTGACACAGCCTTTTAAGTGGCACGTTGACATGGGCCGTGTCCATTTCAATATGCTCGTCAAGAGCAGAAAACTCTCAGATCTTCTCTGGTTCTTCAGGATTACAGAGGCACTGCATGCCTTCAGAGCTTTTGCCCTTTACCAAAGTGCACACATCTGCCCTCTCTGCTTACACTGCTAAAATTAGACCTGCCATCTGTAATTAAAAAGAGAACTAGGGCTGTCAAAAGAATTTCATTTATGATTTGCGCCCCCTGTTTTTGCTAGTGTGTGCGCTGCTTTTTGCAGCTAGAATTTGCAGCTATGGCTGAATGATTCAGGCAAATTGTCTAATAGACCAATAATAATGGGTAATAAGATTATTATCTATAATGTGTGGATGGTTGGATCTGATTGGTCTAACTCATCTACAGCCAGGTCACAAGCCGTAGGCTACAGTAGGTTACATTTCCCCTCTAATTAGTGCTGTAATATTGTATATTATATGCAATGAATACCATAGACTCTTATTATGAAAATGATTATCTGAAGAGTAACCCATGGTGTGGTTAGGATTTAAGGTGTTCATGGGGTCCGACCTGCAGATGAATTGGTTAAAATAACACAGGCCAAGCTTTAACCATATCAGATCTGTTTTCATAGATATACTCTCTATATGTACATATACTCTATATATACTCTATATAATACATCCAACTTATGAGTTATCATGTTCAACGTTTCCTCAATTATTCTGGCACCAGTGTCTTCAGATTTAATATGCCACTTTATAGCTGTTGGTGTTTTTGTTTTTACATAATGCTATATGGTCTGCTTCGTTACTTTGGTTACTTGTGGTTTGAATAATCCATGTAAGCTATGCTCATGCTTCCAGACCATCTGCAGAACTGATGGTTTTGGACTGGGTTTTGGAAGGCTTTGCAAATACCGATTGGCTATGATTACTGCTTAAACTGGAATTTTGATTGGACAATATTTCAGTGTTACATATTTTTATTTGTGGTTTATTTGTGGGTGGGCCCAGACTTGCCATGCCCAATCATGCCGGCGTCACTGGCAGGGCATACTACCAACTGCTTAACAAAAGAGCTGCAATATGGTGCTTTGTCCAAATCATTTAGTGTAAAAGTGTGTTGGTTCACATGACTGAAAAAAGAGAGAGAGAATGAAAGGAAAGGAAATGAGTGTGAAGGAAGTAAGAGGGAGGAGAAAGTGGGCATGAGAGCGAAAGCTGTGAGGTTTCACACCTGTAATCATTCGACAGGAGCATTTAACACCTCCAGTTTCTCCATCCAGAATGCCTTCATGAACTAAAAAGCCTTACCCCTCTCAGACCTTCCTAAAGCAGTTTCTCTCTAAAGTCTTCATGGAGGATCCTTATAAAATGTCTCCTCCGTTTGTCCCTAGGCTGTAGTGTTGCTGTTTTGGATGGACAGTGAGGCTAAACCGGGGAATGCAGTGATGCATGCAGTGCTCCAGCTCAATCAGGGAGATCAGCTCTCTCAGCAAGTGCAGTGAGAGCTAATGAAATGGAATTGATTTCTCTATCCAGTACTCCACAAATGGAACTGCCCTGGAAATGACATTAGAACTAGCTGAATGTGTGATGGCAACGAACCACGATTCAAATAATTTTAGGCATGAGACAATAACAAGGGTCCTGGCTGAGCTTCTCCTCCTGGCTCAAACACTCTTTGAGTTTTGCCACGGCTCATAAAAGCCAGATATGTTGCAGAGAGCCCGGAGTTGTTTAGATGGGAATTTGACAGATTTCTGCATAATGAAATCGCTATGATGTGAACAAAGTTATTCAGGGTTGTTTTATGCAAAATGTGCCATTCTAGAGGAACTCATCAAACTGTTCACAGTGGTGACGACAGGAGCCGGACGCCTGAAGCCTCTCGGAGCTCCCTAGATGTTACATGGAATTATTATGGAACTTGTGGCCTGATGCCTGAAACATTCATTTGCAGTAGTTTTGAGATAAGGTTCTGAACTAAAATGAATTTGTATTGTATGTTAATGGTAAAGAGGTACATCCAAGACATGTGTAGGTGGTGATGGTCAGTATGATGATATTTATTGTCATCGTGGTCCGTTTTATTATGGTGATACATAATGTACTTTTCTGAGCATATTGCGGATATCGATCAGTAGTTACAGGACACCGATGCACTACCTTTTTCTACAAATAGAGTGTAATTAGTCCTCTAGTGAGGACTAGTGTGTGAAATGTTGAATAATAAGCATTTTTTTAATAAGCACGTGGTGCATTGTGAAAATGTCTAAATACTGTGATATGACATTTCTGTCAGTTCGCTGCTGGTTGTGGATAGTAAGTAAATGGCTATAATCGCTGTTTAAGGACCCTCATGAATTAACTCATTGAATATCACATTAAAGCCACCTGAATGACTCTCAGCGACTGAGTCATGCAGGCTTTTTTGACAAAACTGGGTTGTCTTTAAGAAGTCTGTAAAGTCAGCATTAAAAGCTAACTGGAGCAAGCTGGACTAGACTCTTTGTCTAGAACTCTTACTGGTCTTACAGACTGACCAGCTCCTTAAACCAAGCAGCCTTACCGTTAAATAAAGCTGGCATTAGGAAACAAGAGGCAATGTTACTGCGCTAACCTTTTAGCATGGAGAGGCTGTGTGAGTTAGCTCACAGATGGCTTTCACTCCTAAATGTCAGCAGTGCACAGTGCTGAGAAAGGGCGATGAAACTGAGGCATGTTGCGTCAACGGCGTGAGAGTTCAGTTTTTTTTCCACAAACAGCAAGTGCGTCACGTTCCATACGGCCCGGAACTACCCCTGAGTAATCATCTCTTTTCTGTATAAGCAATATTTTTAACGATAAAACAGTGGGAAAACTGGGAAAGTTGGACATTTTCCTTGGGGACTTTTTCCACCCTGCATGTATCCCTTCACCATGAAGAAAAACAAAATCTCTCAAAACCTCCTTAAATGTCTCAGACATGTAATCAAATCTGTATCATGTTATTATGAATAATATTTATTTATTGTTTATTCGTCTCCGTCACCTTGCTTGCACCTATTCACTCTGCAGAAGGATCTTGAGCCAGCATCACTGCAGCATCCTGCGTTTCAGACTAAACTACAGTAATGAATTGGCTGGATTTAAATGTGAATAAAACACAATACATCAAAAAAACCAGGACCAAAACTTACCCATTCTGTTCAACACTGTGGATTTGGATGATCCACAGTGTGTAGTAACATTGCCAGCTGGCTTTGGTAGGGAGGGTTTGTGGTGCCGGAGGTGACTCAGTAAAAGTTAAGACACAGGAAACAAACCTGCACATTTCCGCATGTGGATCCTTTTTGCATCATCACACTCTTCCCCAGGTTGTTTTGGTTTAGTGAAGGAAGTTTGGGGTCCTATAGAGGTTTTACAGACAATGGTTTTTGCAGTAGTTTGTCATTTAGGAGCAAAAAGAGCAATTTTACGTAACCTCTGCAAATTCAATCAACTCTGACCTCAAGTCAAGCATAGCTGATTTTACAGGCACACTACTGCACATGCAGGAAACTTGAGAGTCGAAGCAGTCCTGTTTTAAACATCAGATCCCTGGAACTGCATGCATCACTTTCCAACCCAGATGAACACTGAATATTCAAGATCCATGTAGTGTAACCACTGCTTAAGCTAACCTTGTTGGTGCAGAAACAGTGGGGTTTCTGACTGTGCTGCTTACATACCTGGATACTATTTAGTTTGGCAGTTATTCTCTTCATTTAATCATTTTATTAATGAGTCATTTCAAAAGCATTTAAAAATTTAAAGCGACCTTTGTGTGTTTGCAACAAATAAATACGAACTGTTGTTTACATGTTTTAAAAAGGCCCTGCATTAAGAGACATTATTCACAAAGAAGCTGAACAGAATAATATAGCTCTGTGACATTTACACTCAGCTTAAATGAGAAAACAGTAATCAAAAATATATTTTATGATTTTATGCTGTCAAACTGTGCAGATGACATTGCCATGAGAATATGAAAACATGGCTGCTGCTAGAGTTTCTTTAGTAAGTTCTGACCCCGGGTTTATTACTGCACAGAGCCAAAAATCAGAGATATCTGGATTTAGGAAAATGTGCAAAGCTTTTAAGGCTCTCAAAACGCCATGGTGATGGATGGTTTCAATATCATTGGTTATAACAGTAACTGACTAAGATGTGATTGGAAACATATACGTCATTAATCTCTACATGACATGAGCATCATATTGAGCCAAAAGCTGATGGTCATTTCAGATAACATCACCATAGGAGTATAACACCGTAGATGGAGTCAGATCTTCTAGGAGGTTTGAGCTGATATGTATATGCAGAATCTAATGCTGACAAAAGTATTTTAATGTAAATGTAAGTGGGCAGTTTAGAGGTCAAAGGGCAAATATTTGTTCAAACAAGGCAGCATTGATGTCTGGGGTTTTCCAGCGTGACCACTTAAAAGCTTTTGTGCTAACAGATATGCTTCAGGACATATGATATGATCGCATATGATCCGTATAATCAAATATACAAATTAGATGTGATTAGATTTTAAATAGTAAAACATTATTGAATAATATCGGTCATATTCTTAGAAATCATAATTTAACTAATTTTATTCTTTTAATTTAATTTAATTTGAGCAGTTAATGAGTTTAACACCATGTGAAACCACATTCTTCCTGTACCTGTACAACATGCAGCTGTACATGTATTGATACGTGGTGTCGACATATACTTAAAGATCAGGCATCAGGCATCCTGCTTATGTCCTAAAGAGTACCATACATGACACTCACTGTTTGTAACCATATGTTCTCAGAGATCCAATAAACTTGACTCTTGAGCTCCTGAGGATGTGTGGATATGGCTGCCCATCAGTAATCAGAGGCTACATAGTGACAGCCTTATTACGCAGAACAGTCGGGGGTGAATATGTTCAGGGTGTAGGTACACAACTCTATCTCTGTCCCAGTCACACACAGTCTGGCACACATCCTCAGCTGGATTGGGGGATTAAGGGAACTCCAGCAGAGATGAAACACGACTCCTGTTTTCTCCAAACACTCTGAGAGCCAAAGCATGGAGACATCTACGGGGACACAAAAAGTCAGATAGAATGAATAGCTGGAACAGAGGCCACATTAAGGTTTTGTTTGTATGTAAAAGCTAATCCAGCTCTTAGCCTGCAAAAAAAGAGGGACTAGCAATGGGATGAGCGTTAAAACCCATTGGCAAGCTCTCAAACACTTCACAAACTGAGCTACTACTCCAGTTTCCTATATGCATATCAATGGACACTGTAGCTTTTAAAAAGTGCAGCTCAGGAACAGTTTGGGAGGGGGGGTTGTTCTTTGGCATGACTAACTTCAGTGTCCTCAATTAACTCACAATCTGTCTCTTTTGAACTACTCTGTCCACAGTTCAATTAGCCAGTAAATGTCACTAAGAGAAATGACCGCCAAAAGTGCTGAGGAACCCAATAAGAATCAGCTCTTCACTTATGGGCAGAATTCCTGAGGCTGCATGACCTTAACATGAGCCTTTCATGACAACTGACAGAACCATTTGGATCAGTCTTCCAAACTGGTTTAAAGCCAGACACCTTTTGGACTTTTAATTGACGTAAATCAGTTTGCTTTGAATGCCCTAATTATGTTTGTTTTATTTAATTAAATTATTGAATTATATTCCATATTCAAGTATTACATTTTCCATTTATTTTCACTAGACTGTTGACTAAACAGTGTCAGAACTGTAGCTTTGCCGAATGTTTCGGTTGTGAGCATTATAGCCTATTTAAAACACTAGCTGGGATATGACTAGCGAACACAGCTTTGAACACTTGTACACACATATCACATCATATTTGGTATTCAAAACACAGAAGTTTGCAGAACATGTGTTTCAGTAGTGACGCTTCTTTAACTGCTCAAGATGTGGACGTGGACCTGGACGTAGTTTGAACTGACTGGATGTTAATTAGCTTCGTATAAACATGCGCTTTGTTGCAACAAGGCTTTGCTACAAGAAGCATCAGGTGTCAAAACAGCTGCATTAGACAATATATCAGTTGTCATGAAAGGCACATGGACTTTAACAGCACCCTTCGGTAAAGTGTTACCAAATTCCCTTCCTTTGTTGGGAATGTCTCTGATAGGATGCAGTTCTATTAGCCTATCTGTCAGAGGCAGTATGTTGAGTCTTAGGGTGGTGTTGTGACGGATATCCACATATATAGCAGCACAGAAGCAAATTACTCTCTAATGACTCTGCTTCAAGAAACAGCAGAGAATTTCACAGTGTGACAGCGTGGGCCAGAAAAGGGTGGGAGCGGTTTGCAGTTCAGATCCACTTTGCATTATGTGTCCATAATGGAATTCTTGGATTATTGCCAATGAGTTTTTTTGTTTTGTTTTGCAGCCACATTATTTGATTTAACCCCTAGAGGTCACAGTTACTTATACATTTGTGTTTATATATAGAGGAGGGTTTTTATATATTTTAAGCCTGGTGCTCTGTACAGGCTTGTTTGGGGAAAAGAAACCCCTCCTTTACTTTTTTTTCATATTTTTATTATTGATTTAAAAAAGTTCTAAAATGTGTTTTTGCTTTTCTAAGTGAGAATAAGGCACTTTGTAACAGAGAACACACTTAAATGTGAGAAAACAAATTAAATATGCCTTCATATTTGCAAACAGGTCACATTTTATGATTCTTTTATTTCCAGCATGTAAAACTCAGAAAATAAACAATAACCATGCATTAAAACCTGTAGAAGTGTGTTCTCTGTAAAGGATGTGTTCAACAAAACACCATTGCCCAATCATATGATTTTATGTTATGATTTAATGACCGTTGCTTGCTGAACTCTTATGGAATAAAACTTCTGAAATATCTTTTGGCAAATAGTTTTTGTGATGGCTTTAACTACCTCAGCACAATGACAGCCATGATTCCAAATTTGAGGGGTTTGTCTTTGGATGTTATTGTATTCCGCCCATCTGAAAGAAAGATTGCTTTCATCACTCTGGACAGTGTGGTGGGCGATGTATGTGTGTTTTTACCCAGCGGGGGTCCCCCTCTGTCCTGCTGCTCCTGCACATGGGTCCAGCTCTCTGCCGGTCATCTCCCTACCAGAGCAGCTGTCATGCCTGCCTGCTTGTTAAAGGAGACCAGCAGGGCCTCTGAAATTTTAATGCGCCCGCTGCACGAAACACACTATGCTGTGACGTAGTGGTTCTCTTGAGAGTGTATCCGATTAGTCTGTTTGTCACTCATAAGTTTAGGCTCTAATTAATGCAGTTTTTATTATTAAAAATACAAAAGCAGCAAAAGTATCGTGGTCTCTCTCACGGAAGCGAGTCACATTTCCTTTCAGCTCTAAAATCTCCACCTTTAGTGGTTTTGAAGGCCGGTTTCCGTGGGGAAATTCCTCACTTATTTGGGCATAAAAGAGTTTGATGTACTAAGTAAACACTGTTATAATTGCGAAACTTATTGTTCACTCCCAGTCCGTATATGGAAACTAAGCTGCACATTAACAGCTAAAAGGTCAAATTATATGTTTTGGTGACTACAAAACCCACAACCATGGTAATGCTAACTTTAGCTAGCGTACCTTTGAGTTTCTGCCACCTCATTTTTTGTAGTTATAGTAACCTGCTGGGCTGCTGCATGCATTTTCTGGTACATTTTTTCCTGATTTTTGATAGTTGTGATTTGTTGATTTCTCTGTCACTCTACACCTGTATTTATGCTGATAGTTACTCCAGCAGCATGGCTACGCTCCAGCCCCTGAAGTCCAAACCAATATCAGGACTTACTTAGATCTACCTTGATACCACAGAGAGTTTTGGTCCTTAAAAAAAATGAAGCCATCATTCATTTAACAGGTAAACAACAGAAGGAACCACTACACTTGCAGTTTTAATCCAATAATCATTTTATTAGATTTTTTAGAAATCATGTTCTGTTCACTCGACAACATTTAATATAAATGAAAAATTGATTGATGCCGATTAATCACCACAGCTTTCACAATTTCTAAACTTTTCAACCGGAAATGTGCGCTTAACCCCCTATCCACACTCAGTGATTTCCTCCAAAGGTTAACTACACAGGGGTTAAACTCTTCATTTGTGCTGCAGTTCTGTAGCTGTTTGTTTGTCTTTGTCCCTTCTTCCCCTAATCTTAATTTGCGGTCACAAAGCAGCGAGTCTCCAGGCTGAGCTGGTGCTGTGCAGTCAGCTGGCGTTAGTGCCAGGGTCGCGAGCAGCTGAATGTGTAGCTGCAGGTCTTCTCTCATCCTGCCTGGAAGAAATTGGCCTGACAGCGCATGGCCGGCCTCCGCCCGCACATTACTGCCTCGGCTCTAAGCAGGAGAGGCGCTCATTTAACCCCCCCTCTTTCCCCCTTGGCTAAATCTCCTTCTTTCTGTATAGGCGTTAGGGTTGTAAATCCGTGACCTTACCATGATTCAGTTCCATTACACTTGTAAAGGGGAAGATTGAATGCCTCATGTTTTCATTCATTTAAATATTTTTGCGCAGTTCGATTTATTTCTGAATATGCCCAATTAAATGTGGGACCCAAATAGACAATATAGACAATAACACATTTATGGAAATTCACAAATATAGACAATAAAATGAATATGTATTTGGGGACAGCCGTGATCTTGTAATGAGAATACACGTCTCAGTACGGCACCTTTTAAAACCTGCCTTCAAACTTTGTGCTTTATAAGGGCTGGATATCCCTCACTTTTGTGCAAGAAAGGATGCAGTGTATATAACATTGCTTATCTTTCAAAACATACTGTTCACTTCCCAGTCTAGAGATGTCAGCTGCAGGGAACAGCCTCTTTTGACTTTATGGTTTCTGTCCTGTAATGAACATCAGTGCCTGATTTAAACCTACAGCAGTTTAGCTCTGTCCATGCAAGCTGTAAGGGGTGTTTCAGCTGGAAATGTGCCTTTTAAAAAAAGGCACAATGCAGGGCAGCCAATCAGATCAGAGTTCATTTGAATATTAATCCTAAGCTATTAACAGATGCTGAAAAATAGTTGCCTGAAAATAAAATATGACTGTTTATAATGCAAGAGAAATGCAGAATATGGCCACTGGCATTTTAAACACAACCACAAAGCTAGTAAAACACCATTCTGGGCTAACGGAACTGATTATCACTTGTGAGAGGTAATGTGTATTGAGTTCTCCGTCACTCTTAATTTGGTTCCACCCTGATGCATACATTATCACACCCAAAATTTCTCTTGGTTCTACCCAGACAATCTCATTGCAAGATCATATCTGGCCTATTAGACTACAATACTCCAAGCTCTGTGTATAAAACTAGGAATTTTTGTGGCCCCAGAAATGCGTGCATACTATATTGAGTTGCTTTGGTCTATAAATAGCCTTTGTCTTCTTTGCTTTCAGTAAACAAAACACAGAAGAGTAAACTATACCTGTAATAAAAACAGAACATTTATCATTAATAATAATAATATTTGCAGTAAGTGGTTCTTCTGCAGAGCAGTGTAGCTTGTTAACAGTAGACTACAGTCAAACATCATAATGGTCAAAGATAGTTCTATAAATCGTACTACAGTTTTTAAAGCTTGGTGCGTTAATACAGTATGAAACTGATGTGTGATGCAGACATGTGCTAGTAATTTAGGTACTATGACATTTGGGAATTTAGAACAGGAATGACCTGCTTTATAAAATTGATGTTCTAAGATTGATGCAGTTGAATTGTCACGTTCAGATTGATGCATCACGATCCATAAACCTCATAGAGGCCCCAGACCTGGGTGTAAATCACAATCTCATCTCTGTAGGATCTGGGTGAATAGAGGGGCTCTGATGGGCCGGTAATAAAGCGCTTTATTCAGCAGCCTAGCTGTAATTCTGCCGGGCCAACCTCTGTCGAGTAATTGATTGGTCTTTTTTAGGGCCCATTGTGGGTATTAATTGCTCACACTGTGCCCTGCTGACACACTGACCCTAATGGAGCGAAACGAGGCTCTGCATTAAGTCTCAGTCATCATGCAGCTGGGGCCAGCTATTGCCCCTGTCACACTGTGTGTCTGTGCTGGCCCTTGTCAGGTGACTTCAGATTAGGGCCCTTGGGACTCAATGGGCACATTGTGGGCTTTTTCTTTCTCCAGCTCGAGCTGTTGTTTTCCGGTCTGTTTACAGAATTGGAGTACAAGTCTTCATCAGAGGCTTCTTGTGGAGCTCCTTGTAAGCCTCCAGCTTAACAGCAGCTAATTGAGACACTGTCACTCTCACTTGAGCCTTTTCAGACATGCTGACGATGCAGTGATTGCCTCTTTTTCTTATACTGAAATAACATTGATCCTTCATACTGTGTCATGCTCATCAAGGCATAGTTCTTTGCCCACTTCCTGTATATGAGGCCTGCCTGCTGGCCTTTTGGGAAAAACCCTGTGTTGGGCAGGGGCCCCTGCTTATTAAATCAGTTCAGAGCATCAAAGTGCACAGATGGGCTCTTTATCAAGGTATTCATTGGAGCTTCACACATTTCTTTGCCGTTTCAGGACGTGTGCTTGTAAATACTATGGCCTGACCTATAAATATATATATATTGTTCGGCTGGCAGTGAATTAAAGCGGTGTTACAGCTTTAAAGTGTCTGTTTCTGCCATTTAATCTACACTTCTATAGACTGTGCAAGTGTCCTCATGGTCGACGTGTATAATAACTTCTTTTATATTCCTCAAAGTTCATTTCAACACCAACAAAAAAAACGCAGTGCTGGAAATTCCAGCAATAAAATATGAAAATCTTAATAAGCCACAATGCTTAAAATGGTTATTTTAAATAACACCCAAATATAATAGTTGGTTATAAGGGGTTCTAATAACTTGCTAAGCCAAGATTTTGTTATTGTAAAAACCTGAGAGTTATGCTTGTGTCTCTCAAACATTTAAATCAAGGGTTTAACTCAATAGTTTACAGCAGTTAGATGGTTTAGTGGGTGACAGTAATCCGACTGGGGTTCAAATCTCACTTTCGGTAGCTAACGCAAAGGTTTTAAAACTTGTTAGGGTAAAACTACACTACATCAACACTGCAGTGCATGTATACCTTGTACATTATATATGTGTGACCACCTATGTGTAATAAGAATTTTAGTGTCTACTCCTAAACAACACACACACACACACACACACACACACAGACACACACGCACACACAGTCACCTCTCCCACTGCTGATATCTGCAGCAGTCATTTCCATTATTTACCAGTGTGAATATTTCATGGTGACAACAGTGCTGTGGACAGGCCTTGCTGGCAGAAAGGCCTCACTAATGAGCTATTCCACTCCTCTGACCCTAAATCACACAGTCCTTTCTCCCCACCTCCCCCCTCTCTGCTCAAGTCAATTACTTTCAGTACTTGCTTTTAGTCTGTCAAAGCATAGCAGTACAATACATATACACATGGACTATATACTGTATAAATAGGACTATAGGAAAGCAGGAAATATACTTAACATAAAATAATACATTGTGGAGGCAACTACACAAACACAAGTGCCTTGCTAATTTCTTTCTCATTTGCATCAAAAATCGCTGAAAAAGAAATAAAAAGTTGGCTTTCTAAAACTGGAGGTGAAAGCATTTTTAAATTATGCAGAGAAAATTGGAATCCTAATAAGACCAGATAGACCACCAACACTGTCCCCATCTGATAAACAGTACGGGAGATCTATGTAATTTCCTGTTAAGTATATCGTCGCTTATGAAAAACATGTATCTCCATTTTTGTTGATTTTGACTTTTATGCAGCATTTGAACGCAGCACTTGCCATTTAGGTTGTGTGAAAAATTCATAACCAATGGACCAACAGAAATTGCTCATAACTGCTTGGATAAAACGTCTGGTTCCATTGACTTGCATTCAAAATACATTAAGCTTTTGGCCTCTCCTGTAAAGTTGCCATTTTAGAGATACCTGCTTTTCACTGGACAGTGACGATAGTTTACTGCTTTTTCTTGAACGGAAATTAAATAAATAAAGGCAGTTCAGAACATTCTCTCTCTCTCTCTCTTTCTCTCTCTCTCTGTCTCTCTCTCTCTCTCTCTCTTTCTCTCTCTCTCTTTCTCTCTCTCTTATTCCCAACACACACACACACACACACACACACACACACACACACACCCCACCCCATAGAAAGCTACTGCAAAGCAAAGTCACCCCCCAAAGACGGCCTGTCCCGCCCAGTGAACAAGGCAAATAAGTAATCAATATTTCCCCAGAGGCCAAAGACAAGGCACCAAGCACAGAAGCCAGCCCACTGCTGCAGGAGTATCTTGGCATTGCTGCATGTTTTCAGATGCCACGTAGTTGTCACTGCTTTGCTGTCTAAAACTGAGGAAATGTGAGCCAGAAGTACAGTAAGAATGAGATAACACGTACAAGAGTGGCTTTGTGTGGTTTAGACAGGAGAGAGGCGGGTCTGGATGGTGCTGGTACTTCCCTAAACTCCAGTCATAAAAGTGTAGATTTGTGGAGAGGTCCTGAGGGAGATGGAAATGGAAAGGACGCGTACATTAAAGTCAATGGCTCAGTGAGTGTAATGCGGACGGGTTTAGCACACGGTTGGCTGGGTGTGAGCTGAAGCTGGATTGGGGCCACTGTTTGATTACTCAGCTCTCCTGCTGGAATGCGAGGGTGGAGAAGCTGGAGAGCTTTGAGCTCATCTTCATTTGGCAGACCTTTTTCTGTCTCTTCACACGCATCCATGTGTTATAATAAACAAAGCCTCGTAAATGGGTGTTTAGTTTGAATTTTGGCTTTCTGGGAGAGAGGATAACCATGAAATGGCGTTTTGAAAAGGTATAGAGTATGGTGCTGTTCGGATGGCTTTAATGTGTGCTTTTCCTCTTTCCTTTTCAGTGAGGGAGTCTTCAAATGTCCAGAGGACCAGCTCCCGCTGGACTACGCTAAGGTAACACACCTTAAACCCTTTCTCTGCTCTACACTGTGCTTCCACACTTCTCAGTGATACACACCAAATACAAATGGTCTCCATTTGTCAAATGTAGCTATCAGATATTTGGTTCTTATGACACCTAACGTGCGGACTAACGTACATGACAAGGTTTTATCATTCTGAATGGAATTTAAGGGTGTTATATAAACGCTTGGATTGGTTCACAAGTATAATAAACTCATAGTCACTGGTTAACGTCATTCAGCAAAGATAGCACACACCTGTGTAACCTAATGATGTCCACTCTCTCAGTCAGGACAAAGGTCTCAAAGGTTCCCATATAATCCCTACATAACTTTCATACAGTTACACAATAACATAAACACGCAGATTCAGTTTTGCTACCACAGGCAGCCCCACCACCACTAGTAGGACAGTGTAAAGTAAAAATACTTGAAGAAGAGCAATCCTCAGATCAGAAGAGCTGCAACTAATTGTAGCCCATACTGCCACTCACGCACTCATCTTCTAAATCGTTTTATCCTTCTGGGTCGCTGGGGGTCCTAGTGCTTATCTAGTGCTTTTTGGGTGGAGGGCGGGCAACAGCCTGGACAGGCTGCCAATCCATCACAGGGAAGACACACAGACATACACATTCACACCTCACATCTAGGAGCAAAATAGCCTCTCCCGTTCACCTGACACAGGCCAAACAATTAAACAAAAAAGGATCCTGGACAACTCAGCCAGGATTCGAACCCAGGCCAGCCATTCTTACTGTTAAGCAACACTGCTACCCACTGCACCACTATGCCAATGAAACCAATAAGAAGCGACACATATGTACTGTCACATCACGTCCGCAACCAACTGGCTGTGTGTTGCATTACATTCAGCCTTTAAGCTTTAGGCCAAAAGTGGATTTGCTGTTAGCTAAAACACTAGACATCTAAAGATCTATAATCTATAGAAAATAATTACAGTTTAAATAAGAATCATAACATCCGTGTGCAATAGTCTCCGCAAAGAGGAGAAACACTGTACAGGAAAGACCATAATGGTTCACAGACAAAAGCAAACAGAATATATTCTTAATAAAACTATTATGTAGTGATGTTACAATATTTTTAAAAATGCATTTAAAAGAAATTATTATTATCACAGTGGATGATCTAGTCCCATGCACTGTGCTTGCAAAATTCAACACGCATTTGCCTTAAACCATGTCAAGTTAAATGGGAGTTCAACCTGTTTGTATGTAGTGGTTTACTAGTAAACAAAAGAGAGGTTTGATGTCGTCTGTACTAGAGTAACTAACCAAGTCAGAATTGTTTACAGTGCTGGTAACGGGAACCAGACATCTGAAGAGCTTAATGTTTCTTAACGCTCCCTCACAGAAAGCTGTTCCATGTGCTTGTTTGGAACATGCTGTCTGTTGCCTGAAATACTGTTGAAAATGAAAGGAAATGTCTGTATGTATGTTGTAGATCTCAGGTTCCTATTGTCACAGTACAAAGAAATCTCAGCCAGCAAGAGTCTGCAATGAACCATATCACGTCAAACCACAGTGAATGACTGATTAACCTAAACTTTGAAATTATATACAGAAATTGTGAATAATTGGTGGAACCCAAAAAATCCCAGACATCATATGACACAGTTTTCTTTTTAAATGGAAACAAGTATGTTACACCTCTAAAAACAATACTGTTTTTATCAGTACCAATCCTCTAGAAGCCTACATTTTGTCTGTCCTGTATTCTTTTTGTAGATAATAGATACTGTGTGACATAGCATTATCTATAAATACATACTGCATGACATACTATTATATGTAAATGCATACCTTATGATTGCCTCACAGATCCTGATGGACTACATTTGAAGGGCCCATATCATGGAAAGCACATTTTCTTCACTTTCTTCAAATAAAAGAGTGTGATACAATATTAAAGATTGTTAACATGACAAAACATAATGTGCAATCCTTAATCCATACAGTCCATATATAATTCATCATGTTTCCATGACGGCATGAAAACCAAACCACTTGCATATCTGCTGATTCAGACCACAGACGCTGAGTTTCGCCCATTCACAATAAACTTATACAGTGTGTTTCAGCCTGGTCTGCTGAATAAGGCACAATAGCGGGCAGCTAATCAGTCTAACAGAAACAGGCTGTTCAGGTGTAAGGGATAAAAGGAGGGTGAAAAAAGTAAAAATCTATGGATTAAAAAAATCATTAAGTGGATTATAACTTTTCTGAGAACTGCCCCCCCCTCCACCTTGTTCCATCTGCTTCACCCATTACTCTGATCTTCAGCTTACACTCCAGGGTAATAGTGGGCAAACCGCAGGTTGCTACAGATGCTCATTACAGGCCGTATATGTCCACAGTGACTCAGGGTGGCAGGTTGTCGGCCTCTGCCGCAGCCCTACAGCCTCATGCAGGAGGCCCGGGCAAACCCACCTGCAAATGGCACCAACCAAGAACTGCAGGCTTCTCATTACCCCGGCAGTGTCAGATGTGGATAGAGAGAAAGCGCAGAGGTAGGAGGAGGAGGCGGTAAGAGAGAAGAGGGAATGAATCATCTCAATTTGTCTAGATCTCCATTTGCGTCTGCTTGCAACGAGGAAGATGTGCAGTCTCCCGGACAGCACGCAACATGTCACCGCATAGCTCTTGAAATGAACAAGTCTGAATTTCGTCAGCGATTTTAGTTTAGGGCTTTTGTTTGCTTGACGTGGTTGTGATGTCAAGACCAAGAAAACCGAGTGAGTGCAAGTTATTTCGGTGCAAGTGAGTGCAAGCTATTTCAGACAGACTTATCTAGAGATTCCCAACTACTGCTTTTCACAAGCTATTTATGGAGGAAATTACAGCCTCCACTTTGGATCATATGTGCTGCACCCCTCAAAAGAGGAGGATTCCACCCAATCTCTTTAATTAGAGTTTTGCCTTGTTTCTCAGCCCCTCCTTTAACCGGTTAATCAGACCAGGCTGGGTAGGGGAAACACCAAACCTTCTGCAGTGAAAAAGAAAAGCATTTCTCTATTAATATCCAGCAGATAGAGAAGGCTTAGCTCTCCGATGAGGCAGTGTACTTCTAGGGTTTAGCCATGTCCAAGGTATCAGTCACGATCACATAAACAGTCTCAATTACAGGCCTTTTACACCTAAGTACTTACTTTAGTAACCCTCAAGGAAACTGCTAGTTGCTTAGTCATCTGGCCATGCCAGCGTGCAGTGCTGTATGAATCTGTTAAGTAGGCGGAACTATACCATGTGTTTGTAAGAGCTTAAAGTGGGTAAGCCATTAAAGCTGGGTGTGAGGAGATCAGTGGGCTAACGCTACTCTCCTCGAAGGCCAAGAGCACTAGAGATCTGTGTGTGCCTGATATAATACTCTTTTTCACACAGTTCTATACTGTGGTTAAATCCTCTCAGTACAAAAGCGTATGGTGGTAGCCATTGTGCATATGGACTTCACACTCCATGAGTGTTCTAACCACTAACTACTTAGAGCAAGTAGTGAATTCACACTTGGAAATCGACACTAGATTTACTGCCATAATAATGTACAAGCAAGCTTGCACTCCTGCACACTGAGATGATGTTGCATGAAAGCTACTCAAACTGTAGGCTACTACTGTCCAAAGCAGCTAAACTGTCACATTTGACAAGGCTTGCTGGTTTGGTAGTACAGTTCAGTCCCTGCTGAGAATGCATAAGATCCACTGGCGTTCCTGTTGGATCCTGGTAGTTTCCAAAGTACTGCTAGTACTTTGTGGTATCCTGATAGGTTGATATCTTAGAGTAATGAATTCCAGTGGTTTAACAGGTGTTCTGGGACTGATCCCAAAGGCATTTGATGACATTCTAATAGAGGCCAAATGTGTTCTACAGAAAGTTGTGGTCTCTATTACTACCTGATAAGCCAGTTCCTGTTATAAAGCAAAACCACCAGCTTTGAATCCTAATGGTTCTGGTGGTATATAGAGGAAAAATGTATATACAGTAGAACATATCAGGTTATAGCCTTTTTTGAAAACGCTATTCATTTTTCCTCTGTAGGGCAATTCGCTTTGAGACAGAATTCCTAATAAGTGCATGATGGCGACTACAGAGTGACCACACTGCTTAACTATAGTAGCTATATGTAATTTATGTTAGGTCATTTGCCAAGAGAGCCTACAGTATTTCAAAATATTAATATTATAACTGGGCTAGTTATGTACCATGTCCTTTCCATCAAGCTGTGTTAAAGTTAAGGAAATACTGTACTCATCTTCAATATTACCGCATAGCTTAACTGATAACTTTGGTGTCAGATAGTAAAGTACATTCTGTGTAGCATAAGAATATAGGGCATAGTGCCTAAAGTGTTAACATGGCTACCTCTCCAGATTCTAAGGTAAAGCGCTTTGGGGAGCAGTTGAGTGACTGTACGCTGACACCATTAGCTTTAGTCAGACAGTGTGAACCCAAAAGCCGCTTGTTTCAGCTCAGAGCAGCTTAATCCTCCAAGATACAGGCAGGAAGTGTTATTAAAAGGTCATTATTATAACTACCCTCCACAATCCCTGCACTGGAACAGTGAATAAGCATTAGCATTTACTTTAGAGGATCTTTTCCTCCTCTTCTTTCCCCAAAGCCTCGACTTCACACACGTGACTCTTGTTTTTGTCTTCAATCTGGAAATCTTTTTGCTGGGCTTGGCCTCAGTCGCACTGTATAATGTGGGATACCGCTGTCAGTGTCAAAAGAGCAGAATGTGGTGGGGAACGAAATCACCATATGATGACGCCCCTGGTGGAATCCCAAATCAAACCCCCTGGTAAACAGATTTTTTGGAAATGGAAAAGGAATCACTAAAAGTTCAGTTCTTAATGCCTGGAACTGATTGGGATGTGGGCCTCTTTGTAGTCTCCCAATAAAAAGCATTCCATGAGTTTCAGATCTAGAGAGGAATAACAGCCTCTCCTGACTCTGTGGATGATAGACAGGCATGCCTGCAGTTCTTCCCTAAGTGCGATGATTCTCACGCAGCAGATCTTTGTGTGTGTGTGTGTGTGTGTGTGTGTGTGTGTGTGTAAATCCTGCCTCTCTGTGCTGGGGGAAAGGATTTGGGCTTATTGGATAGAGCCCTGCCTCATCCTCCTTCATCTTTATAGACAAGAGGAAAATACAGTAGCCGCTATGTGTAGTGCACACACAAACACGCACACTCAATCATTGGCAGACACACCCACCATCATTTCCATGGGTCTTATAATACTTTGTAAAGCTGCAACCATATATCATCTCTGTCATATCAAAATCTCCATTCTAAATCTACATACCATTTAAAATCGCCAGCTGCCCTTCACATTGTGCTAACATTTGATGATGAATGGCCCAATAAAACAGAAACAAAAATCCAAATTTACTTGGCATAAAATCTACTTTAACTTATTACAGTGTGTTCCATATATTTACATACAAAGTTTTCTTTACCTCCTCATTAAAGTTACAGTTTATGAGATACGAGGTTTTGTTGCAACAGCGCATGCACTCACAGTCTAATGTTTGAATGTGTGTATCAGGCAAGACAATCTAAAGGCAAAAGACAGTATTCCGAATAATAAAGCTAATGCCTATGCAAACATACATACATATATATGCAGCGCTCTTCACTGCTGCTTTGTTCAATAAACGTGCATTCATTTGAAGCGGTATGTTTTCCATGTTGGTGTTGATGTCAGATTATTTATAACATAATAATGATGAACGCAGGTTGGAGGGCCCCCCTGCTTTTGCCTAGGGCCCCAGCACATTCTGGAATCACAGTTCTTGTAAAGACAACAAGGCTAACCAGCTTCCAAGAATGAACTTTGGAGAACAAAAGCACACACAGTAAAAGGTCTTATCTTTGCCACATTGCGTGCTTTTATAGATGTGCTAATGTTCCAATGTTCTGTGTGCTGCAGATCTATCCTGATCCAGAACTGGAGCAGCAGATCCTGGCTCTGCCCATTCGCTGCATCCACAGTGAGGAAGGCTGTCGCTGGACCGGTCAGATGAAGCAGCTGCAGGTCAGTTCACTCCTCTTCATCAGTCTGTACTCTATCCTCTGCTTCTCTCTCTATCCTTCTCTTCCTCTTTTGTTTTCATAGCTTATGGATGGCATATAAGGTTTAATCTCTCCATCCATATGACTCTCCTAGTCTTTATCTCCTGTCTGCTTCTCTGACATCTCTGTCTCTTCATCTGCCTCAGTTTCTGTATCTGGCTCTATCCACATGGTACATGGTTGTTATAAATAAATATAACTGATATGTCAGACCCCACAATAAACAACCTCAGCAAGTTTAGGATTTACAGTAATTTGTGTATATGTAGCCATAAGGGTGTGTCTATAACTGATCACTCATGTTTAAGGGTGTAAAATTGCACCACAGGTTGCACCTCTCTGTATCTCAGTGGTTTCAGGGGCTGGTTCTCCTCTTTCTAAATGTGCTTCTGTTCACCTCCACCTGTGTCTCTGTCTTTAATGCCACAGTGTAGTGTAACGGCATGAGCGTGACTGTGTGTGCGTGTGTTGGGCCTGAAGAAAGCATGCGTGCTTGCTGACACTTGCTCTATGTTCTGCTCCCTCAGGGTCATTTCTCCACCTGCGCCTTCAACGTGATCCCCTGCCCCAACCGCTGTGCCGTCAAGCTGACGCGCCGTGACCTGCCTGAGCACCTGCAGCACGACTGCCCCAAACGCAAGGTCAAGTGCGAGTTCTGCGGAAGCGAGTTCACGGGGGAGGCCTTCGAGGTAAGAGCACTGCAGCCTAGGGTCAACTCAAAGGAAGGAGCAAATGTTATTGTTTTGGCATTTGGGAAGTGCGCTGCAATATGTCTTGGTGAGGGTGAAGGGAGTTTTGTTTGCTAATAGAGATTGACAGAGTAGCCTAAACCCATATTCAGGTAGTAGTACCTTGGTAAAATAATGACTCGAGTAAAGGTACCTTCCCAAAACACAACTTGAGGAGATGAGAAACACTCTTAGTTAATCCAGCATCAATTGGGATAGGAAGTGAAGATTGTTAGGCTCTACTTTTGATCTAAAATGAAAGGCTAGTTCCAGAGCCAGGGGTGTGACCAGTGACACAGCAGTGCCGATGTTGTCACCAACAAAACAGAATGAAAATACACACAAAACTTAAACATGCATGGCTAAAAAAGTTCAAAAGTGCTAAGTACTCAAAAGTCTTATTTCCATATTTGTAGTAATATAATGGACAATCATTTCAACACTTTTTCTGTGCTTTGGCCCGGAAAACCACTCAAAATGCGCTAATAATATACGTCAGCTGCTAAATTCAATCTGTAAACATTTCTCCAGACTACAACCCTTATTTGTAGAACAGTTTAGTCAATGGAATTTGTATTAACCTGTAAGTTCTATAATTAGTTCATTCAGAGACTGAGCTAGTTTCATTCAGAGACCGAGCTATTCATTCAGAGACCGAGCTAGTTTTTCAGAGGGAACAATTGGTGGTAATCTGTTAACACCTTTGTGGTGTGGGTGGAGTTCACAACTTGTGCCTGATCATGTATGGCCAAAAACCTTTAGAGAAAGCAAAAGTAAGTGTTGATCCAGGTTTTAAAAATGGGACAAAACCTCATAAGACCCGACCAAGATGACACATGAGATACATATACAGATACATCCATACTGTTTTTACATTTCCTGGATTCTGTTGTGCTACATAGGCAAGCATTGTGAGTGAATCATGAAGCGCTTAGAATAATTTCTCATGGAGAACAGGCCTGCTAAACTAAGCCTAACAATTCCTCAAAAAGACTCTGGGGTGTAAACTGTCCCTTGATACAACAGGACATTTTGTTCATGTATGGGTTCTTTTCTCAGAGAGCACTCAAGGGTTAACATCACAAGGCTTGCTGTTATTGCTTAATAAGCCGCCACGCCTGTTTTCATATGCTGAAAACAAGCTCAGCGATCTATAAAAGCGGCATATTTTTCTTTAATGTGTCTGTTTATTAGAATCTTGCCTTTTTTCAGTTTTAAGAGTAGACAAGGAAATTGTCCCAAATTGTTCACATGTGCACTGGAAGGAGCCGGCTAAAAAAGCTTTAATGAATGTCTTCCCCTCTGGTTTATTCTGTTTGTTTCCCTCTCAGAATCACCAGGGCATCTGTCCTCAGGAGAGCGTGTACTGTGAGAATAAGTGCGGGGCCAGGATGATGAGGAGACTTCTCGCGCAGCACACCATGGCCGAGTGTCCGAAGCGCACACAGCCCTGCAAGTATTGCGGGAAGGAGTTCGTCTACGACACCATCCAGGTTTGTCTCATGCGAATCCTGTCTTAAACTGCTCTAACCTGCTAGCTTATCAGACAGCAGGCTGTATATCAGTCAGCAGACCTCACAGGGAGGCATTCTGCCTTCTGGGTATACTCTCATATCATAGCGTGTGAGACTAGAAGAGGAACTTAATTTGCTCCTCATTTCTGTTTTTACCTTACATGGCAAATGTATTATTTATTTTCATTTCTGTCCATTCTGTCCACATGCAAGTGACCAAACCTGATTTACAGGCTGTAATAGGAACATACTGACCTAAAGAGTCACAGTATTGTTCACAATGCGTGCATGGTTACATTGTTCAGATGTAAACAAAGTCATCCAGAATGGTCTGATGTAAAATGCTTTGTCCTAGAGAAATCTACAGTCAGAGCTGTTAGGAATAAGATGTCTAAAAAGTTTGATGCCTCTGAAAGCGTTTATGATAGTTTGTAAAACTACTAAAATATCCTAAAAGATTTTTATGGTGAAGGTACATGCATGGCATTTTTAAGGCAGTGCTCAAAGTTTTTCTCATCTAGGGTCTCTGGTTGAACCCTATCGCCATCACTGTAAATACACAGCTAAGTCACTTTATTATTACTTTTGATGGGGGCAGCGCATAGCTCATGGAGGCAGTCACATTTTTGTGGCATTCCCTAGGCCCACTTATCCATGTGGAAGGGACTCTCGACCAATTTGAGTATGAATCCATCCTTGCAGATCACATTTACCCATACATGCTAATTGTCTTCCCTGAGGCGGATCTTCCCGCAAGACAATGTGACAGTGTCACATGGCTAGAAATAGAAGAGCATGACTGAGACTTCCATATACTACCCTGGCCCCCTAATCCCCCAGACTTTAACATAATTGAGTATCTGTGGGACCACCTCGATCGTCCTGTTCGCTGTGTGGATCCTCCCCCACGCACCCTAAAGCAGCTGGGGGATGCACTGCAATGAGCAAGGCCCCAGATACTGGTGACAACCTACCAGAACTTTTTTGAGTCATTCCCAGCCCAACTAGCTGATGCACCCTGCAGTTACTCTCGATATTAGCTGAGTAACTGCTATATAGGTCATAATAATGTGACTCGACTGTGTAAATCTATGGCTTTCGCACAATGCACTATTTACATTAAACCACTTTGATTGTTTACATCTAATTATATAGTCACACAGACATATTGAAAAATCAGTGGAATTCCCAAACAAATGAGGCTGGAATCAGATTTGTGTGGCGTTATGCCCTTCAGACTTTTAGATACACTAAATATTTGATTTGAGTTTCAACTACACCATAATTAAATTTTCCTGCAGCCTTGATGGTTCGTCTGCCCTGACCAAAACACGTCATGAACAATAACAAGCAACAAAAAATCTCAGATGTTTTTCTATCACTATATTTCCAGTAAGCTCAAAATGATCGAATTCTGAGCGCAATGGTTGTTGGCCCCACAGGCTGATTTGTTGTTCCGATCTATTGATACGTAACTGAACTAGTGGTTGAAATCTGATTAGAAAATTCCGATCTTTATCACAAATAAGCAGAAAATCATATTTGTCACTTAACCATGCAATGGGAATGGTTGCGGTTGTTTTCCCACAGAAATAGTTCATTAGAGGCTCATGAACTGAGAGGAGTGGTTGGCTTGGTGTCGCTATATTTGCTTGTAGAGTCTGAGAGGAAATTTCTTGCCTGTTAAAAGTGGTGAAGTGGTGTAGTGTTAGTGGGTTTGAGACTGGGTGCTAATGGAACAGTGGCGTCTCAGTTGTGTATTAATGGAAATGAAGGCTCCATAGATTTGGATGGCAGAGGGCCTGTGACTCCATGAACGGTGGCTTTCATGCTGGATCCGAGTTTGGTGCCAGCCAACTACAGCTTCAGCCGCTCCAGCCTTTTCTCCACACACCTGCATCCACACACTGACACACAGTTTTTTATCATTCAGTGCTGGTCTGTGTTCATCTATGTTTTTGTCACAGCAAAGTTTACATGAGTGCTTCATGGTGCATTCATCTGCTTTTAGCTAATTAGTTAAAGTAGATTTTCATATTGCTAACATTTATTCTAATGAATGCGTCCAGTCTGAAGATATGTATGTGCCAGCGTGAAGTTCTCCATACCACCATGCTCAGCAAGTCACGCTCCAGAATATAAATGACTTCATCAGCATTTCATGAAGGGGTGCAAGCTGTACATCCCTATACTTTGTTGTAAAGGAATCCCTCAGCACTTTTCAATCCCATCTCTTAGATTTCAACTTTACAAAAAGTCAAAAAGTCTCACGTTACAAAAGACGTTACGCGTTTTGTTGATTGTCAAAAGTCAAAATTAGTGAACACATCCTGTACAAATTTAAATAGACAGACGAATCACATTATTATGGCCACTTTCGATGTGCAGTCAAGTTTTTTTGGCGTTCTCTGGGCCCACTCATCCATGTGGAAGGTTCTCTCAAACGATTTAGCTATGAATCCATCCTCACAGATCACATTTAACCAGACATGGTGGGGCAGATGGCCCCTTCCAGCAAGACAATGCGACATGTCACATCACTAGAAATGTCCGACATTGGTTGGAAGGGCATGACCATAACTTACCCTGTGCTACCCTGATCCCCCTAATCCCCCGGACTTGAACACAATTCAGCATCGGTGAACATGTTCTATACAAGGGAACAAATTAAAATATGGCACAATTTCTATTCAGTTTAACACACAGGAAGAAGAAAACAAAATAAAAAATGTGCCATAACTTTCCACAGGCTACATTGTAAGTTTATATTTATCCCTATATGCTAAATGCAGCTAATAAACAGCAGTTGTGTATTAAAATGTGCTGAAGTATGTTTGCTGTAGAGGATGTGCTCACTTAGTTTCACTTCAGTCAACAAAACGTGTAAAGTAACTAGGAGTGCATTAAATCAGATGTTATGTACATTCACCAAGCCATCAGCAATACGTCAGTATAACTGAATATGTTTAACACGTTAGTATGTGAAGTTAAATATACAGAGATTGGCCACGTCTTTAGCTCAGAGCTGCAACACCACAATCAATGCTTTAGATCTGTTTCTCTGAACTGTTGGAGCAACTACCCAATGACTTCAATTATGTTTCAAATCAATGGGTTTTCTGTTCTTTTCTGAGTACAGCGAAATTATTGTATGTGATAAACGGCCGTAAGATACACGTGCGACAGACGGAGATTATGTTGAAAAATGTATTCCTTTAAGGCAGCTGTTGCACAATGAATGTTAAGAAACAGAGAGCTATCCTAAAGGGTACACACTGTTTTCTCTCTCCTTTTCTGTAGAATCATCAGTACCACTGCCCTCGCTTCCCTGTCCAGTGCCCTAACCAGTGTGGCACCCCCAACATCGCCCGGGAAGACCTGGCCACCCACGTGAAGGAAAACTGCGGCAGTGCGTTGGTGCTGTGTCCCTTTAAGGATGCCGGCTGCAAACACAGAGTGAGTCTTCCTTTCTTTCTGAACCGCTCAGTCCGCTCCACTGAGCAAGTTTACATCCTCTTAGTTGTGGGAATGTGCATGTCAGGATCTGTTTGTTGTAATTTGTCAGTTTTTGTTTTTGTTTGCGCATCTAAAATGAAAAGTTTGGGATTTTGCATGGACGATGAAAGCCTACGGAAAAACAATCGTCCAAACAATCGCAGCTCCATGCCCCCAGGATCCGTTTTAACGAGAATCACACATTTGCAGTCCAACCGTGCGTTCTGGTCTCTTTTTGAACTGTACATTTGATTTAAAAGAAAGAAAAGCATGTAAATGGCTCTGGCCATGGAAGCAGATGGGTTTCATGTTGCCAGCCCCACTCATGTTTTCAGAGTTGGGGGTTGGGGAATGCAGATGGTCCAAGCACATGAAAGTAGTCTATCCACCCACCCACCCCCCAGTGGTGCAGGGAAGTTAGATAAGTATATACACAGTATACACAAATGTAGGCAGTTCCCAGTAGAGGCCCATGCTGCATTCAAACAGCAACATAGAGAGCAGGCTCCAGTGTTCACTTTCAAAGAATATCTGTCAAAAATAAATCAACTAATTTACATTATTGTCTAGATATTTAACAAATAGTAAACATTAGCATGCAATAACTCTGTGATCTTCCCCTGACCCAAAGCACAGTCAATCAGGAGACGTTCACTGTAATCTGGTATGATATGAACAAGTATTGGAAGTTGTTGTGCACTCATCATCAAAAAATAGCTGTAACCAGAAGGAACCAGCCGACAGGAATGAAACTTGTTGGGTAGGTTTGACATCATGAGGAGTTTCACCAATGATACATGTGTGGAGGCACTGGGGGCAGGACTAAATGAATGTTTGGTTGTTCTGCGTCACATATCCAGAGGGCCTGGTGGCACTCTGCTTTCAAACCAGCTATGCCTTTCATTTATTTTTCTAATGACTCGAATCTGTATGTCTTGTTTGCAGTGTCCAAAGCTGGCAATCGGTCGTCACCTAGAAGAGACCACCAAATCCCACCTGACAATGATGTGTAACCTGGTGGGTCGTCAGCGACAGGAGATCATGGAGCTGCGGCGGGAAATGGAGGAGCTGTCAGTGAGCCATGATGGCGTGCTTATATGGAAGCTAAGTGACTACTCACGCAAGCTGCAGGAGGCCAAGCTGCACAACAACCACGAGCTCTTCAGCCCACCCTTCTACACGCACCGCTACGGCTACAAGCTACAGGTGTCCGCTTTCCTCAATGGCAACGGCAGCGGTGAGGGTTCACACTTGTCCATCTACATCCGAGTGCTGCCTGGCGAGTACGACAACCTGCTTGAATGGCCCTTCGCCTACAAGGTGACCTTTTCCATCCTGGACCAAAGTGACCCATCGCTGTCCAAGCCACAGCACATCACAGAGACTTTCAACCCTGATCCCAACTGGAAGAACTTCCAGAAGCCCTGCAGCAGCCGCAACTCGCTGGACGAGAGCACGCTGGGCTTTGGCTACCCCAAATTCATCTCGCACGAGGAGATCCGCAAGAGGAACTACATCCGTGACAATGCCATCTTCCTTAAGGCTTCCATAGAGATCCCCCAGAAGATCATGGCCTAAAGAGACTGCAGATACTGGAACATGCTGTTGGAAGGTTACATGTGGACTTCCTGGGAAGACCTTTCTCCTCATTTCTTAATAATGCTTGTTTTCCATTCTGAAAATTCAAGCAAAGGACTTGGAGATAGCCCGTCAGGTGGAGGTGCCCCACTTTGAAATGTCAGAACGTAGGAGAGTGTTTTGGTCTGTGAAACCATTGCACGTACTTATTTCAGAAACACATTTTCAACACTTTCTCAATTCGCAACAAAAGCCTTCAGACATTCAATAGTGCCTAGAAAGTTTATTTTAATTTAAAGCTGTTTTAAAATAAATGTGATTTATGATAACTCTGTGATAGATGTTGACTCAAAGCAAGAGTTTAAAGGAGGGTGCGAAAGGTTATTCCTAGCCATCGCACTCTGAGAATGTTTGAACTTCGTTTGGCAACAAGGCAACTGTGCTCCAGATACACACCGGCAGACAAAACTTGTGTGGTCTGAGTTAGGAATTCAGCGTACACACTCAAACCCTTTTGCCTTTTGTTTACACACACACTCTCCCCGGCAATGGTCCTTGAGCAGAGACTCAGTGACGGGGTCAGTGAGAACCAGTTTTCCCATTGAACTAGTTTTACGTAAACTAATAGCAGCTGTGAAGTAAACATGTCTCACTCTGTCACCTTCTGTCACCCAAGGCCCTTTCAGACTCAGCCTTTGTTTTAATAGGGCGTCCTGGAACACAAAGCTCGCTTAGGCTAGTTTTCGCAACACCTTGTCAAAAGCTTGCTCGAAAGAGATCTCTTGGTTGCATTCTTGAGTACGATGGGGCCAGTGTGCTAATGTGTAATCTCAGGCTCTTCAGAATGGTGGAGACGAGCTCTCACTCCTCTCCAAGTCAACTTATGCACTCGAGCATGAAGAGAAAGAAATGATGTAAGACCTTGTTTACATGCAGTGAGTCGGTGCTGGGTGGAGGTGGTGTGGTGATGGTTAGGGATGTCCCGATCAAGGAATATTTGGATGAATTGAAATCGGAGCGTATTCTGATCCTTGCATAAGACCATTTTACCTCATCACCCTCTATTTACATGTCGTGATAGAGGTGACAAACATGGCCACAATTTGTGGCAGCAAGGCATGTTTTTTGAAACTTTATCAAGCAGTTCATCTGCAGTGTGGATCTGTTCTCAAGTGGAAAATGAAGACAGTCCAAAAGTCACTTAGAGAATGCAGCTGTACGTAGCGATACTAGTGTTCTGAGCCAGGAGAATGAGTTATGCTTCATTCAATAAAAATACCATAAAGTGGTCATAAAAAGTATGTTGTTGCTGTCAGAGTATGTTACATTATGCAAATACTACAAAAGACCTGATTTTACTGCAGCATTTACACTAACTGGCAACCTGGGATGTCTTAAATTGGAATGTTTTTTACCTATGATGTGTCAGCCTAATTGAAGTATGCAACGTGGGCTCCATTGTCCACAATAAATACAAAACATACAGGATTCTGTATCTACAGATACTACTATAAAATGTCTCAGGATTAAAAAAAAACCTAATTGAGACATCCTGAGTAATTACTCCCAACATCAGATACCTGGTTTGTATACTCAAGAGCAAAGACCACTTTGTACTGTAACCTGTTCTCCTAACACCTCTGTCTATTGAGGGCATTTTAGCAGCAGTTGACCCCTCCCGTGGAACCAAGATTCTTTTGTATGGGAACAAATTGTGAGTTTCAGTTGGTGCAGATATGTCTTAATGTGTGGGGTAAGTGGGACCTCCAGACTTTTCTAGTTCGTATTCTCTTTGTCTTACTCTGCCGGTCACTCTCAGCTGAGAGCAAGAAGGAGGGGTGTGTTGGTGCCTCGGATGGAAGAGTGTTTCAGTGGCTAAATTGGAGGAGCGTTCTTCCGCAAACCTGAGGAATATGAGCTTTGTGCAATATGGCTGCCAATTCTCCCGTCTGACCAGCGGAGGACTTTGTGGATAACTACACGTGTGATTACTAATAGACATGCGGAAGCACATTCTCATCGTCTTACTTTTCATGAAAAGTCCTGATTTAATTGCGCTATAATACCAGCTAATATTTTCTCAATAACTTTCAGAAAATGTGGATTTTTTTTCAAGATTCTGTATTTTACAAATGTTCTTCAAAATGTTTTATACAACACTTTTTGGGGGGACGAGTGGGAAGCTGTACTTGGACTTTTTTGGACTCTTTCTCAGTTTCAGTTCCTCTGAAATTGGCTCCGTTGTTCCGTTTGTCTGGTTTGGATTTTTTGCTTATTCTGTCTGTACTATATGCTCTTGAAAAGTATTTATTTTAAGCCATCGCATAGGCTCCACACACACGATGGTGCACATGTTTTTATATGTTGACTGATGATTGCTTGTCATTTTTCCCTTGAAATAAAATGTCCATAGCAGTCGTCTTGCTTCTGTCCTCTTGCGTGTTACACCAGCTCACGTTACACCTTGGGGCCGATGTACAGTGAGACCTTTGGTCTGGTTAGTGCTGTGCGAGTTTCTGTCACGTGGCAGTTCAATGGCTCACTGTTTATACGCCTGTCTGTCACAAATATTTACTGTTCACATACATCACTTCCCACTTGGTCTTGGCAATGCTGACAATACAAGAGTTTGTACCAACTGCAGTGGGCAGTACAACAGCTACAAAGACATTCTGAATCGTTTGAAGACTTTGTTGACCCCCCTTGCCCTTCCTACACTGCCAGTTTGAAGTTTGAGGACACTTATCTTTTCAGAAGTGCTAGTACTGAACAGGTAGGATTTTTGTCAGTTTGAAAACACAAACGTAGTGAATAGAAAGCTGTTTTAGATCCTGCAGTTTTGCTTTGCAGGAACAGTAAAACAGAGGCATCAGGCTGGGTCTTCACACAGCAGGATTTTCAGTTTAGCCAGATAGCTCAAGCCCAAAGATTTCAGTCTTCGGGTCATTTAGGTCAGTCCTTTTGGACCAAAGGATTGTTAATATGTGCTTTTACTTATAGTTTAGACAATTGCCAAATAATTATTTAGGCCAAGCTCAACCCTGATCCTGGAGATCTACAACCCTGGAGAGTCCAGATCCAACACAACAGGCACTAGTATTTCAGATGCCTCTGAAAGCTTTCTGAATCAGAGGGAGTCAATTAATACTGACAACTCTACAGTGTAGTAGTAGAGTTCTCCAGAACCAGGGTCAGGCATCCCCGATTTAGGCCATACTTGCTTTTTATAATTAAGAAGACACTTTGATTTAGGGGTGTCCAATCATCAGTACTCAGCCAGTGTGCCTGCAGGTTTTACTCCAAAGAGCACACCTGATTTCACTCGTTTAATCAGTTGCTATTACCCTTCAAACAACTGATCCTGTGTGCTCCTGCTTTGTGGAAATGAAAACCTGCAACCCTGCCAGGTTGGACACTAATAGACACCCCTGAGCTTAGTATTTCAATACACAATAAAAGACAAGGAAGATGAAATGGCTGTTTGCAAGTACTCCTTATATCTTAATTAAAGATAACAGTGAAAATCAAATGCTTCTCTGACAATTTCAAAAGACGTGCAGATGAATTTCCACAAAGACGCCCTAGCTACCCAGCTACCTCTGTTTCTGGAGAGGCTGAATGAAAACAAACCAAATGGGTGCTACACAAGGGAGTATACATTCATTAATGTAGTTTAGTAACATTCTGATTCTTAGGAAAACTGGAATGCTTAGGTAGATGGGGTCATGCCCATGTTCCCAGGGCCATATATTTACCAACTCAACTTTCTAAGACACATGTTCCTCAGGTCTTGTTTATGCATCTGACTTCTACAAAAATGGTTTTCCATTTCAAAGTTTGCTTGGCTAACTAATTAGCCTAAAACACTAACTTAGCTGGAAGTAGTAATAAACTGCTTGGCCTTTCTATAAGCTCTCATGACTCCATGAGCTCTGATGAGTCTTCTCAAAGGTGCCGTTAAATACATTTATTCAACATTTTAAATTATTTTATGACTTTGAGATTATTTATTTCTACACAGATGGGGGTGAAAAATGCCCAGAATCAGATTTACACACCCATTTACAGACATATACTGTAGCCCTACAGTGAAACAATCTGTTCTGTTATTCTTGGACAGATCATGAAGATTTGTGAGGCTCTAATGTGCCACTTTACATAAACGACTCTGCAATCACACAGAAGCAACAAAGTCAGGACAATGCAACAGTTCTCAGTATAAATTAGCTAGGTTGTGCTATTTAGTTAGCTATGCTAATGTTAGATACTTGGAGCTTGCTAGTTGCTAACATTACCTATAGCTGCTTGCTTTCGACCTCAAGATCAACACCAAATAAATGAAAGTTGTTCCTCACTATGAAAGTTTCATGATCTGCTTCAACCATCAAACAGTGATCAACCCACACATCATGGCTGCTACACAGGTTACTGTCGGGGTTGTGATGCAGACACAGGTGAAACTGCTGCTCTCTTTAGTCTCCTCAGTGTTAAACGCAGAGTGAAGCTGCTCGATATTGTCCAAGGTTGGAGAAGTTGTCCGGAGTGAAATGTGACTAATAATATTGTTCAGGATTTTGGTAAAGATAGGAGCTAAAGCTGGGTTCCTATTTACCAACTTGTTAGAACTGTTACACCTTAAATGGTGCCCTGAGTTGATTCTGGCAAGATGTCAAGTGAAAGTTTCTTGCAAGTGAGATAAAAAAATACTGACATCCCTTCACAGCCTGGAATGGCAGGTCTCTCTGCGTAGTCCACTATTTTCATAAGTGTTGCTCTGTCATATGTAAATCTTGGGGGCATAGACCTGTTACATAATACGGGACTCCACCTGCTTTACTGCCCTCAAATGTGGGATTTGTATTTGACGGTTATATCAGCTCTATGTACCGAACTCTCCTGATCCAGTCTATGGCTCTTTAATGTATCGTATAGGAGTTTGGTGTTTTCTAAACAGAGCTAAAGGGCTATACAGGACTGGAAAAGTGCTCTCCCAGCTAGACGGTGTTCATTCAGTTTCACTGACTGCAAAGTGAAATTCTCGCCACTCTCAGCACTCTCCTGCCGTGGCGGCTGTCCTCCTTCTGCTCTGCTGCCTGAGATTTCTCACTATCGTGCTTTATTTATTTCATGCCCACCTGTGCCAGGCGCTGCTGAACCCGGCATGCGGCTTCCTCACCACAGTGACTGAGACAGACTCTTTCCAAACAGCACATGCACTTCTCCATTCTTCCTCCATTCTCTCTCTCTCTCTCTCTCTCTCTCTCTCTCTCTCTCTGTCTCTCTCTCTTTCTCTGCCTCTTTGCTATAAACACCCAGAAAGATGGAGGGATGAAGGGAGAGGAAGTGAGGCAGACACATGCTCCTCTTTGATCTTGTGCCAGTCGTTTCTTTGCGCCTGTGAATGTGAAGGTTTAGGGGGGAGGGTAAAAAAAGTTCCTCCAAAATTCCCACCAGAGGAAAAGCTGTTAAATGACCAAAGCTGACTATTAGAGGGGCAAAGAGAATCTTGACTGTTAAGTCATATGTCCAATACTGTTCAGTGATGTTGTATGAAGCAAATAAATGATGTATTTATCATTAAAAATACACAGCATCTTAAATATACACACACATCATCAGAAAATCTTCCAGAAATCTGCAGGAACTGTGTGAGAATGTCCAAGCTACACTGTATCTTTTAAAACTGTGTGTTGAAAGTCTTGAGAGAGAAGCTGAACTACTTGCAGAGTCATGTTTGCAGCTGAATGAGCGTCTGTCAGAGTCCAGTCAGTGAGCCTCTCCCTCTCGGCCTCCTCAGTTTCCACAGCCAGCACAAACATTAAGTTATTTAAAGTTAAGCGTAATAACCCAGAGCCACACTGACAGGCCTGGATAGTTTCCTGGCACGGGGGACGTTCAGACGCAGCTTTGTGCTCCTCCGAGAGGCAGAGCAAAAAGAGAAAATAGTAACGTCTAATTACACATTAGCTCATAGGCTGCAGTCACGTGTGGCTTCAGCCTTGCTCTCACTCTCCACTGTCCGCCAGCACTACACAGGACATCTATGTTGAATCTCAAAGAGCTCTCTGTGAGCTGGAGTCATGAACATGCGTCTTCTCCACCTAAATAACCCACCATGTGCTGTAGGGAACTGTACACTTGGCTGAATCTATAATAGCTATTTGTTGGACATATTACACACGGTTTGGGTGTAGAACTTTAAAGGATCTGCAGTATCGGGAAAAAATGTCCCTCACTTTTTTAAAACAAGCCTGTCATAAAGGTGAACAGTGTTAATTTCAACTATTACCATTCACTCACTCCCCAGCCTGTACGGTCTGCATATGCAAAGTAGGCTGCAAAAATAGCCTGTTTTGAATTCGGTGTTTCTGTGATGTCGCAGGAACCAACTCATTTACATATATCGACCTATTTAGGCTACAGTAGTTTAGCCCCGCCCGCTTATTGTGATGTTTTATGGAGTGTTTTGACTCTTGAGTGCTTTTGAGAATGAGGCTCAAAACAGGACAGCCAATCAGAACAGAGCTCATTTAGCTTGGATCAGTCTTAAAGGCACAGTAATGAGGAGAGGTACATCATGTATGGTATGTTTGGTACATAAAAGCACAAAAACGTATAAGTAATATAAGTTAATGTCACAAAACGTAGGAAACGGTCCCTTTCACATCTATATAGCACACCACATGGTAAACAAGGAACCATTTGATATTCAGGCCTGGGTTTAAAACTGTCAGTTAGGGGGGCATTAAAGCCTGTGTTACTACTATCACATTGTAACCAAGAAAAAGGCTGGAATTCCAACAAGGCATTTCAGACATCTGGGAAAAGTGGTTTCTGTGGGAGAGAGTTTCTCCCTCTGGTGTGTACTTTAGGCTTCTTAATTATGCAGACCAATTACATGTGCATAAAGCTACATAACTCACTAAAGAAAAGAGCTAACCCCTTTAAGAGAAAGAAGTGACCACATCTTCTACATAGAACACACCTCTGCTTTTTAATGCACAAATTTAACATGTAGGTGGAAATGCCTATACAAAATATACTGTATATAAAATGTACCAGAACTTTAAACATAAACTTGTCAGCTGTTTAAAACAGCCCCATTTTTTTCAAAACCTCCTTATAACAATAGAAAAGAAAAACACACAAGGAAACTGAAAAACATTATTTAGGCAAACCTGGACATAAATGTCATAACACATGACCAAGATAAATATCTAGGGTTTTTGAGCAACTGCAGCTGTTTGTTTGTTTAATTAAAAAGTCAACGTAAAAATTAGTCACCTCTCTGAACATTTTAAAAGAGGTGTGCACAAACCTTTGATGGGCAAAGGTCTATTCTGATGAAAATAAATTGAGCAATAAGTCACCTATTCCCTTGTGTTTCTGTGTGTGGAGAACCTTGGCAAACTCCAATCCACAAGAGCATTCCCACCGATAAGGCCGCTGAGCAGAGCATGTTGAAGAGTCCAGCTAAGCGGACTTTGTTCCCTCTCATGCACATCAAACGCTGGGTGCTTTTGTAGCTGCGCCATACTGCTGGTGCTCATGTTAAAAGTTAAACAAAGCACGTGCTGGGACTGGGGGACAAGACGGATCTGCTGACTGGCTCCTCTCTCCCACAGATTACTGAAAAACATTATCAAAGCCAAGGCAAGAGTCCAGCACCAACAAACCCCTCTTTAGAGCCAGAGTGTGGTAAAGTCTTTTTTTCCCTCTTTAATGAATAGACTGCTTGTGTCTCCTTGATTACTGACAAATGTTTTCATTTCTCTGACAAAAACAAACATTCTTAAAAAGGATGATGTGGATATGAGCTTCCTCAGGCACCTTGAACAGAGGTGGTGCTTGTTTATCTCCTGCCCTCTGGATTTACTCGGTTTAAAGGACCCACAACATGATCCCCAGTGCATGCATGGGGGTAACAAAATAGCATATTTTAATTGTATCATGGTTGTGATGTCATATGAACACATTTACATTTGCCTGCCCATTCAGCCTACAGCAGATTAGCCATCCGCTAACACTGATCTTACATTTTAATCTCAAGTCTGCCAAAATATGTATTTCTGCATATAGTGCTGTTTAAATGAGGCATAACACAGCCAGTCAGGATTGGAAGGTTTTGTAAAGTCAGTCCTTAACAATGCCATTCCCATCTGTAACGGGAAGTCAGGAAAAGAGTTTCGCTGTCTCATGGCTAGAATCGCACTCCCTGTCACTTAAAACAATGCATGAAACAGTTAGATATGTAATGCCTGATGTCTGACATATTGCTTAATGGTAGTTTTCAGATAAGGTTTTGGCTTTAAAAAAAATAACCTATTTATTTTAATTAATTCATAGCAAAGGGCTTTAGCAAGTTAATTGAATGGGTTTATTTGTATTGTAGGCTTTGTAATGCCTGGTTCCCATCAACACACTGTAAGGAAATCAGTCTTGTAAATCACTCCTAGGTACAATAAACCACTCTCAATGAACATTAAGAACCAAATGTTAATAAAAATTACATATGGAATATTTAATGTAGCATATTGGCTTTTACTAGTACTGTAGATTGGGATGCACTTGTTTTGGTAACTTGCAGTCAGGAAGAATAAACCTGTAGGTAAGAGCCTTTATTATACTGAACCCTGGTGCTTTCTTCATGGTGAATTGACAGGCAATGTTTACTCTTTCTCCATGGTCAGTGGAGCAGCACGGGAAACAGTGATCTGTGGCCAGAGGCCAGACCCCACCCCCCTGATTTCGCGCTGATCAATGAAGGCTTCCAGTGTTTGAGGGTGTGAAAACTGAGACGAGTTGTAGCCACTTGTGATTTTTCACAACCTCGCTGCATCTGCTGTATTACAAACGCGTTGTCAGGATGTTCTGGATTGATCAGCTGAATTGAATTGAACTGAATTGAATATATTGTCTTCTTTGTTAAAAGATACTTGTTCAGTGATGTCAATGTGGCTGACCATCATAAAAGTTAGTGTGATAGTATGATATGGACAAAACTCTGCTATATATATATATATATATATATATGCTGTATTATACACTCAGGCATGGATACACCACTCATTCTAATGTCTTTCATATTCACAAATGTCAATCAAACTAAATTTAAAAAGTTTGTTTCAATTCTCTATAAATAACACTATAACCTTCTCATGTGCATTATTAAAATCAGTGTGGTTTGATGAAAAACTGTTACTTGTAGACAAACTGGTTCTTTCAGTGGTGTGGAATGGGAACTTTCAGTGGTGTGGAATGGGAACTTTCAGTGGTGTGGAATGGGAAGTTTCCGTTGTGTGGAAAGGGAACCTGGAGTTAAGTCTGCAACACAAATGCTGCCATATTATTTACTATTTAAAACTTACATGTGCCTTTTGAAGTTTCACATGCGGTGTCGATGATGGTAAAATATTTATGTTTCTAGGTATTTAACATCACGCAACTCTCAATGACTTTCTTAAACAATGCACAGAATTATTCAGTTTCCTGCCATTAAAGTTATGTCATTTTCAGAAAGCATACTGGCGTGCTAAATTCATTGAGATAGAAAACTGCTTATCTTGTTAAAGCTAGGGCCGGAAATATGGAAATATCCTAACTTCTGATCTGCACATCAATACTGGGTGTTTTCTTTAGATGGTAAACTGAATATTTGTCAGTATTAGTAAACTGACAGTTTAATGGCAGGTATTTAATACAAATGAAAAAATGTTCAAATGTGGTGACCGGTGAGCTGAAGAGTCAGGTGAAGCCATCGATTTTTTTATTGACATAGGCAGTACTGGAACATGCATGCACGACACTTGCCACAGGCTTCTCCCCACCGGTGACTTCCCACTGCTTGCACACAAAACAACCCAAGAACCCACATCCTATACATAGTACACAACCACAGACAACCCAAGATCCATCAACATTAACAATCAAAGCAGTTATTTTTATGATGAGAAGCAGTAGCAGTAACCTGGCACAAGTCTTTCCCCCTGCAAGCGGCCAATAAGGATTGTGTTTTAAAATGACATCACCTTGTAACAGAAAAAATGTGTTTCATACTCCTCAGAAAAGTGCTTTCTGTCCGACAGAGTTCTCCCTCTGGCATGTATTTTGGGCTTTATAACTCTGAAGACCGTTTACATGTGCAAGCAGCTACATTACACTCTAAAGCCAAGGGTAAAACTAGAAAAGCATAACAGGTCCCCTTTACTATTCACAGTGGAGTTTCATTACTGGTATCAGGATATTAGCCTTGGTATTACTTATTCTATTCTATTAAAAATCCAAATAGTAATGGATTGAAAAAAAAACTGTTGTTGCCCAACCCTACTAAAATCACTTCCACAGCCCTCCCCCTTTTTGGGCCCTTGCTAAGATGGCCAGTATTCAGCACAACTGTGAGAATTCCCACTTTTTTACAACAAGAACGAAGGTGGGTGCCAAAAACACCTCTTTTTCAAAGGTTGAGGCCATGTGGAGATATCTGAAAGAGTTCTGCTGTCTGGGTGATACTATTTCCTGTTTCACCTAAAAGGAATACCTCAGGAAGGAACAGAAAAAGTCTTAATTCAAAGCACACTAGCAGTGGTAGCCACTGAGCAGCTGCTGAACTCAACAACCCACTGGGTTCTATTATAAGTGTATTCAGAGTAAACAGGGCTTTTACTCCTTTATTAAATACAGGGATGCTTGTCGAAATGACTGTCCTCTGGTATTGTGCTGCAGATGCAGCAGATGAAGATGAGGTTGCTGGTGTATCCTTTTAAAAACAGGCAACTGGCACTTTATAAGCTTTCATTGGATAAAAGACTTTGACCCACTGACTTTAAGAAATGACATATAATCAAACATGTGCCTGAACTTCCTGAACTGCAAATAACGCAGTGTCTTTGTCTGTGTTTGAAATAGATGGTGGTTCTTTTGACACTCTTAGTGGAAAAAGGCACAATAAAAGCCTACTGTATGAAACAATAGCCATATGATTCATCAGAGCTTTTGAGAGTCTGAGCTCATAGGCAGGCTTTCACAAAACCCCCTAATAACACGTCTTCATCATGAAGCCTGTTGTAGTCAGTCGCTGCACTCTGCATGGAGAGCACTTCATGTCAGCACATACAGACTAGGCCCTTCATCCTAGCGCACTGACATCACTGTCCTCTTATGATGGATGATAACACAATAGAGCTGGTAGGAATTTGCAACCGTGAATGAATCGAAAGCGTTTCTTATCAAATCTAAAAACAAGCGTGATCTTGATAAGCCATCCTGTTTACCCCAACATCATGCTGCTTGTTTATGCCAGGAGTCTCTCATCAGACATAAAATTCCATCATCTGATACACATTGCTTAGGAGATAACTGCATGCCCTGTTTGACTTCTCTCTAGCTCTCACAACTCAGCGCGGTTGATCTTGTTAGTCTCATTTAGTGCAAATATTTGTGATTCCTGAGATTAAGTCTTATTATTAAAGTCATACTGTAATCACAGTTGACCTTTTCACAAACCCAATTCTGAAAAAAGCTGCGACAGAATGCGAAATGCCAGGAAATTAAGAAAGAGCTCACTTACTTTTGAGCTAGGAGATAAGCCCCACAGGTTACTCGCAAGGCAACTACAGCATTCGCAGGCTACTCGTGCAATCCAGAGAATCAGAAACAGAACAGGTATAGTCAATAAGATAATACTGTGATTTAAAAAATGTTGTGTTATGCCAGGTACTATAGCATATTATACCTTTTTGCAACTGTAAATTTTGTCTCCAGAGGAAAATTTTGTTAACATCCTTTTATTTAACGAGAGAACGTTTCTAGTCTGTTAATCTCACTTTAGTCATTTCTATGGCAGCAAATTGGGATTATTAAGAAGACAGATTGACTAATAACATATTAATACTTAGTGTCCATATCAATACAATAGTGCCACATAAAATATTGCAATACCATGCTGTATCAACTCACCAACCCCCCTCTTCTAGACTCCAATGTGCATCAATTCATCTTGGATTACCCTGAGCCCAGAAAGATCGTCTTAATTTCTGGCCATTGTTAATATCTGGCTTCCAGTCTGCATAGTGCAGTCTTAACTTGGATTTGTAGACAGTGTTTGTTGTGTCAGAATATTCAATAAGCACATGTGCTCATATCCATCACAAAAACATAACTCCTCCGTAATAATGTCCATGGCTTTAATGGGATGTCCAATGCGCGTACATGAGGTGGTTAGGCGTCCACATGCCTTTGCGCAGGTAGTGTACTGAACCTTTGAAAGGTTTGTGGCTGCTCTGGTTGGTTAGTGCGATTCATGTAATTGATTCAAGTGGTTTAAAAGAATCATAGCAGTAAAATGCCCCTTAATACCCCATAAGTTGCTACTTGTTCAAGAATTAATGCTTTGTTCACTTACTGGTGCTGCAGTAACTTTGGCTCTGGGTTCTACAGCTTCGCACTCTTAGTGAAAGCCTCCCTGACACCTTGCCATCTCACGGAAAATGGGCTCTCACCATGTGTCTTTCCCTGCTTTAACAGAGAGCCGTTTCTTTCAAGCCAGGAAACAGTGGCTCAGAGTGTGGGTGAGGTCAGAGAGGACAGTTTCTGCCCTCGCAGCGCTGAATTATGGAGGTGAAATATGGAGGAAGGGCTATATTCAGAGAAAACCAAGAAACAGTGTGGCTGACCTCCACGGCTCACTTCACATTCTTGTTCACTTTTGTGGCCAGCTTTGTCCTGTTCAGGCCATTGTATAAGGTGTAAATCAACCTGAACCACTAACAGCAGTTGTTGTTGTCAGTGCTTTAGCTGTTGTAGCATCTTACAATGCTATTCAGCTAAGCATATTATTTGGGGGTATGATAAGTCCATTAAAGTCAACATTAAAACGGCATTCCAAGGGCATCCCTCAGCTTTTTTGGCTTGACAGAATTCACAAGTTTGTACCTTGTTTTCTTCTTGTTTCTTCTTGTTTCCCAAGACAGTGATGATTTAAATATAGGAGAAAAACATAATATGACTTTGAGGAGGCCCAAGGTCCAAAATAACAAACAAAAGATCCAAAAGGAAAACTGAACTAAATAACTAAATTAAAAAAATAAATATTTAAGGGGGATTTATAAAGCTAATTTCACCGAGCTATGTTTACACATGATCCAGTGAATCACTGGACAGCATCATATAGCACAAATCAAACTAAAACACAATATTTTGCTCTGCTGACAGGCAGGTCGCCAACGAAGTGATGATGGACTGAATCAAACAAATAAGCCGCTCGCCAAGGGAAAGATGTTTTTATGGCTGGCACCAGCTGATGCCACCAGTCACGTGGCTTACTAGAAGTAACATTAACAATCTGGTTTCTTTCTTAATTAGCCAGCTGTTTGGAAAAATTGCATTTTTTTTTTTTTTTTGCAAAAGTCTAAGCAGTTATGATTTTTTAGGTTTAGGTGGGATGGGGGCATTTGGAGGTGGGGTCGATGCTCTTTTAACCAGAATTATAACCGCTGTATAAGGTGGGAAGGCATATTTGCAACAGCTGCAGCAATGGTTAACCTTTTTATGTGGGCTTGAGTACCATTTAGCATTGCAAAGAATAGTCAAATATGATTTCCTATGTTAGCTTTCGCTTTGCTTTCAGTAAACATTTCTTGTTAGTTGCAACTTGTCATTGTTTATTCGTTTATGTAGTTGGGACTGTTGAGCACAGTGATCTGTTTTGATATTTTTGAAATGCCTTCTTTTTTGTAGATATGTGTGTTTTAGCTTTTGAAGCCGAGAGTTAACGTAAGGAATATTTAAATAAGATTTATGTTAGCTTTAGTATCCCACTTGGTAAACCTTCACCGCTGCTTGCAATGTGATTCCTGAGGCCGGTTTTTAGTTGCGCTCTTGCCGAACTAAATCATTTTCCTCCTGGAATGTCCTCCACTCTAAATTCTCCAGCGTTCTTGGCTTGTGTCCAGATCTCTTTAGCTGGCCTTTCTGGAGTTAATCTTCTGCGTCCCAGTGTTTCTGGCTTTGGGCTGTGAGTGATTGCATTGTGGCTGGGACCGAGAGGCTTGTAATCCGCCCTGATGGGGGTGGACATAGGCGTGGAAGTGGAGTGGACAGCGGACATCAGAAACCGCCAAGCAAACACAGAGGCATACACTCCAGCAACGTGAGCCCCACTGGATGTAAAGCATGACCCTTTAGCTGACTGCCATGTGACGTCCATGGCAATTGCATTAAGCTGTGTGTTACTGATGAGCATTTGCTCATAAATTTAAGCTAAGTCTGACTGTCATTTCAAAACGCAGTTTTTAAACTATGTAACTCGTCGTGACAAGCGCACACTGCTGGAGATTGTTATCTCTGTCCCATTTGAAAGCAGTTTATCTGCACACCCAGTCATTTTATCCATAGCTCATTATGCTCTTTCCTTTTGGAAAAAAATGAAGTCGCATTCAAAAACAAAAGCAACAAAGGTTCAGAGAGACATTCCATGTTATCTCGCCTCTGTACATTTACATGTTGTGCTCTATGGACTTTGACAATGAGGTGTGATTAGCAGGTTTTGCTAATTAGGTATTTCAGCAAATTGCTAATATTCAGGAATTACATGTCATAACCAGTGGTGGGCAAAGTACACAAACCATGTACTTCAGTTAAAGTAGAGATACCCAAGGTAAAACATTACTCCAGTAAAAGTAAAATTTCTCCATTTAGACCTCCACTGGAGTAAAAGTACTAAAGTATTTACCGTCAAATGTACTTAAGCATGGAGAGTAACAGTAGCATGATTTATTATGGCTCTAATGTCCTATTATCATTTCTGCAACAAGACTATTAATAAGAACCTGCTTTAAACAGGATCACAAATGAATTTTCCTTATACCGCATCTGTAGGTCTCTGTTCATAAACATAAACTAGCCATAACAAATTAATTATGAAAGAAAATAGTGTCTGTCTAAATGCAGAAAAGACACTCGCCAGTCACAAGTGCAAGTCCAGGTGGTCCTTGATGCAGTCCAGGCCTTAAATGGACATTTTTCAAACAAGAATTCAAACAATGATCATTTTCATGGATGGTAATAATTAAGAAATTACAAATCCATGCAGTTCACTATCATAAACCGGTATTTAAATTTCCCTAAGATTTACAAACCATCCCTGTTTCAAATCAGATCGCCTATAAATTCCAATCTCTACCTTCTATTTTTTGCACTATTCTTTCTGTAGCCTCACAGATCAATATCCCTTCCGATACACACTATATATTGTTGTTTGATCTGCATGATCTGAATTTGCAAAATAACTATAACATGATTTTCAGAAATCCTGTTAAAGTGTAAATGATTTCATAAGAAATGTGAGATTCACTTCTAAAAGCCAATCAGAACATTGTAGCTCCCAGTTACAAAAACATTTCACCCTAAAGACACATACAAGCAGTTAGCTACCTAGCTAGCTAATACTAACTGAACAAGAAGTGTTTTCTTTTACTACTTTCTTCTTTGATGGTTTTAGAATAACAAACATTATTAAACTTAAAATCTGTTGCTGATGTTTTATAGCACATGGCTAGCTAGCTTCGATAGCTTAAGTTACTTTAGTCTGTACAGGACTATATCTCAGTTATAACTCGCAGTTATAATGGTATGGACAAAACAAAGTTACATTATTAACTATTAATCTAAGTTAGATAACAACAAGAAACTGTGACTTGTTCTTTCTATTGAGCCTTTTTTGACTGACAAAAGTACAAAGAAATGACAGATTTGCTGCTTGCAACATACTAAAAATAGTAATGAAGGCAAAACAAGAGTAAAAGGTTAATAGAAAATTTAAGTGACACAGTGTTAAACATTCTACAATAAGGAGGTAAACGGGTAACAGGTGAGGGATCATGACTGGGTATAAAAGGATTATCCACCCAAAGTTCAGTGTTTGTAAGCAAAGATTAGTCGTAGTTCACTACTTTGCACATGAGAGAATTCATACAGTTTAAAAAGAGCGTTTCTCAAGATTGTTAAAACGTATTTATGTCTTCAACATCTGCTGTAGTGTATTATTGTTAAAAGATTTAGGGAATCTGGAGAAATATTAGTCTGTGTAAGGCAAGGCCAGAAACCACTGTTAAATGTGAATGACCTTTGAGCCGCGACTGGTATCGCATGAGAAAACACATTTTCCAAATGGTTGTTTGTATTGTTGCTTTCCAAAAAACAATCTCTATATTAGGTTGATTTTTACGTTTATCATTTTATCACAACAGCATTACATTATGTGAAAATGTTCAATGAACCAACAGAAATGTTTTTTTGCCCAATTGCTATGTTGGAGATTTTCTTTGGACAGTGGAGATATGTGTGAAGGTACCATTGACATGGAGGTATATATTGGAAGTTTGAGTGACATATGCTGCCATTAAGACATCATCTTTTCCAGGGTTAGTTCATGTTTATATTAGCAAGACAATTCCTCATTCTGCACATGCTATAACAGCTTTGATTCATAGATTTCTATTCACAGGGTGCTTGTGCTTGACTGGCCTGCCTGCTGTTCCATGATCCATGTCCTTTTAAAAATGTGTCCTGCATCATGAAGAGCATGATGACCACAGACTGCTGAGCAGTTGAAGTCTTGTATCAAACTAGAAAGAATGCAAGAAACTGCAACATTTTCATCCTCAGTTCCCGAACAGGTGTTATTAAACAGAAAGTGATGTAACACAGTAGTAAACCTGCCTCTGTCCCAGCCTCTGTACCAGACTGTGTCCCAGACATCAAAATTCCAATATTATCATATTTACAAAACATATTAAAATTGGTTAGTGAAAATATTGGACATATTTTCTTTGTACTTTGTCCATCTGTACATAAGGGCTCAAAAGCATAAACAAATCAGAGATTTTTAAATTCTTGTTTGTATTGCATCTTACAAAAAACGTTCCAACTTCTCCAGATATGGGGTTTATAACACCATCTAATAATATCATGTTTCAGCTCCTTTAATGCATTCAGTTTTATAGGAGGTGCTAATAAAGCAGACTCCACTTCAGCCGACCGTGAGGCTTTTTCACACAGGAGCACACATTGTGTCAACACAGATGAATTATGGGTAAACCTGTACTGAGAGCTTTGAGGCTGCTATACTGAAGTAATATTAAGAACATGCAATAATCCAGTCAAATTCTTTAAAATGAATTACTCAAAAGTTTCAATAAGGCTTCTTATGACAGTTCAGTTATTATGAAAGAAGACAGGAAGGCTAGAATACAAACAACCAATGGAAGGACAGAAAATTCTGAAGAAAATCAGACACTAAATACTGTGTGTGTGTGTGTGCGTGTGTGTGTGTGTGTGTGTGTGTGTGTATGGGTTCAAGTATGTGTGTGTATGTGTGGGAACGTGCAGCACCACCCACTGCCAGAGTGGGCTGTTTTTTCACATCTGTGCTGTGGCTCAAATAACAGCCCTTCCTCTGTAAACATCTGCCTTCGGCATTAGGACTGTGCATCATCTTTCAGTTGTTGGGCAGTGGACCCTGTATACTGCTATTTGAGAAACACCTGTGGGATTTACAAAACTTGTGAAATGTTTCTTGCCCACTATAAGAGCTACTAAAGCCCCGTGTCCTGCGTAAAGCACACCTAATTATCCACATCAAGTATAATGTTTGTGGGGTCTGTTGACTTGGGGTAACATTTTACACCAGTTTAAAAAGATGTAAAAAGAGTGTCATCTAAGAAACAATTTTAAGATTATAATCAAATGAATGTTTTTAAATGTAAACATTGTAAAGTGCTGTTTTGATTCTTACATGCCATATATTCATTTAACAACACTAACTAAAAGTAAACCGCGTCACAGAGTGCACAGAGTTTACTAGGTATTTGATAGAGGGTTGCCAAGTGGTTGCTTGTTAAAAATAAATATTCTATAAGAGGAATGAAGGATGAATAAATGACACGGAGGAGTACATGTCAATATGGCTGTGAATTAGACACGTAGAGGAGTGAGGGTCAGTGTGGATGTGGATTAGACAGGTAGAGGAGTGAGGGTCAGTGTGGATGTGGATTAGACAGGTAGAGGAGTTAAGGCTCAGTATATAGTGTATAAGACACATAAAGGAGTAAGGGTTACATGGGTTACATACAGAGGAGTGTGGGTGAGTGTGGATGTGGATTAGACTCATAGCGGAGTAAGGGTCAGTACTGCTGTGGATTAGACACGTAGAGAAGTTGAGGGTCAGTATGGTTGTGGATTAGACATGTAGAGGAGTGAGAGTCAGTACAGCTGTGGATTAGACACGTAGAGAAGTTGAGGGTCAGTATGGTTGTGGATTAGACATGTAGAGGAGTGAGAGTCAGTACAGCTGTGGATTGGACGAATAGAGGAGTTGAGGGTCTGTACTGCTGTGGATTAGAGTTTGGGGATTTGCTCTGAGGGGTATCTGCAGGACTGCCCTGCCCTGAGGCTTTTTTAAGGGAAATAACTTTCATTCTCAAGTGAGTTCAACGAATTGATACCCCGGAGCAGCACGGTGCAATAAGGAACCAACAAAGAAGATCTCAGAGAAATGGTTCGCAAGAAGTCGCAGCGAACTGAATTCCTGTCGCCGCAGTTTGCTCAGAGGGGAAACACAACTTGGCGTAAATGGCTTGACCATCTGAATTTCCCACAGACGCCTAACTCAGGCGAGTTCCTCTCCGCTTGATTAAGTCGTTAAAGCTCTGCCTTCAGTTCCCGCCGCGAGTTTCAGCGCTGACGAGTCACAGTTCGCGGTCTGTCAGTCAGCCAATCAGAAAGGGCCGCGAGACAACCCGCCAACAGGGAAAGGCAGGGAGGAGCGGTTGCCTTGGTGAGGAGACTCTTGTCCGTTAAGCTTGTTTTTAATTGGCCAGAGCCGCAGCTCGGGGACAGGAATCCGGCCAATTGGAAACAAGTATTGGTTTGTTGCCGGGGCCGAATCTGCTCCGGCAGCACGAGGCTGACATTACTGGCGCGGACTGAGCTCACGTTTTAAAGCTGACGCTCCGCAGCAGACCGTCAGAAAGTTTAACAAACAGCCCGCATAACAGCCGTCTGCAGAGCCTCTGGTTCATCCTGCACACGAGTGGGCTATTTTTAAACCCCCTTTTGCCTCAAGCATTTACTTTGAGTAACTTGGCTTAGAAATGCAGGTGGAGGTATGTGGTGGGGCGTATCTAAATGCTTGTACTTGGGTCTCATGCTAAGTATTATATTGGAACTCAAAGGGGAACCCCACCAATTATTTTCTGACTAATTCAGTCCCTGGGATGTAAACAAAGTAATTCCGAGAGGTTTTAATAATAGGTGGAAATGGTTCATTGTAAAGAAACTTACAGTCAGATTTCCTTACAGTGGTGGTGATGGGAACCAGGGGTCACCATGTCTACAAAACAAATATATAGACTATAGAATATATAGCATTAAATGGATTAAAATAAATTGTAAGACAAAACTTCCATGAAACAATATGTCAGATTGTAAATATTTCATGACACAGCTGTCTCTGAGGGCGATCTTTAAACACTGAGACGTCTGGTTCCCATCAGCACCACTTTGAACGATTCAGGCTCCAGAACAGAGCATTAAATTCCAGCCACTCTAAATGACGTTGTTTGTGTCAGCCATTAGATTATGTCAAATTGCTTTGAAAAATAGTCAGAGCTCCCCTTTAAATTTTAATTGTCACATTCAAAGTACTCGAAATCTTAAAGTATGTTGAATTTTTTAAATTTTTTAACTATGGTAAATCCTTGTTGTGTGGGTTAGTAAAGTATATATTTTAGTACTTGTTATCATTCTGGTTATAAGTATGTTTAAAGTTTCTTGTAAAATGTGGAATAAAGTATAAACAGGGGTACCTGGCATCAAATTTCAAGACAGCATAAACAGAGGGGCCCGCTACTTACGTCAGATAGTTAGCTTAACAAACAGGCTGCATACAGCAATATGAGCTTCTGGCTCACATAAGGAGCCATTCTGAACCATTTCTGTCCCTCAGGGTTTTTCCTGAGACATGTACTTTAAGCAATTAAGCTTTTAGAGGGTTATAAAGACATTTTAGAGTTTTTTGTAACAGTAAAATGTGGTGCAGTACCATATCGAGCATAAGCAGCCTGGCTGTTTAATTAATTTAGCCTTTTTAATTAATGGTTCTTTGCTGTAGACATTTCTCTAGCCTACAATATTCCTGTACTGAAACTACAATATTGTATGCGGCCTACCGAGGCAGCCAATGATAACATACAAAGAGGAATGTAGATATTACGACTTACATGAGATTGAACAATCCAAATTTAGACACTGCTTGTGAAAAGTATACGACCAGATTTACTTCAAACATGACTGAATGCGTCAACAAAACCACTCTGTGCTTTAGTTACAAGTGTAGGGATATTGACTCCATTCACATATTTTATTAAACGGAAGCCACATTACAGACTAACCTCCCTCCATCAGTGAAGCTCTTACTGTTACTGGGCACTATCTCCTGCTGTAGACTGTGGCACAGTGGTTAACTCAGTAATGAAGATCAATGAATTTTACAGTGTATGTTTTTTATGCCCATATGTAGCTCCTTGTACTTTCCGACCACCCCCAAAAATATTTTTTTTTAATCTCTGATTAACTTTATTTTCACCACACACTTCTAAATCCCAGTAGTGTGCAAGTTTGTACAACTAAAACGTACCCCTGTCTTTAGTCCAACTTTATTTTAGTGCCATATGCTGTTAGTCTGTCTGGATGCTTCAGGGTAGAGTTGTGTCATAGGCAGATTGCGGTATGCCAAGGGTCGACATTGGTGGAGCATCAAAACAAACCATCTCTGATGCCATCTGGCTTGGCTGTCACTTTCAGCTTCTCCATTAACTCGTCACTTACAGCGAGCAATGCTAAAGATCACATAGGCATGGACAAGCCTTAGGAAACTTCACACAGTACGAAAGCTTTTGTTATAATGAAGCTACTGGCATTAATAATGCACTAATGCACTAATGTCAGATGGCAGCGGGTCCTACTGTCTCCTTTACTCTACAGTATCCGCGACTGCCAGACACACACAGTCAGCTGCGCATGAGTAATAAAATGTGGGAGGCAATGAGGACCATGGATTTTAATTGTATTAATCAGTCAGGCCATGACAACAATGGTTTAGGGGGGAAATGTCCGCCCCGCGTGCTGCTAATAGCATGAATAAATTCATAGTGTCAGCCTATAATTAGGCAGAGGAATTAATGGCACAAAGACAGACTTCCAATTAGCCCAATCTGCTGGCGTGATGTCATGTTCGTTAAAAGGGAAAGCCCTTTTGAGGGGGGTCGTCTGGTTTCAGGTTGTCACAAGTCCTGTTCTCAAGAGACTTTTTTGAACTGGATTAGTTTGAATTGGGGAGGTACCATAGCAACCTGCTACTGGCCACATGTCCACAGCCGAACCAGCCTTGGAGTCCACTGGGAGAAAACCAAACATGCAGTAAGAGCTACTAAATCATGCAAACTGAGGTGGAAAATTTCTTAATGATGTGTAGATGTGTTGGACGGGCAACAGGGCTGTGGGGCTGATTACCTGTATGGCTATTGATGACCTGTCTGCTATCGGGACCATTCAGTGGCATAGGGCAGCAGTCTCCCCTGCTGCAGTGTTCAATAAGAATGCATTTGCTTTAACCACTGTTTCTCTGAACTCTCTTCACTGTACTATAATTTGAGTTACAGGTTTATCAGGATTTTTTAATCTAGTGTAAATCTAGATATGTTCTATAGTCTGCTGTTATCTTCTGTAATAGCAACACCTGTAGTTGCTGTGTCACCTCACCTTCAGTTATATCCACATCTACCCACTTATACTGTTGAACGTTGCACTTTAATACAGCACAGAGACTACAGCTGCAGGGTGACCGTTCCACTCTGAATGAGTTTATTTATATCTCATATGCATACATTGTGAAAACAAAGTGGAATTCCCCTTTAAAGCTTTTTCCTGTGTCCTGTACCCTGTTAAAATGTCTGTAACTGGAATAGCGCTAAAGGCTCTGGTGAATGGAGTAGCATGTATGTGGTTGGGTGATGCAGTGAGCTCATAGTAAAGGGCTGAGTTAAAGCCAGCTCACGTGTGCGAGTCATGTTTCTCTATGGGTGGGGTGGGCTATGTGGATGGGGTTAGGGGACACTGGGTCGTATCCCAGCTTCGACTCAAGGCTCCTTTTCTCACAGTGTGTGTGTTTTTTTTTATTGTGTGTGTGTGTGTGTGCGTGTGTGTGTCCATAGCTCACTGCAAGAGACAGAGCACATCTGGAGTCGTGGCCATGGAGCACAGCCAGGCGCCATTCCCTCGTACACACTCTTTTACACACACAGAGTAAGACGCCCTGGTGACACTGATCCAGAATGTAGTCTCTGGCTCTAATAAGCCGCCTTTTTTACCCATTATCCATGAAATTCATAGTGTTAAGAAGACACCGCCTGGATTGTGTCCACTTTGTGGTCGTAAGAAACTACTGGGAAGGATTAGAAAGCATTGTAGTTTGCCTGGATTAACAACACAAGCAGTGTACAACATCACATGCAGCACAGACCATGCCTAATTAAGATTTTCAGATATCTGCAAAATTATATTACAAATAAACTCTGATAAACCCATGTTCACATTAATTCACAATTTTTCTAAATAGCTTCTGACTCACGTTTGGGAGCCAGTCCAGTAAAGTCTGTTTCCAATTAACAAGCAGGCATGGGTTTTTGGTGATTGGTTTTGGATGAATATGGTCACGTGCCTTACGAGTTCAGAGAAACAAAACCACTGTGTGGGCCACCAGGCCTACCATCGTCATACCTACCCCTGTAAATGTTGAATCAGTGAGTACAGATAATTTCATTTAAGAGTTCCATTTTAGGGAAAGAATGATTACTGCAATAAAACTTGGGCATCAATTTCATTTTTTTCAGTTCATAAAGAGTTGCTATGAGCTGCCATCTTGGCAGTGACTAACAACTCAAGAATATGCATGAGTTAACCTGTGCACTCCTGAAGATCTAGAAAGGGTGCTATTCTAATACAGTTTATCATCATATTGGTTACACAGATAGTCCCTGGAAGCACATGAATTTCCGAGATTACAACTGGAACTTTGCACTCAATATATGTGAGTATATTTACTCGTGTTCAAAATAAATACACCCACTAGCCATTTCATTAGGTATACCTCTACAGTCTCTACAGTCATTGTCCATTTTATTAACTCTACCTACCATATATATGTGTCAAGATTCTTAGTTCTATGATTACAGACTGTAGAGCATCTGTTTCTGTGCATACTCTGTTACCCTGCTCTTCAGTGGTCAGGACCTCCACACACCACTGTTATTATTTGGGCGGTGAATCATGTGTTAGTGTGCTGTGCTAGTATAAGTGGATCAGACACAGCAGTGCTGCTGCAGGTTTTGAACTCCTCATTGTCACTGCTGGTCTGATAATAGTCCATCACCCAAAGCCAACAGCTTTCTGTGGGTTGGTTTGACATTGTGAGACATGTGAATGATATAAAGTTTCATGGACAGGCCTGAGAAAATTTAAGCTGCATGGGGTGGATTATCACATGACACCATTAGGAACTTCTGCAACCTAGGTCTGTGGAGGTCTGCAGCCCTATCACCATACTTAGAGACACTAATTCTGTATGTGTAGCTCAATATTGCCCATATCTGTCTAAATTTATCATCATTTATTGTTCCTGGTAACCTTTATCTTCTTTTCCAATAGCACTGTAGGCTAAGACTTTCTTCTGGGTGCAAATGTTTTTTTGACGATGAGTGTACATGTGGGTAGATATATTTCATAATGTCTATCCTTAATATAAATAAACAGCTGCTGTGTTCAATTGATGAATATAAAGTAAAAATCACTAAAAATGGAGATACATGCTTTTCATTGGCAGTGAGGGTATGTAAATATTCAATATTTTAGAATTACATTGGCACATATGTTTATGGTATTACTGTCAAGTATAGTGCCAGATAAATTTAAATTATTTTTTACCAAGCAACTAAAAAAGCTAAATTGCCTGACAATTTTGTAACATGATTTCACTTAATAAAACTATTATTATTAAAAATAAAGTGGAAGATGCAATTCTTCAGACTGATGTGAAACTTTGAATCACAGAACTTTAATGTGTTTAAAGCAGGGGGCCCCATTCCTGTATTTTGCCTAGAGCCCCTTATTATCACTAAATCTGACACTAACCGTGATGTTACAGGTTAGGTCTGTAAGGACTGAATCAGATTTGTTCTTTTTTCCCCTAACTGGTATCATCTCTTATGTAATTGGCCAAAATGCCCGTCCAAATGAAGAACCCAAATGATGAAGAAGCTGTAGTGGAAAAGAGGAAGGGGCCCAAATGAGAGAAGAAAGTGAAAAAGAAAAGCTCTAGGACGATGAATCATCCCCTCGAACCATCCCTCAGGGCACATGCAGTGAGGGGACACAAGGGATAGCCCTCAGATCTATGCAGTGCAGCTCTGCTGGCCATGACAACCAATCTTAAATCACTGCCTAGACTGCCGTCCCTCTGCTCCCAGTGTTTATTAGCCGAGTGCAGCAGCAGGGGAGCAGGCTTTAGCTAAGGCTTTAGAGGGCCCAGGCTCCATGCCCTGAACTGATGGCGCTTCAGGGAGTCGTCCAGCACCGGCCTGCCTCTACTTCCTGTCGGGATACAGTGTCGAGTTTCAACATATGGAGAGCATTATCCTCCACACTGACACACATACACACCCAAGACTCAGCTAACGCCCCACCGAGGGCTTTTTGTGTTTGTGGCTTTTCATTGTTTTGTGTGCAAACAGGGAGCAAATTGAATAGTTTGTGGGGCAGGACAGGCCAGAGGTTTTGCTGGTGACACCCAGTAAAGTTAGTCAGCAGACAGATATGCACATTAATGAGGACAAACACTCTGTGCCATGTCACTTCTCTAGCTACAGCAGTAATGCTTATCTACAGTAGAATAAATAACAACACTAAGTCCTTATTTTTAAGACGTCAAATTAAGGAACTTATCGTCATATGCAAAAGTTTGAACACGTCTTTTAAGGGTCAAAAAAACCTTTAATTGTGTTTCCTGCCATGTTTATTGAATGATTGTCTTTGCACAGGCCACATTTCATGTCATACTGTTCATTATCCAATATGCATTCATTCTGCATGAAGACGTGTTTTTTCACTTAGAAAATCAAAAAAGCCTGTCATCTGATCAGGGCGCCCAAACTTTTATGATATGTGGTTATTTTTGTACACACTTCATTACGTTATTACATTAAACAGCTAAAGCTTGAATCAAATTTCAGTTTTTCTTTCTTTATATTTCTGCACTCAAATTATGGTGTGTTTTATTTGGAAACCACCACATGCCATAAAGCATTTGAAGTCTGAAACCCACTATAACCCATGTGAGTCAGTTACTTTAGTGAAGCGGGCCAGAGTGTGCTTGGGCTCACGTTGAAAAAAAAAGCTTAGTCACTGTTTTGAATGAGAAGCACTGAGACTCACATTACTGAAAATGCTCTGATTATTTGTGACTTGTTATGTCACATCATGCACCACTATCCTCTATACAGTCTCTGTTTAGCAGTAGACACAACATCGTTTAAAAAAACCACCTGTCTTTTGCATTGTGATAAATTTCATGACTAAAACTGGAGTAAAATCTTGGTAAAGTAACTTACATTAAAAGTTAAAAGAAAGGTTTGGCAATAAATGAAATGTATTTAGTAAATAATATAATTTAATGTTTAATTATATTATTAATTAATCTACATAACTCGGCTTTACATGACAAATTTATAGGCCTAGGTTTCTGCAGTGCCAAAGCTATCATTACTAACATACACTAGACCTCGAAAGTCACTCATATAACCAAGTGAGTGTCCAACAAACTACAAACTACACTACAGAGAACGTTGTATTCTGTGTGCAATCATTTAAGCTAGAGCGTCTGCATTAAACTACATGCATTTGATGATTAGATAATTATTTAAAGTATCCAATGATATCGCTCAGAATTCATAAAAGGTTGTTATGTCGGCTGCCCTTAACACTACATCAACTTCACCAAAGACTGCAATGGTGTCATGTCAGACTTTCATGGGGTCTTAGAATGGCACAGGGAATGACAACTCCAGTCCCTCTGGTGTCTGGTGGCAGTGTGGTCAGTGTGAACATAAAGGGTTTGCTGTCATTCATCACACATCCAGAAGGCCTGGTGTCACTCCACCTCTACCCCTACCACACAATCTACAGGAACTGTATCAGAATATTCAAGCTGCCTGGGCTTATCACAGGACACTCTTAGGAACCTCTACAAATCCATGCTAAGATGTCTGGTGTGTTGCATTAGCAAACATAGTGACCCGATGCCATACTGAAAGACACTACTTCTGTATGTGCAGCTCAATAAATATTGCCCATATCTTTCTCTTTCTCTTTCTTCTGAATAGCATTGCAATCTGACACTTTCTACTGGGTGCAGTTATTCTTTTGATGATGAGTGTATTTCACTGTCCCAGCTAGCAGGGAACATCCCCAGAACTTTGGCTAATGCTGTCTTTAAGTTCTAATAAACTTAAAATAAAAGTTTTAGTCAAATGTTCAAATAACATTTTAAAGATGTTTATCATTTCAAATAACATTCTTATAACCTCCTGAGACCCCAGCGTCCTCATGTGAGGACATAGTAAAACGTTGACCCTTTGGCCTCATATGAGGACATAGATTTTTTCCAAAACAACTTCCTGTAAAAAGTCAACGTTTAGGTTTTATACTTGTTAGGTCCTACTAATCACAAATAGCTAGGAGAAATTAAAATTGCACACCAAGCAAGTCCGGGTCTCAGGAGGATAAGGTAAATGTTAACTGAGACATGGCGTTTTTCTGCAGCAGTCAGAGGATGTTTTGCGGATGCTGTCAGGGCCACAGATTATGTTACATGATAACAAAAGAAGAATTAATTCCCTGTGCAACATTCGGAAAATATTTCATGGATGTTACTGAGAGCTAAGAGGACAATGTATTTAGAGAACATTCTCCTACCTATAGAAAAACCATCCTCAGGCAGATAACCAAAACCCCTTCTGTGTGGAGTTTGTGTGTTCTCTCTGTGTCTGCATGGGCTCCTTCCCACAGCCCTAAGACACGCAGTCAGGTGGGTTGGAGATAATACATTGCTCTAGGTGTGTGTGAATGTGTATGTCTGACCTGTGATGGATTGGTGACCTGTCCAGGGTGATTTCTGCGTTTCCAATGAGATAAGATCCAGCACACCACATGCCTGCCCTCCTGTCTCTTCTGTTGTCGCATCAGAGTCCTATATGTGTATCTAAAATATACTGCATATTATCTATCACTCCTTCACCTCCGTTGTGGTGATCTATTGCAAGGGCAGTAGTCAGAACAACCACACTAACCCATTTTTGTGTACTTACGATTTCTAAGATCAAGTCAACTCAAGCCTGGTCTAATATGGCTAGAAAAACTGCAATGATGGCGTCCGAGTGGACAGCCTTTCCAATGAAGAATGACTTGAGGTCATGAGGGCTGAAGTGGATTTCAAACAGAATGTTTTCAGTTAACTGGACTTTTTTATGGATTTATGAGCTGAAACACGTTCATTTATACTCTGTAACATTATTCAAATAAAGATATTGTAAAGGAAGTACTGTATTAGAAAAGCACTATGATTTAAAATGTACTGAAGTTGGAGAGTTGTTTCTGAAGTGCCTACTTTTTCCTACTCTTGTAAATGTATAGTTTATAGAGAAATGATTTTTTTTTTCTGATAGCAATGGTATACAATTTAATATGAGACGAAGAATTGTTTCATACTGCCATCATTATACAGTGAAACACAGTAAATGTGCTGTTATAGGGAAATAACCAGCCACTTCTGACCACCTTTTTACAGATTCAACACGTTGAGACTGTTAAACTGATTTGCATTTATTCAAATATGTTCATTAACCGTCATCATGTGTGTTTCTATGCAAAGCAGCTGTGTTGGGATCTCGGAACTCTTCAGGTAGCTTTTAAAAGCTCGGTAAGGCATATATTGTATTTCTCTCACTGCCACCAAAATGCCATTGAAAGAGAAGGATGTACACTTAAACAATAATTACACATGTTCATCGTCTATATGGTTGTAATTACACACACCTGCCGCGGTCGCATAGTTTAGTGTTTGTAGTGGCGTTTTGTAAACTTCCATCTTGTATAATTATTATTCCATAATTGCCACATAAACCATTTGTGCTGTTTGTCTAATGTCTGCAACAGCAACCAGCATTTTTCTTTAGATCTACAGAAACTCAGACTCAAAGAGCCAGAAGTCACACCAGATTACACCAAGTGAAGCCATGACGGAACTGAAGGTGTTCTCTACATGCCCCCTCCCAGCCACCTCCACCAACTTGTGCACAGTTGTACTGAAACAATTCACTTTTCCAGTGGTGTTATACTCTTCTCTGCTTTACTTGTAAGCCTGAAGCACAGCTGTATCGTGGATGAGATCATTTTTTTCTCAGGCTGAAATGTGTAAATTGTTTATGAGTAGAAATGTTGGCTATGATGATTTAATCTGTGGGTCATTCAAAAATACCATTTTTTTGTGTCCTTACTTATCACCTTACTTTTACCTGTCTAGTTAATTTTACACTACTTGGGGCAGGTTTTAGAAAACATGGCGCCAACACAGGTTTAGATGCTAATGACTCAAATCTCGTTGAGCTGATGTTGAGCAACTGGCTTTGAAGGGACAAAAAACTGAGATGAAACCTGCTCCATGGTGTTTGAATCAATAGGCTAATCAGTTAATTTAACTTTAACCAAGCAAGCATGCTAGAAACCCAAACAGTGGCACATATTACAGTACATGTTTGATTCTGACTAACTGGAACTCTGCAGAAAAATAGTTTAGACCACTGTGTCTCAACCAGGACCTGCCCTGCACATTTTAGTGCTTTTCCTGCTCCCAACACACCTGATTCAACTTATCAGCTTTTTAACGAGCCCCTTTAGAGATGGAGGAAGTGTGCTAATGGAGAGATTCCACTAAAATGTCCAATCACTGAACTTGACTTACATATTTAAATATTTTTGATGCAACTAATTATCAAGCGATATTTGTTTTCAATACCTATGTATTCTAGTTGGGTTTTCCATTTATAACAGCCCATAGCAGTACCACCAAGGCCCACAGGTTGAAAAACAATGCTTGAGGCAGTTTTCCAGTTTACTTTGTTGACTTTCACCAATTTAGCATTCACTGCAGTGCAAAACAGATGTAATGCTTCGGGTTGTAGGAGTTGCATGGCTTTTTTTATGCTGAGGAACTTGTTGTTGTGCCCTAAGCCGAGTGGGAGGTGTGAAGGGTGTGGGCAGGCGCTGTGCTCTCCGCCCAATGCAAACTGGGAAAGGGCTGGGTGTCCAGTTGCTGCAATCAGTGGCTCATTCAACTGCGGCCTACTATAGGTCAGGCTGTGGGAGTGATCCAAACCAGCAGAATAACGATGACTCTTTAAAAGAGTAAAGCAGCCTGGTGCTACTGTTAACAGGCTAACAAGTAAGTGGACTGAGGGACGAAGCAGAGATGACACCAAAAAGACCTCCTCGACTGATGAAGTGCACAATTATACCCAGCAGCCACTTTATCTGGCCTGCCTCACTCTCTTAGTGTGTAATTACCACCATAGACAAAAACCACATGAAGTGAGAGCACTGCAGACTCACCTGATACTGAAAGATTTTTTTGTGCTCCACATCCTGCTGCTTATACTCCTCTCCTCTGCACTTAGTTGACAGGTTAATGATAAAGATGGAGGCCTGATAATGATGTGTGATTTTCTGGGTTATTGGTGTGCTAGAACCAAATGATGCTCTTTAAAGCGGTAAAATAAGAATAAGGCTACTCTACATTTCAATAAAGACGCCATATAAAGTATGTAGGACTTTTCATGTTAGACTCTTTGTAACAACACCTTCTGCTCACAACTGGAAGACCTGTGGAGATAAACACCTGGTGTGTTTCAGGTAGTAGTAACTTCAGGCTTTTGCAGATGGCATTGCAAGAGGAGAGTGGGGATATAAATATCTGCGTGCAATGGGATTCATAGATTGAGAAGAGGTGGTACAGTGCAGTGAATGTCTCGCTCCATGTTTGGAAAATGGTCTGCAAAGCAGATGTTAATGATGGAGTACTTGCTTTTGGGCATGCCATAGATCATAGTGTGAAGGAAGTCACTGAATTTGCAAGTGTACATTTGTGTCATGTTTATTTAAATGTGTTTTAAGGGTGGTCTCTGATCCGGTATGCTTGTACTTGAAAGAAATGACTAGAATGAAAACCCTGCGATCACGCCAGGTCTTTGCGAATAGGACTGGTGACCTCTGCTTTAGCCATTCATCAGTGGTAAGCTTCGGACCACAACAGTGTCACCACGATATTGAGAACAGTCCACTTACCAAATTATATCAAGTAATGTTGAATGTGGTAGCAAGCAGCTCACAAATTGGGCAAGACGTGTGTAATTGTACATCTAGTGATCCTATATGGCACCTCATAAAGTGGCCAGTGTGTGGAAGTGCCAGGAAGGTGTTTCTAATAAATTAAACATTGAGGGTAAATCTTATATTGAAAGACCATTGTTAGTTAAGCAGGAGATGGAGTGGCTGAATAGAGCTCTTTGTGTTGTATAGTAGGACTGAAACAATTGACCCTTCAGTGGTCCCCTCTATACCCTTCATTACTTGTTAGCCCACAGCACGTTTTATTGCAGATGAGATCATTCTATTCTCACCTGAAGCAAGGCTGGAACGTGTCGATTATTTAACAATGGAAACACTGAATGACGTTTTCATTTCTGGCAGTGGTTTAACAGAGCCGCGGGGAATCACTGCTGTTTGGAAACGCTTGTGCTGGACCCCAATGGAAAGCGAGTTTACATGCCAGGTTTTCACCCTTTTGTTATGCCCTCATTATTTCACAGACAGCCAAGACTGCTGAACATGATACCGTGGTGAGCAGTAACTTCAGTATAGTCTTACCTCGTGTAACTCCCAGCACAGTTTTACTGTCTACTATTGACATTTAATGCCCACGACCCTGTGACAATGTATTTGGAGCAGGGCCACATAGAAATGGCAGAAAATATGACTTAGTGCTGCCAGTTCAGGGTCAGTACTTGCGTTTAAATGATATAATTTTTATTATGTTTCATTCAAATAAATAATGAATGTGTGTCTAGATGAAGCTGGCAAGCCTTATCTGCTCACTGCTAAACTTTTTCCATCAATAATCTGCCTAGTATAAATGACTATGAATAAATGCAAACTTTATCCTGTTGCTGTAAATATTGCATCATAAAATTTCTAAACTCTTCAGAGATACAACTGTAATGCAAATGAGATAAATTTGAGTTTTCAGCTGAGCCTGGTGGCTGCGATAGCATCGTGCTGCACTAATAAAACCCAATTCTATCTGAAAGTCCAGCCTTGAAATCCAAACTGGTAGACTATGTTTTATGCATATACAGTTTGTTTCGTATTTGTAGTTGTGCAAAAGTATTTTTTAGTTAAACCCTTAACACAGAATTCTATTAAATATTGTTTTCATAATGTAATTGTTGAGATGTAAACAAAGACACAGAGAGTGGCTTGATTTCTGTATAGTGGTGGTGACGGGAACCAGGGATCACAATGTGTACACTGCAAATATGGCCGTTATCTAAAACCAACAGTTCTACCAGGAAAAACTTGGGAGGTGGAAATGAATGAAGATCATTCAATCCTCACACTAATATTACAATTTGAAGGACATCAATTATTTGGAAATTAGAGTCTTTGGTGTGTGCTCCATCCTTATTCCAGGTCTTAGGGCACTGTGATCCTTGCAGATTCTGCTAAATCAAGATGGCAGAGACAGAGCACTACCCTGGATACCTGTACAGGGCCAAAGTAGAGGATTGATTCATTTTAAAGACAGACGTAAGCCAGCCATTGGTCTGGAGTAATGACAGAATGAATGTCGTGGCATTAGAGTCTTCCTGCCTTCCTGTCTTCCGTATTGTGCAGAATTAAGGGCGCTAGGCAAAAGACATGGCTGTGGCCTCCTGGATGTATATATAGTTATACGTAATATTAGTTAATATATTATTATTATTAGTTATACGTATTATATATGTAATATTTATTATTTTGAGCCTGTTCTGAGAATTTTATAAAATAATTTTACTTATTTAATGTTTCATTTTATTAAGTGAAATAAGTGAAACTACTACTACTACCACTACCAAACCCTACTACCACTACTAATACTACTACCATTACTACTAAGATTACTTCCACCACTGCTACTACTGCTACCACTACCACTACTATGACCACTACTAATACTATTACTACTACCACTATTACTACCACGATTACTATACTACTACTAATACTATTACCACTACTACTATCATTACTACCACTACCATTACCACTACTACTACTACCATTACTACTACTACTACTAATATGACCACTACTAATACTACTGCCACTACTTCTATTACTATTACTACCACTACTACTATACTGCTACTACCACTGTTATTACCACAACTACCACTACTACTGCCACTATTACAACCATTACCACTACTATTACTACTACTACTACCACCACCATTACTACTACTTCTATTATAGTACTACTACTACTATTACTACTACTACTACCACTATTACTACCACTACTACTACTTCTACTATAGTACTATTATTACTATAACTGCTACTACAACCACCACTACTACTAAAACTATTGCCATTACCACCACTATTATTACTATTACTTCCACTACTACTACTACTAATAATAATAATAATACAAATAATAATAATAACGGTAATTATTATTATACGACTTTATAAAGCATTTTATATTAAGAACAGTCCCTTACCAAATTATATAAGCCAAGTAATGTTGAATGTGGTATCAAGCAGCGCACACATTTGGCAGTGACTCATGATGCTTTAGATAGCAAGATAAAAACTTAAATAAAACATTGACCTAGGAAGAAAACATAATAATAATAATAATGACTGGAATTTTAGCAAAACAATAAAAAACATTTCTCCAAAATAAAATAAAAAATAAAGAATCATTGTTCAAATAAACATTTTAGGGGAAACATTTTGAGGCAGTTGGGCTTTTATTACCCAGTGACGATGTATACAGAAACATAATTATCAAGGTTAATAACAGGATAATAACCCTGGAGGTCAAGAGGTTAATTTGTCTCTATTCTTATAAAATGTAACAGTAGCAGTCACAGTGTAGTTCACGAGAGTGGCCTGGATGCTCCTACCACCCACAGAGTTCTCACACTGTCATACCAAGCTCTCACACACACACACAGTGCAGGAGCTGCTGTAACCGGAGCTGCTCAATGGCAGTATGGCAGCATGGAGGCAGATTGATTTCAGGTCGCAGATGGACAGAGTGCTCCGTCAATAAAGGGCCTTCCGACCTGCCGGCAGCCGCTGACCCCTCACCTCGGTCTGGATGCTGCGCCTGGGAGGGCAACCTCCTGCTGCTGCAGCTCACACACACACACGCTCATGTTGGAATGCTTAGTCAGAAGGCAGAGACAGAGCAGATCTCTCTGTCAGTATAAGCCTTCAGTCTCAGTCTGCAGCATCTCTTTTAGAACAGACTGACATCATATCAGATCTCAGCTCTGCAGCTGCCTTTTCACACTGCCAGACACACCTATCATCTGACACACACAGCTCACTCACAGCAGTATTAGGCTTTTATAGTGGAAGACATACCTATAAATTTATAAATATTTACTGAGCTACACATACAAAAGTAGCGTCTCAGCACGGCGTTAGGTCTCATGTTAGCTAACGCAACATGCCAAACATCTCAGCATGGAGTTGTTGAGGTTCCTAATGGTGTCCTGCAATAGAGCATCCCCAGTGAGACCATCCTGTTTCCTTTTTCCTCAAGAAACTTGAAAAATGGACTTGGAAATCTACCTACAAAGTTTCATTCCTGTCAGTTGATTCCTTCTAGGTGCAACTATTTGTTCAATGATGGGTGCATTTTAACTGGGTGAAACAGAAACACTGCCCCTCTCTGGGGATCAGGTCTGTACTGTCCCACTTGTACGGTGAAGGCAGTTAAGGCTTGTTGACTCTGCTGCATGTATGGAATGGGTTTACACTCAAACTTCATCCTTTCCATCAGACTTTGTGTGTTGCATGGCATAAAAATGCTCATGAAATGTAAAGTGTATAGTGCTGCTGAGAAAATAAAAAAAGTATTTGCCTTCTCTTGATTTCCTCTAGTCTTGCATTTTCCTCATATTCAACAATTCCATGTCATCATGCAAAATATTTTACATGGGCAAGAAGCAGATAAGTTTTAAATGACCATTTTAAATGATCATTTCAAAAAGTTTTACAGAGCCCATATCATCTATGTGAAATCGTTGCATAACCTAATTGCACCGAAGCTTGGTATCACAAACTGATGGCCAGATATCTTCCTGCAGCATGGTTCGGTCAATTAGAGCAAGTCCCCCAGGCTTTGAAGCGGAAAAGCATCTACATAACATCGCACTACAACTACCATGATTTTGCTGTGGGATATTTTGTTAGCAACCTCCTGAAACAGAACAAAAAAAAAAAATGTTTCAACTCACCGGTCCACAGGTCATTATTCCAAAAGACTTGGGGATAGTCAAGCTGTTTTATTGGCAAATGAAGTTAAATGGGTGTCTTGGTTAGTAATGGCCTTGCAACCCTTCCCTGAATTCCAGCCTCTTTCTAATGGTAGAATCATGATTGCTGATATTATCTGAGGAAAGCGATCCCTGCAGTTGTTTAGATGTTCTCCTGGGCTCCTTTGGGACTTCCTGGGCGTGTAATTGCTGTTCTCTTGGAGGAATTCTGATAGGCCGGCCACTTATGGGGAAATTCACTGCTCCAAGTTTTCTCTGTTTGGAGATAGTGGTTCACTGGAGGCCCAGAAATGGCTTTGTATCACTTTCCAGACTGATTTGTTTCAATAACTTTCTTTCCCATCTTTTCTGGAATTTAATTGGATTGTAGTTTAGTATTCTGCTCTTAAAGACCTTTTAGCCGACTTCACATTGCTGGGAACGTCTTCCTCTCAATAAAAGAAATCATCTTTTAAAAACTGTATGTTGTGTTTGTCTAGACTACGAAGGCATGACAATAGAACTGAAAAAGATAGATAGATAGATAGATAGATAGATAGATAGATAGATAGATAGATAGATAGATAGATAGATAGATAGATAGATAAATACTTTATTGATCCCAGAGGGAAATTCAATTAAGGAACAATAATAATCCTGATAAAGTTCTCAGTTCAGTACAATCCATAAATAGAAAACATAATTTTATCATCTGACCATTTACCACCACTAAAGGTGTGAGCTACAAAGAATGTGAACTGTTAGCAAGCTGATTTACAGTAAGGTATCCTGCACCAAATTCTGTGTAATGTGTAATGATCATGCTGTAGTACAATCTTGAAACTACCATATTAATAAAGCATGCTAAACTGAGCTAAACTGGACTATTTATAGTGTAAATGCTGGAGGAATTTCAAAGGGCATGAGTCAGGTAACACCCTCAGCTGCCTGTCTGCCACTCAGGACACTAATTATGTACATTACAAGTCAGTGACGTAGATGGGAAAGTGACTGTACGAGCTGCAGGCCACATTCACACTGTATGCTGTGTTGTTTTGCTGTTACGTGTTTAACATGGCTAATTCTGATCTGTGGTTACTTGCCAGTTCTTAGCACGGGTTGTATGTGTTTCATGCTATAAATATTCATCAGAGTCAACATATAACTTGACACATCTTGAACTGAACTTTACCAGTAGGGAAGCTGGTTGTGTCTCTCCACTCTGATTAGTTATGTTGTAATGGGACTTCACTTAATAAATAAATAGATTATCACATATTTTAGAAAATGCTCTTTTCTGCTCTTACAGTTTACTCATATTAGAAAAAGTGGAAAACATCATAAGTACCTCTGACCCTCATGTCAAAGATCTCTACAAATGACCACAATTTGTAAACAGTCATATATAAAAGTTTGAACACACCTGGTCTGAAATAACCTCTACAGAGAACAAACTGCTCATTTTTCTGCCCCAGCATTATTTATTTGCTGAATATTTAACATTTTGCCTGTTTAAAGCTGCAGCACATTGTATGTTTTATTGTTTTTCCAATATGTCAAAGGGGTCATAGAATGGAAAACTGTATTTAGTGTATAATATATAACGTTACTGTTACATAACAGTCCTAACTCCCAAAATGACGATCCTAAAGTTTACATATACCAACTTATGGTCCAGCTCACCAGCAATTATAATCATAAAGCTGACCAAGAGCAAACTCAGGTTATACATGCAGACATGTACCGCTGCAGTATTCATGCAGACATTATGCAGAAAATATCTCCTATTCGCCAGTGTCTTGATCAAATGCAAGAAGCCAACTTTAATTCAACTTAAATTCTAAATTTGCTCTGCACACTCCACACTTTCTCAAATCTTTGGGTTCACACCTTTCTCAAATCTACCATCACAGTTCCAACAGCAACCTGTAAGCAGCAGTCGGTTGGCGACTGAAGTTATATGAAATAATGAAACACATTTGAAACACTGAAATAATGCTGACTGAGTAACTTAAATTGACTTTGTGTTGTTGTCGAGGTCCATTTTAATGTCCTGCCTGTGTCTGTTTTTACATGTTGCTTCTAAATCAGCCAATCAGAGCAGAGCTCATCAAAATATCTAATTGCACCAATTGCACCAAATGTCCATCATCAAGTGTGCAGTCTGCTGTCCACTTCATTTTAATATATAACAGCCTAATCTTTACAGCACGCCGACAAGCATTTCCCTTAGTTTAAACGTTTTAATCCAATCAAATTTAAATTATGGTGCTATCTAGATCCATATACACACAAAGAACCATCTGCCTGCTTAATTTTACAGTGATTGATGGAGAGATTGATGGATAATATGTTATATATGCTTCTATACAGAACATTTTTGAGAATGGTACATAGCACAAATAGAGAACTTCTATTGTTAAAAGCTTGGCATCTTAACAGTAGCAGAACCTCTTTTGGTGCTATATCATACCCTTTTCTCGTCACATTTTAAAGAAGAAGGAACAAATGTAAGCATTTTGCTGACACTGCAGAACCCTTTTTGGGGAGGTCTATTAGCAGAAATGAGATCTACAAAACTAGTAGCCTCTAAAACTTGGAAGTATTTAACAATGGAAGAAGTTTTGAAATATTGTACATTAGTTCTTTTATCAGTAGCTCTGTGCACAAAATTTATTTGGGTAGCATTATTGCTAATTATCTGCAGTACCATTTAAGGTGGAATGTAAAAATTCAAACAAGAACCTGGCCAATGTCCCTGTTAAAAAATAAGGAAAGTAATTAGGATGGAAATAAATCAGCTTATCGGTTGGAAAGAGTGAGTCTGATATGAATTAACATTAAAACTCATGAAACCATTTTAAACACTGAGCTTCTGTGCTACACTAGAGCTATAAGCATGCTACATACAACTGCTTGATGGGAAGAATACATTACTAGAACACTGGTGGCTGGGACAGCACTTTGTGTCGTGAGAAGTTTGAGAACCCAAACTTTGACTAATAGTGAACCGTACTTATTATTTAGCCCAACAAACAAGAAAAAGGAGCGTGACTTCTCTCCATCCAAGAATCAAAAGAAAATCAGAGCATTTTAAGCACTAAGGCAAGGCAGGAAACCTGACAGCACTTATATGCCAGGATGGCTGGAGATTGGGGGCATCATTTACACACTGCTCTTTTAATGTGTGTTAAATTTGTAGCAGCCATCATATTTTGCATAGTAATTAAAATGCCTTTATTTGCACTGTGGCTTACAAGAGTGTAAATCTGATTTTTCACTGAAGCTTCACTTCAAGAAAGTCCAGAAAGCTATTGCCTTCATTGTTGTTGATGTGTTAAGCCTGCTGCTGTGTTTTAGAGCTCTGAGCTGGATTTAGCTCTGCATTTACAGTATTTATTGCCCTCAAATATGCCACATATCCCAGACCTCCATTTAAAACACTGACCTCAGCACCCCCCAACACCCGCCTCGCCGCCCTAAAAAATGTCCACATATCAGCAATTTTCCACCACACTACTTTCTTTTCTTCCCTCCCTCTTTATCTTCTACCATGATGGTGCATGGTGGAGTCCACCGTGACATTTCCCGGAGGCCTTGGCCGAGGTCCAGGGACGATGTTGCAGCCTGGCAGCGAGAGACACCAGAAGATGGGAAAACGTTGATCGCGGAGATGATACAAGCTAACAAATCTTAAGAGATATCGACCTTGAGTCACCTTTTCCATACATGATGAGGAGACTGTCCATCCCTGCTTGCTCATCATGGTGAGTACTAGGCCAGCTGGCCTTGATTTGAACAGGCAATAAGTGGTTCACAATGAGCATCCTGAGGGAACAACCTCAACATCATATGCTAATTTTGGCAGATTTGATTCAGGTGTTGCCTAAGCAGGAAACAGACAGTAATGTCTCTGTGGGATTAACAGAAGGGTAAGATTGTCCATAACACTTCTTAGGTTCTGTGCTGTTTAATCAGGACTTCACAGAGAAGACCATCTAAAAGAAGAAATATGTGATATATGTTAACTAGAAATTATTGAGGGTGAGGAACTATGTGCACTCATATACATATATACAAATATACTTGCTGAGTATGAATTTTGCATATATGGGAAAGAACCACAAAACGTGGCCTGCGCAAACAGCAAAGCACATTTTGTATTTGGACATTAGAATGATCCAAGTTTCATGCTCGGCCACACATGTGACCTGAGCAAAGACAAGCCTTGTTTCTATACCTGACTGACTACATAAGGTCATCCTGTCGCGCATACTTTCCATTCTGACCCAAGCTGTTCTGTTAGTAGCATCTTTTGAAAGCAAAGTATGCCCCAGAGAAGAGTTGGAGAGGGGTCACATCGTAGGGCTCTGAGAAGCGAGATGATCTAATCACCATATTATGTGCCATACAGGTCATGTGGATGCTATCGCAGCACACTTTTGGTGGCAGTGGATAGAAGAATGTATGCACCAATAATATGAGGACTTGGGGGACATACACAAACTACAGAGTGGCAGAACCCACTGATTATCCAACATAGTCAGTGGAACAGTGACCCAACAGTTACAGTTGTGGACATTCGGAAAGCAGTGATGCCTTCCATGAGTCATCCTGTTAGTGCCAGGACTACATGCACACAGGTTGTTACAACGACTGCCCTTAACACCACGTCAGTGTCACCAAAGGCAATGATGTCAAGCCAGACCGACATGGAGTAACTTGAGATAACCAACAATGTGTGTGTGGAGGTACCGTGGTCAGTGCCAAGATGAAAGTTTAGTTTCACATGTTACACATCCAGAAGGCCTGGTGTCACTCCACCGCCACCCCTACTGCAAAGTCTTTAGGAACTGTGTGAGAATCTTCAAGCTGCATTGGATGGATTATCGCAGGATCCAGTAACGTATGGTCAGAGTGGTCCTGTGGTCCCTTTCTATTGCTGGACAGAGTACAATGTGGCTGATAAACTGAGTCATTGGAAACCCTGTAAGACTCTAGATTCAACTTTACAGTATGATCCACTGAATAAACATGATGGCTGGCCATTTTTATTATCAGCTTCCCCTATATTTAATTCATTACATCTGTAATAACAGAAACACAAAAAGGTAAAAAATAGCTTTTCATTCTACAAAAAAAAGTATGCCCAAGAACGACTATATTAAATTCAAATAATAATAAAATATCTTCTCTTACACTTTGAAAATGAATGTGGTAGGCTGGCTTTACATGATAACTTCTACACCACTTTAGTCGCACTTGTACCGAAAGTATCATGTTGCCAAGCGTTCTGAAACACATTTGAAACTCAGCTGCAAGTGTCTGAACTTCATGCAAGTGTCAATTTCACGGTGTATTAATAACGCATCACATGATCACGTCAAACAATATGCTTTCAAATGACTGAGCTCACCGACCAGTGGACAAAGAAAGGAAAACAGAAGATGATTTATTGGGTGGTTGGAAAGCAGACCCACCCATCATGCCTGTCACAAATTTTTTTTTTTTTTGTCAGTTTGCTGAGCCAAACATGAGTATCTCAAAGCTAATCTGCTGCAGTAACTAGTCAGTCAACAGCTGTTTAAATAGCTGCTTGTACGGCTGTTTATGCATTGTTATTAGTCTGCTAAAATCCTCTGCAAAATTTAGCTAGATTAACATTCTCCTCGTCTGGCAGCCCTCAGTTTTTACAGAACTCAGATTTATTTGGGATCCAAAAATAAGTACAGGATAGGAGACCAATACACAAGTAGTGGGTATCAAGACATTTCTCACTTTTAAATTATCAAGATGCACAGCACATATACCCTCAATTATATGGATAGATAGATAGGTAGATAGGTAGGTAGATAGATAGATAGATAGATAGATAGATAGATAGATAGATAGATAGATAGATAGATAGATAGATAGATAGATAGATAGATACTAGTAGTGGCTGGGTGTGTTGTGTGGGCTGTTTTTGATGGCTTGGCGTAACTCTATCCAGAAGCAGCTTTTAAAGACGCATAGTTATTACCACAGGTGTCAGGATAAGGAATTTCAGTGTTCAGTGAGTGTGTTTAGATGCACACCAAATACATGGTCATTATAGGATTTCAGCAGTAACCTGATTATTCAAGAGGTCATGTTACCAGCATGCTCTGATTTCTTAGGTCAGATAAGCTTCTAAAACCCTGATAAAGAGAGAAGGATTTGGTAAACTGTGTGTTCTAACTCCCATTCTTTCATTTTTCTCAGCCTGCGCTTGTGTGCAGTGCCAGAAACAGCCAGGAACTCTTGACACAGCAACCATGAGACGGCAACAAAACACTTTTGAAGTGACGCTAAAATCAACTACATGCTTGACGAAATTAAGAACTTACATATTTTTGATTATGACATATTCTACATCCTTGTAATGTACATTCAGATAAAGAATCAGGTAAAGAACTGTAATATGTGTACCTCACATTTTTTTCATACATTGATTACCCATGTACATGTAAAGGTGAATGAGTTACAGATATAATCTGATTTTCAGTTGTCAGATTATTCGAAACATGTAAACTTACTCATTGTTATAGATCATACAGAGAATTTACCATATAGGAGCACTTTGTAGTTCTGCATTTACAGACTGTGGTCCACCTGTTTTCTTGCATACTTTGTTACCCTGGTCCAATCGTCAGGACCCCCCACAGGACCACCAGAGAGCAGGGTGGTGGATCATTTTCAACCTTGAAGTGACACTGACGTGGTGGAGTGTTAGTGTGTGTTGTGTTAGTGTGAGTGGATCAGACATTGTCTATAAATAAAGTTTCATGGACTAAAAACCCAAAACTTTTATAGATGTTTCTTTTTATAGATGCCCTCTTGAAGAGGATGTGTAGGTAGTGTGGAGTGTGATCCAACCACTGATAGGCTATGATCTAATCATTGATAAGCCGAAGGAGACAGGCTGCTGTGTCTGGGGCACTGGGCACTTTGCCTCAAGAGCATTTGGAAGAGCACTAGGTGTCTTCTCAAGGAGGCGGCAGCGGCAGAGGCTGCCAAGACGGAACGTGGCCAATGAGTTCATTTCAAACCCCGTCTGACCTTGCCAGGAACCTTGGCAAGACTTCTCACTGACTGATCTGACTGGAAACCCAAATGAATCTCTTCTTCCTCTGTTCTATGAATAGTCTGTGAATTACTCAAAAACAGAATTTCTACATGATCAGTTCCCACTACTCCTCTCTCTCTGTCGTAACCCTCGCATTACCTGGCAACCTGTGACCTAATTTCTTGTGTTACTAAATGTACTGCTTTCAGATAAGTGATAAAAATCTAAACAACACATACGCAATATAAAACAAAATGTTCATTTGAATCTCATACAAACACTCACTTTAAGAGGTTTACATAATCATGGCAGTTTGAGAAAAATGCATAGTAACAACCGCACAAACTCTGCGTGTTAAAACCTCTACCATTGCTGTCATAAAAACACCATGCACCTCCAGAAGGGTCCTTTTTAGGATAAGGAATAACCTACCAAAGGGCAGTACAGTAGCGCAGTGGGTAGCCCTGTCACTTCACAGCAAAAAGGATCTGGATTTGATTCCCCACCCAGGCAACAAAGTTCCTTTCTCTGAGTTTGTGTCCTCCCTGTGCCCTTTTCTTTGGGTGCTCTGGTTTCCTCCCATAGTCCAAAGACATATGGTCGGGGGGATTGAAGATGCTAAATTGTCCCCTAAGTGTGACTGTGTATGGACTGACAACCTCTCCAGGGTGTTTCCTGACTTCTCTGCTTGGTTATCAGGCCTTACACTGAGGTGGGTAAACTAGGGCCAGAATATAAAACCCTCAGCAGGATTATCTCATTTTAGCAAACTCTAGAAGCCTGGCAGTTGGAGTTTTACTTTTGGACCTGATTTTCCACGTCTAGGCCTTAAAGAGCTTCAAATTCAAAAACATTGACGCAAAACTTCAGCTCGCTTTTAAACTAACCCGGAAAGCTTGACCGAGGTGATGGGGAGAGAGTGAAATAGCCGCTAAGATGACACTGGAGGAGAAAGTGAGGCAGACAATATATATATATATATATATATATATAATATATATATATATATATATATATTCAGTGTGGTATACATTTTTGGAGACACCAAGATGTTTACTCTTTACAAACTCTTTACTTTTCAGTACATGTGCAGTTGCTCATTACCCAGAACTCTGTGTGAATCACTGTATGTGTGGGTGCTCATATCATCTCAGCACAGCGAGTGAACTCACTAACCCTTTAATCCTATAAACATTATAATGGTGCATTGGAGTGGCAGATGAGGCGCATGACGGCATGAGATTTGAGAACACCTGAGGATATCAGGGCGCTGCATCTGCGGGTGATGACTGAAGCAAATGCAGCTTCCTGCAATCAGGAGAACCAGGCAGGAAGCCTGAGCCCAGGCTGGGTAAACCTGAGCGCAGGAAGTGAGTGATTGATGACGTGTAATCTGACACAGAGGCAGGGGTTAATACACACTCACTCGCTCCAGTGCACGCCCTTTTGCTTCTCCTAGCTGGGAGTCAGTGCCTGGTCCGCACGAAGGCTGACTGGACAACTCCGCTGGCCTTATCACTCCTCTCTCAGGAAGATGTAGATGAGGCAATCACTCTTCCCTTTCTGCAGACTCCGCTTGAGCAAGCTTGCTTTGGTGTAATAGACTGAACTCTGAGGCCACTGAGTCAGGGCAATCTCTGAGTACTGGAAATCCCTACTTAAGTCAGAAGAGTGATGCACTCTGGCCACTGGACCCGACGGCGTCGACTCCTCCACTCCTTTTTAACCGAAACAGCGCCAGAGTCGTTAATAAAGGGGTACAGCAGAGATTAAACCAGCCAAAACCTTTTTTTGAGTATCTACAGATTACAGTGATGTAATGAAAATGTAGCTTATTTCACATGACAGGCTGCGAGGGGAAACTCGGTACTGTAAAAATCACTGCTGTAGTCTTTGAATGGGAACTTGCCAATTCCTTTTTCAGTTCTTTGAAGAGGAACCAGTTTACTGCAGTTCAGTGGCAAAAAACACAAGGTACACAAACCATGTAGTTGAGATAAAGTAAAGAAACTCATGGTAATATATTCCTCCAGTTAAAGCAAAGCTTCCTGCCTTTAGACCTCCACTTCAGTAAAATTACTAAGGTATTAACCTTCAAATGTACGTAAGTATGAAAAGTAAAAGTAGCAGGATTTATTATGTTCTATTGTCATTTTTCTAGCAGACTTTTGCTCAATCAACTTATTTTAGGTGAAGAGATTCTAGAGACGGAAGATGTCACTCTTGGTCCACCAGTTTTTAATAGAAGGTCATTTATTCATCTGATGTCTATTCAAATGATCATCAGCACAGAACACTGAAGGAGAACACTTTCCTTTAGGTAGAATCAAACTCCATCCAACAGGTCAAAACAAGCTCAAAACAAAGTGACCACTATACCCTGACTGGTGGGGTCTCTTCACGCTTCTTTCGTTTTTACATTTTTACTTACGTTTTTATGCACACATAAACCAAATGAAAGGACAGATTTGCCATAAAGTAGAAGAGTACAAAGAAGTGCAGTAAACAATTACATTTACATCGATTCTGTCCACCACTGCCTCAGGTGGATGTCATCTCACACCTCTGGCTGAAAGGTAGCTACGCAGCGGCTGTTTTTTATTTGACATGTCCACCTTAAATGTTGCAGCTTTAATAATGCACAGGTGCCAGACAGCAGCTTCATTCCTTGTACCATTTCTAATCACTGATAACTGCAACCCTAAGGACGAAGCAAATGAGGACAACCAAGCTTGGTGAGCAGTGCTAACACTGTTTAAAGCCTGGCAATTAAACAAACACATGCTACTCAAACTCTTGTCTGCATTACACATTCTGCCTTATTCAACATGTCCCTTGAGCCGATTGCAAACGCCTTGTCAAACAGAGCCGAAGAGTTGACTCCAAGCATTTTGAACCTCTGAATCATTGGTCCCTGACTCCCAGACGTGTTGGAGTTGCAGAATACATGCTTTTGCAATCAAGCCTCATCACTAAGTGTGCAGTGCTTCTGTAGAATTAACTCACTTTAACAAATATTTAAGACTGGATTTCTTGGTTACGCTGGTTTAGCTAGTGTCTAAATACTGGGCTTTAAACGTTTCATCTCCACTGTCTGGGAATGAGCGCCTGCATGACATGCAGTCAGGTAAGAGATTTTATCTTCTCTTTGTGCTTTGACTATTTCAGTTCAGAAATCTCAGACTAATTTTTGTTAACATCTTACTTCTAATTCATAATTAAAAATGTATTTGTTTCTAATATCTGCTGCACACATTCCTACAAGAAGATGCTGCGTTTCGGAGGCTGGTATGGCGGCCAACCAATATAAGCATGGTGGATAACTAGTTAAACCAGCACCAGACTATGTTTATAGAGCAGAAAAGACTCTAATGGAATGCTTGCAGTGCACCATCATCAGACTCTTATTGGTATTGACTGATGACAGATTTTCACTATACAAAGTCACCATTCATACAGGGTGCACTTTAACAATGGCTGGTTGTCTCACTTTGCATAACTGAGGTGGCCTAAAGCGTGACCTTGCTTCACACTAGGGTGGCATCCCTGGCTGTGCCTTAGCTATGCCCCTTGTCATAGCCAGCCATGCTACCAACCATGCCAGTTACATCTACAACTTTCTAGTGGTATGTTTTATTGTATAATCTCTATAATCTCACACGTACAGAATTATTTGCTATAATTATGTCCACTTTTGTGTTGCTGTTTATGGTATGCTTGCTTGCAAACTGTACCGACACGGAGAGGATTTATTTGACACCAACCACCTGGATTTGCCACAGTCACGCCCACTAAGCAACCCTGCTAGAAAAACCAGCATAGGCCAGCAGGGCTGGTAACCAGCAAAAGCTGTATATGCTGTGTCTCATATCCTGGCATGGTGAACCAGCACCAGACCAATACGATAAACCACCTGTTTTCCTCGAGGACACAAACTGCTGCTTAAGGGAAAATTCACTTAAGGACGGTAATGAGAGTGGTTATATCTGGCTCCTTAGAGATCAGTGCAGGTTCCCTGCGCTTTGTATATCACGGCCCCTTGTGTGTCTAGGCAGAGACAGGTGCCACCAGTGTTAGCCGCATCTGCTGCTGACAGGCAGACCCACTAACTACATCATTAACCTGCCATGAAGACCCTCAGCCACCCAAAGCCCTGACTGTGGGGATATGAACAGACCCTACTGCTAGCTGGGTAAGAATAGAACAGGAAGCTCTAATCCTAGATTCCCTCCTCATGGAACGAATTGCTTAGCATGTGCACCGAACTTAACCTACTCTGCCTTGGCACAGCATGTTAGTGGAATATAAAGCTTGTCTAGGACTGAATGTGACTGTAAACACACGCTCTAATAATATTAATCCTAAAATAAACAGGGAGCTTGCGGATGACAAAGAGAAGACTGATGGCAAACAGGGAACGTATGAGTAACAGGTGTGGAAAGAGCAAGTGTCCATGCAACAACAGCAGTAGTAAGTCAACAGTTCATGCTAATGAACAGGGATAAAGACTTGGGTGGATATAACTGAACTCTGTATATTCCTCTAAACAGGCAGTGTGCTTTTTTCATATTCATAAAAACAAATAAATCTGTTTATTTATATATAAAAACAAATTTCTCTGTAGTTCATTTGACTAACTATTTCATATTATTTTTTTTATTTTTGTTTTTACATTGTTTATAAACTCATAATAGTTGCACCCAGAAAGAATCAGCCCAACAGGGATGAAACATGGGTTGGTTTGACATGAGACATGCAAATGAAGTTTCACTATCGGGCGCGCATGTGACATAAGCAAGGGCGGGCCTGAATGTGGTACCTGAAGGTCTATATATGGTTGCCCTGTTGCAGGTGCTTTCCATTCTGACCTACAATGTTGTTTTGGTAATATCCTTTGCAGCTTAAGAATGTCTCAGAGAAGTTTAAAAGCAAGTGGAAGAGTTTGAAAGGGGTGGCATCATATGGCTCGTATTGTACCATACAGCTCATGCATATCCTGAGCATATTCTAGCTGCATGGGATGGGTTATCGGGGGACACTATTAGAAACCTCTACCACTCCATGCCGAGCTGTATGCATGTTGGCAGCCCAGCACCATATTGAGAGACACTACGTATAGCTCAATAAATATTACCCATATCAGTCTAAATTGATCATTTTGTTAGACAAAAGACTTTGAAACCGACGTTTGCAGAATTAAAAATCCAGGAACGGTTTATTCACAAACAGGCTCAGCAAGCAACAGTAAACAGCATAACAAAGGGAGAAGCTAAATCGGAGTCAGAGACAGGCGGAGGTCAGAACCAGGTAGAACAAGCAGCGAGGGCAAACAGGTTTACAGGGGAAGACCGAAGGGGAAAACCAAAGTGAGAAAGCACAGGTACAAACCGTAGAGTCAGAACACGAGCAAAAGGGATAAAGCGAAAGAGTAGTAGAGAAACGAAAGTCGGAAACCAGAATGAGACAACACGAGAAATGACCGCTCAGGATTGCTAAACTAAGTTTGGCAAAGCTTCGCAAAGTGTGAGTGTTTGTGTGTGGCTTAAATACAGGAAGTAAGTGATTGATAACAGCTGTGGCTAAAACTCAGGTGACCTAGAGCGCATCACGGAGTCCGAACAGGGGCGCATAGACATGACGTCATCGAGCGTGGCCCTCTGGGAAGTGGAGTCCCGAAGTGCGGGGAAGGCGGGGAGACTTGGAGCCGTGACACATTTTTTGTTCCGGGTAACCTTTATCTTCCTTCCTAATAGCACTGCAATCCCCCCGTAAAAACATGAGAATCCCTTTAATTCAGTTTTAAAATGCATTCAAACTTAAACTCTATTTTTATCAATTTGTTTTTGTATATATTTAGCTATCTTTATCTTAGTTATTGCCTAGTATTTAACGTAAAGTATTTCAATGGATTATAATGTAATCTTTGTATCTAAATCTGAATAATGAACTGGTCAGATTTCAGTATAAGATTTAACACTGCACATTTAAGCAATTAAGCAGATTTAGTCCATGTAATTTACCCTCTTCTGTGTCACCCCCTCTTCCTCTGTTAGGTGTAAAACAAACCTCTTTCTCTCATCCCCTCTCACTCTGTCGCACTCTCTCTCTCTCTCTCTCTCTCTCTCTCAAACACACACATCCCGCTGTTTACAAAAGCGCATCCATTATCCTCTTAAAGACAGCGAAATCCAGTCTTGCTGATTTGGCAGCACGTACTGGCATTTCTAATTAATGCAGGACTTAATTAATTTGCATCGGGGTCTGTGCCTGGGCGGGTGGGGGCAAGTGGCGTGCTGTTCCTCACCGTGCTTAGGTGAGTGTGTGTGAAGCAACTGCAATGGGAAAGGCCTGGTAATGCTCCCTCTGTTTCAGGGAGATAAGCCTTACAATTCCTCCCAATTAAACCCTGGAAGGGTGTGTTGAGACCGGCCGGGCCAGTGCTGGCAGTTTCCAACAAATTTTCTGTGCGTCTTTATGAGAGCCATGTGGAACACGCATGCCTCAACTAGCCGTATTGGAGCAATGCTCCAGTCCAATGCTAAAGGGGGCTAACACTGACTAACAGAGTCATCATAATTATGAACTTTAACTTAAACTTTGCACACAAACGTCCTTTCAACTCATAAATACAAATGTATGATGATTAGATGCCTAATTTTCTGGCTAGTTAGACCTTTTAGGCTTTCATTGGGGAGGAAAAAAATGAATGGCTTGCCAGGCGCCCTCTCCATACAGTATAGGCTAACCCACAATAACTACACCCCAACATAATAACTTAACTATCTTAACTATCTATATTACATCTTACTGCAGCAGCATTTTTGAAAAACTCTTCACATTATGAGGACCCTCACTCCACAAAATATAGAGCACCGCAAAACTAAAGCAGAGGTTTTTTTTTTTTAACAAAGTGATGACAAAGCATTACAAATACAGTTGACATTGGCCTGCAGGCTGTTAGACCACTGTAATTCAAAACATGTCTGAGAAAACCTACTGCTATCACGACGTATCGCAATGCAAACGCCAAACTCTGAAACGTCTACTGAGTCCTGATTAGGCAGAGAAGAGTTTTTCTAGCTTTTCACCCCATGTAATGATGGAGTTGGGATTTGTTTCAAATGACTTCAAGACACATCATTTACACGAAATTGGTGCAGTATATTCTGACATACCTGCTCTATGGTTTAGTGAAAAAAGTAAAGCCAGTTCCAGTTATAAAAATGATTATTACTGCCAAGCCCAAAGAAACAACCCATCACCAATTATAATTCAGACAGAGCTCTGCATAATTTTAAATCCCAAATCCAAAACTATTAGCCAAGGTTTGTAACAAAATTGCTGTGTTGTGGTTAGCATTGGGCAGTCAACTGTCAACTAAAGTGAAAATATAAATGACCATAAACATTTTTCATGTCCGCTTCATCAGTATACTTCAGCCTAGCACAGCATACTGTTCTTAACGGCTATATTAAGTATTCTGAAATAGTGGATTAGTAAAATTATTAGTACTGGCCAATGCTGTAGGTTTGAATATTGATTAAAGTGGTATCCTTGCACTGGGCACATAATCTGAAACTAAGAACATGTAGATGTTTTCAAACAGCTGTCTCTTGTGGGAATTCCTAAGGAAGGATACCTATTGATCCTGTCTTTGTGTTTCTTTGTGTTTGCTGGGCCTGGAGGTATTCATTTAGTGTTAGGGTTCAATGGGACACTGCTGAGGCTCTGTTAAACTTATGGGTTGGTAGTATCGTGTTCCTTTTTGAGGCCCTGGATTAAAATGTAATTATATCCCAGTCAAGTGTTGGCTATGCTTCTTGCACATACAGACAGAAACACAGCTGCACTGGCTCTAAAATAGTCAACCCGCTGTCTCCATGTGTGTTAAAAGCAAAGTGAAAAACGAGTACACCGGACCTTAAAACACTCTCCAGATTTCATTACATTGTCAAGCAGCATGAAATGTAACTACCCCGATGCATGCACTTTATGTTTTCCCTACATCCAACCCTGCCGGTCTTGAATCACTGACCTCTTGTAGCAGCATATATGGGTGAAATTCTGCAAACCTGCACGTGACAGGCTACAGTGTTTGCAGCACCATATCGACTCACATAAACATTTTTATTTAGGTTCAGGTTTTTATCTGTATTACTACACAGTTACAGCCACCTCTTCTGGGATTCTGGTATTACACTATATGTTGGAACATTGCTGTGAGAATTTGATTACATTCGGCCACAAGCACATTAGTGAGGTCAGGAGCTGATGTTGCTGATGAGTATTGAATCACTCTAACTCGCCTTAAAGGTTTTGGTTGGAGCTCCATCACTCAAGAAAACACTGGTCCACTGATCCATAACCCAAAAGTGGGGGACTTCAAACTCCTCTGATTCTCTAACTCATATGTGGCTGCTGCAGACCTTCCCATTCATTTGGTAATGCTTTTCTATAGAGATTACACATAATTGAATGCCTCTGTCAGCAGCCTCTGCCAGCCAAACCTAACAAACCCAATTCAGCTAATCAAAGACGTGCATTTAGTTTGGGCTATACAGTTAGGCTCAGAAATATTTGGACAGTGACACAATCTTCATGGTTGGGGCTCTGCATGCCACCACACTGGATTTAAATAAAAGAACTGAGATGCAACTGAAATGTAGACTTTTAGGTTTAATTTAAGGGGTTAAACAAAAATGTCCTATGAAATGTTTAGGAATTGCAACCATGAGCAAAGCGTCCTCATTTTAGGGGCTCAAAGGTAATTGGACAAATTAGCTTTAACATAAATAAACTTCATTCCTAATGCTTTGTGGAGAATCCTTTGTAAGTAATGAGTGCTTGAAGTCTGGAAGCCATGGACGTCACCAAATGCTGGGTTTCCCATGATGATGTTGTATGAGTTGATTCCAGGTTTGGCATGTGCATATACTTTATCTTGAATATGGTTTGGTAAACAGCTAAAATGCCAAAACTTGTGTCACTGTACAAATATTATTGGGCCGGGCTGTAAATGTCAAAACTTTTGAAAATTTTGAAAAAAAATAAATTCAATTGTATTCAGTTTGCAGTGATTCTCTTAATATCTGGCATAGAGCTGTCTTTCATTTATAACACCTGCCTGAATCCTGGTTAACCTACTGTCAATGTCATATCTAGGACATCTAGAAGGCCTATAATGGTTCCAACTAAACTGGTTCCAACTTCTAGAAGGCCTGTAGTGGCAAAAAAATGGGCCCCAACACCTAGCAGGCCTGCACCAGACTAGATATAGGTTCTAACATCTAGAAGGCCAGTTCTGGCCTATACTTTTACTGTTTATTGTGTGGTGGCATTACGCCCCTCTGCTCAGCTGCTTGCCATGTAACCTCCAAATCACATTACTGCATTTTAAAGCATGCTAAGAAAAAAGGCCAACTGTGAATTACTCCATAAACTTGGTTAGCGCCTTCAGACTTTATTGTGCATTTTAGATTTGTATTGCCAATAGCTGCTAGCCCTCCACCCTATTTTGTGGTGTGCAGTCCACATCAGTGGGATGCTCCCTTTAACACACACACGTACACACACTCACACTAATATACAGCTCCCACTCAGCAGAAGCCTGTTAGCCACCGATAAGACCCAGCTCCCACAGAGGAGTGGAGTAGAGCAGGTCTTCAGTCTGTATCTGACTCCATCATTAACATCATTCCCCATAACCCCTATTACCTCAGCTCACCCCTCAACCACCAGCATCATCAACTGCTCTTATCTCTCCACCTTGAACACTCAGAAATATCCTGGCGTCACATGTCTCTACAAACTTTTCTCCATCTACTCCTGAACTCAGTTACCTTCATGTAATCTGCTTTGCCTGCCATTGTAGTGGCAAGTTTACAACACTAACCTAAATTAAGATTATTTATTATTATTTATTACCTAAATGTAAACCAATGTCTCAGACATCAGGTAGCCTATTCGTGACCATTTTGTGTGAGTCTAACTTTAGTTTCTTTAGAATTAAGCATCTTACATCAATGCGATTTAATGGTATCTGTCTTGCCTTTGTCTCAAAGTCATAAATTAACAGTCTTAACCATGTTTCTCTTTGAACATCATTTAGACTTGGTCTTATCTTAGTCTCCAGGCTATACACTGCTAAATTATTTATTTTACTGCGTACTTGCACTGTCTGTATGGCTGACAACAGCCATCTTCTTAATTGCACTGTCTGTATGGCTGATATCAGTCATCTTCTTAATTTGCACAGCAAATGGTATACCACTACCTCCATTACACAGATACTAAGGACTTTACACAGACACCAAGGACTCTATTTTTATACTTTCAAGCTTTGTATTGTATCTTTGTCTTTATCTGTATCACTCTATTTTGTGCTTCTCTGCTACTACTATATCTGCTACTGGATGACTCGAATTTCCCTCAGGAATCAAAAAAATATCTATCTATCTACAGTATGAGTTTAAGTCCTGCCTTGGTCCTGACCTTATTCGGACTCTGTCCTCTCTTGGGCATCAATGTACAGCAATGGTCTTGGTCTTGTCTAGGTCTCAACATCGTTTGGGTTGGGTCTTGCTTTGGTCTTTTCTTAGTTTTGACATTATTTGCACTCTGCCTTGTCTTGTCTCAAGACTGTACAGTAACTGTTTTGATCTTGCCCTAGTCTTGACAATATTTGGATTTGGTCTTGCCTTGAGACTCTAGCCATTTCCCCCTTCTCTCAGTCCTCTGTGTGTGTGTGTGTGTGTGGCAGGAGCTCCATTCTTTTGCACCAGCGTTTCATGTGTATAGTCCTACAAGCACAGACAAACCTCCACGTACCAGCAGAGCATGTGGTTTTGATCAGCTCATGTGAATGTGAGCGCCCAGCGTCAGTAAAAGCATCAGAACACAATGATTATTCTCTGCATGGCTCTGCCACTATTAGAAGCACATGCTACACTGAAGTCTTTTGTCTCCAGCTCAGCCCACAGTTAAAGAATGAACTTAAAAGAATGAGTCCCAACAGCACATACATAACCATTAGGCTTTAGTGTCTAATTCTTAACAGTCCTGTTCGGATTCTGGGTCCTGTTCAGTCTGGCCGCCGTGCTGTACTGTCTGACTAAAACAAGCTCAGTAGTCGGAGCTGGTCTCAATACAAAAGAAGCTACAGTTGTATGTACATGTTTTGTTCATATGTTGTGAAAATATTTTCCACATCCTCAACAGAGAAAAAGAATTTCCTGAACTTGAATTCTGTATATTTCTGCCAACTCTGCTGCACAATTTCTTTAACATGCATTAATATGGATCACCGTTAGCTCAGTGCTAACAAACTACTAGAATCCCAAAGGGATTATCAGAAGTTAGCATTACTGAAGAGGTTAGTTTTTTCCCCTCATGGTTCTGTGCAGTTCTGGCATTTAAGGCTCAGTTTGGTTCAGCCCTGATGATCCATATGCAAAATCATAATAAAAATGCTCCACTGACCCTGTAAATGTACTTGACCCTGTGCATACTACAGTATTCCAAAAACTACTGCTGCCGTAGCTGCTAAGGGAACTTTTTTACTTTGTGTTTGTCTTGTTTTTTATTCTTTATTTATTTTTTGTTATTTTCATAAACATTTGCATATAGAACTTGGATATTCCCGTAATGAACCTGTGTAGTCTTTGATATGTTAAGCTGCAAAAACTGAAACAGAAAACATGCACTTTGTATTCAATTTTTTCTGTTTGCTTATTTAATATCAGCGAAAGCATCCCGAAACTTGTAGCATGAATATGTAAATATGCCACATAAATAAACCACATAACATTGCTGATACGGCACAATACTGTATCTCTATACTTGGTTGTGTTGTGTAAGCTTCATCGGCCAAAACAGAAGCTCTGAATTTGTCACAACAGGCAGAGCTGGCGAGAGTGTAAAAGCCAGCGCTGTGATTTTATCTGCGGTAAACAGACTGATTGTGTTAATGCGGGTTTTATTTTATTCATGTTCACACCAATGCCTCCAACTCCTTAATGCCATTAAAGCCTTGGCATAAATAAAGGTTTGCTTCACGCGGTACTAGGTTTACTACATATTATAATTGTTGGACCATGAGGCCATGAATAAGATGTTGTAATGTAATTTGGTTATCTAGTAAAGGCCTGTATCATTAAGAAAATGCCAGAATTTATTAGCATGGTCTGATGTTTTCTCCTCATTTAATGAGTTGTGCTCCGTCGAGATGCGATCTTAATTGAATCCTGTATGTTTTCAGTTAAGCAGCCATGAGTTACATCCCATTCAGTTAAATTCAGCTTTATTTGTAGATATAGTCACAGCAGCTCTACAGAAAGAGTGGAATAGGTGAGGTGGGTGAAACTAGGTGTATTCTACATGGACTGGACTGCACTTAATGATATGTATGCTTAATGAAAGATTCTTGTTTGAAATGCTTCCTGCATTACATAATAATAAAATAAGCGCTAATGCATCTTTCATTCTTTCAGCCCTCTATTAAGGGGTGTTACCCCTATAGATGTGGTCAAAAACACAAGTAAAGTTTTTGCTAGGAATGCCAGCCAATAAATAATGAATAAGAATAACAATAAAGAATGAAGGCAGTTCTGGTGTACATGTACAAGTTAGACGTAACAAGGTTCATTGGAGCACTGCCATCAAAGAAACACTTTCCCTTAGAATTGTACAGTCAGAAACCACTTCGGACCTGTTATTTTAAAGGGCCCATATCATGGACAAGCAGAATTTCCATGCTGGTTTAAAAGAAAACGTTTTGGTTATTGTTGTAGCATAACTGAGAGTAACATGTAGAAATACATAAATGTCAATTCATCATTTCTGTGTTTTCTGTAAACACTGAATTTCAATAGTAATTTTTGCAACTATTTGTGCAACAATTTTTTGATGACGAAGTATTTACAGAAAACAAAGTCATTACTTGACATACTGCATCAGTAATTTGAGAAAACATGTCTGTATTTACGATGCCATACTGCTGCCAGAAACAGAAGAGGAGAAAACAGGAGTCCTGTAGCTCAAATGTCGCTGTTCTCCACTGATGAGTGTGTGATTTGCACAGTGCTGGTGGTGTAGCTGCTTCTTGTGTGTGTGCGGTGCTCAAAGACTACGGACATTCTGCTAATACCCAATAGCAGTCGTACAGCCTTGCGCTCTGTCAGCTGTCTCATCAATCTCCTCCACTGAGCTCAGATAGCTGCTTTGAGCTTCATTAAGTCTCTGCAAGAACACTGGATCACTTTCTGCTGTGTGGTAGAAAGTGTGAGGGTCATGAGGTCAGGACCCTGTCTGATGGCCTTGCAAGAGGGGTTGCAGCACGGCTGCACAGCTGCTGCTGTTTCAGAGGTGTGTGTGTGCATGTGTGTGTGAGAGAGAAAGAAAGTGAGTGAGTGAATTGGAGTCAAAGAGACCCACGGCTGCATTCCTCACTCTACCATCAGAAGGTTTCATATCTCTCGTCCTTCCTTCTTTCTCCCACACGTTCATTTTTGAGAGCAGGTGGCATCTAAAAATACTGTTGTCTTAACTTTTTTCCTTTCAACTCCTCAGCGTCAGGACTGCGCTTTATCATCACATCCTCGAGCTGTCGCTACTACAGCTGAAGCCAATACTGAAAGTACTCTAATCTTGTGGCCGAACTGTTATACACTGTTATTACTGTGTTATTACCACAGTTTCACAAGATTTGACACTGGTATTCCACACTAACATACTTCAGTCATCATCATTGTGGGATTATAGTCTCTTTAATAACAAATTACTGTGAGGTTGATGGTGAGCTGTATCATTATGGGATTAGACAGCAGCTAAGAGTTAAAGAAAACATTATAGAACCCAAACCCAAACCAAAGGCCAGAAGTCCATCACAGGGAAGACGCACTCATACACTTCCTTTACTCACACCTAGGGGGCAAATTAGCATCTCCAATTCACCTGAAAGCAAGTCTTTGGAAACCCCAGGAACTGAACCCAGGCCCTTCTTGCTGTGAGCTGATGATACTTGCCATGGCTCCATGGTGCCTCCCCCCACGTCACGCGGCCACCCCCTGCACCACTGAGCTGCCACACGTTTTTTGTAAAAATGTGCTCGTTCTGAAATTGATGCCTACAACGCAAACCAATCTAGATGGAATTGAGCAATTCGACACTGGGTGCACTTCTTCATCCATCCATCATCTAACAGAGAGCTGTCAATCAAGCTGTTTATTAGCATTACCCATACCTTTCGCAGATGGGTCTGATCAGTTTCAGTATGTTTTAATCTATTACTGTCTCTTACTGTATATAGATGTTATTTATTATTTGTATATTTCCTGTCACTTCTGTCTTTTTCTCTGTGCTGCTATAACATTGCAAATTTCCCCACTGTGGGATCAATAAAGGATTATCTTATCTTATCTTATCTTATCTTGTCTTATCTTATCATATCTTATTTATAATAACACTTAACACAAGTTTAGTATCAAACAATTCTAATAATTCTACTTCAATAATTTGTTCTCTAGGAACAATCCACATTGAGCAATTATATTTGAATATAATCCCAGGAATCTTAAAAAACCTCTGTGCCTAAAAGCAGGATAAAAATGAAAACTATTAAATTCCTATGACCTTCATTCCCTGAAACAGCACTGCATGCTTCTGTGATGGATTTCACTGAACGGGCTCAGGAATACATCAGCCAGTAACTCAGTCAGAATTGGATTATGCACAGTGAAAGTCCTACTGAAATGAACTCCAGAAACACTGCTGACATCTCTGGACCCAAGCTCATCTAAAATGGACTGATGCCTGCTGGGGAAAAGCATGTCGTGATCCGACAAGTCAGCCTTTCAGACTGTTTATGGAAATAATGGATGTCATGTTCTCCAGGCAAATGAAGAAAAGGACCTTCCAGATTGTTACCAGGCTAAAGTTTTAGATGCCTTCTTTTTTAATGGATGCTTGGGGGATGCTTCAGGGATGACAGCACCAAGAAACATGCCGCACATGTTACAGCAGCATGCCTGCATAATCAGAGATTGCGGGTGCACTTTAATTGAAACCATGGGATGCATTATTAAATACAAATATACTGCAGCTAAACACTTGAATAATAAAAAAATGACACATTTCCCTGGTCAAAACTGTATCAGCTGGTGTCTTTAGTTCCCAAATGTATATGGAGAGCTGTTAAAAGGAAAGGTGATGTAACACAGTGGTAAACATGTTCCTGTCCTAACTGTCCCACCATACAAGACTCATGAGCTGTTGGATGACTGACTCCTGTTTTGGCTGATGGTGTCCCCCAATGCTAATGTAACTGTTTTACTAATATTGGTCATACTGTTGATATCAGTGGGCTGCAAATGACACTTTTTTCACAGAAAATATCTAAGAAACGTTGTGCAGATGGCAGTGTATTCATTCACTCCCATTGCTTTGCAGACTGTGGATCCTCTGCCACATGCTGTTGCCATATGCCAACAATTATATTTTGTTATTTTATATAAAACAATAGCATCTGAACTGGTTTACATTATGAAAAAGAAATGAAGTTCCCGCAATCTGTGCTTCAATTTTGTCTTGAGGTTTAAACATTGAAGTGTAAGTATAAACGCTGAATTAGACGCACTTTGATAAGCTTCAGAAGCAAGACTTTACCATATGAAAAAGAGGCACAGGCTGCAACAAGAGGGCTTAGAAAACAATGACTTCAATTTTGCACAAAGAAAGTAATTGTTGCCATATAGCAACATAATACAGTAAAGGGTTTTCATGTCACTACCAAAACATAAAGAGATTTAGTCCTTAGGCTGAGTCTGATTTTTGGCTACACCCCGTATATGTAGGAGCTGGGAGTAAGACTCCCTGTCCCTCATGGTCATATACTAATGTGTGACCACATAGCTTTAAACTTGGTAGTCAAATGTGTCTCCAGTTAGTCTGACTGAAACTCGACTGCTGTTTGGGGCAGTACATGCAAATCCACTTGTTATGCAGCAACTAGTTACAGACTGTTTATCCATTCTGTCGTCTGCTGTTTGTTTTACTCAGTAGTGTCTGTCCATATTGCTCTTAGGCACTTTGTTCTGTCTGGTCCCCAGCCATGTGCATTCTCCATAGTTACCTTCCTCTCAGACTTTGATCATGTGTCCAGTGACGTACTGCATATGGAGGAGTTTCGGTTGTACTGGGAGGGCTTTGGTTGATAAATGCGTCTTGGAGAGATGGATGTGTTTTTGCTTGGCTCTAATGAGTCTCAGACCACCTCCTGAAATACTGTGACTGATCAGACTGTGTGGGTTTTAAATGCGTCTTGGGTGTGTTTGGCCTTATACAGACATAATCCTGCTACTCAAGACACACACACACACAAACACACACACACACACACACATATATATATATATATATATATGGACAAAAAATAGACACCTGTGACTGAACTGCACCTAATAGCATGCAGTTCCTCCACAAGAACAAATAACAGCTGCTTTTCAGTTTGGCATGGATGTGGGCGACATCAACATTCACCCACTCTTGCATCAAAGAAGTGGGCCAGATTTAACTCCTTTAGCCAATCATTTATATCTGTTTACAGCCCATTTTTCCACAAATGAGAAATTTCCTGCACTGTATCACCGCTTCTCAATCTATGAACCCATCACACACCCTGCAGGTATTTATAGCCCCATCATCCTCATGCAACAGCATCTGCAGGAGCTTGAAGTTACAACCACCTTAAAAACACAAGGTGACTAATTTTTTGTCCTGTGGGCTTCTATATGAGGAAAAGCTGTTGTACTGGATTCCCTAAGTAGCATTTTTAAAATGGTTGTATGTGGCATGTAAAAGTGTTCTGCTAGTCTTTCATTTCTAATAATTTAACTTAAGAACTACCCAGTCACCAACACAGCATTATGTTGGTTCACAATCTTCCTCTGAGAAGTGTACTACATTCTGTGCACACTACCGACTGTGGAGCATTGTGGGATTGTATGAGTGTATTCCCCCTGATTGTATTCCCCCACTGTACTTCATCACTACAAACTACTTCTCAATTCAGTGCATTACAGTGAATATGTTTTGGACACGGTCCCTGCCGGGGGTAATTCCTCCCCTTGGGCTGCAGCATGTGCTGTTCTCTGTACTGCATAAGAAAGTGCTTAGTGTGGTGTGGGAAACGTATGCATTCCACAGTCTGCTGCTGACCTGCCTGAACTCACCCCGTATTAGATCACACTCTAACGCCTAACAACTGCATTTAGCCACAGGAAGAGGAGGTCAAACACACGTGCTGGGAACTTCAACACAGCAAAAACAAACCTCCTGGACACATGAGGGTCCACAAAGTGCTCTAGCGCCACACACATCACGCTTGTGAATTCCGTGGGCGTTCTGAGAGGTCAGGCTTTTCGAAAATATTAACATTCAGTTCTGTTTACTGCCCGAGGAAACTTCCTTACATGTGGGAATAAATAAACCAAGACAGAGCTCATGAAAGCAGAGAGGGCTTGAGACTTTGTTTGAATGATAATTTGCATTACCAAGTGGCACGCTAAGTGTCATTACGCCTTCATTAAGCAATGCTCCAGGCCTTGTTCACCCTCTGTACCCTTCTTAATGTTGAGCACTATTTGGAGCTGGATTAGTTTTACCAGAGGAGGTTCTGCAATGTCATTTGTAAGGGATATGAAAAGCCACTTCATACAAGTCAAGGTATCGGTCACCATGTACAAACTGTATCCTAATAAAGAGTTTAACGTTAATATTACAAAGTAAACTTTTATCAGTAATCTAATTATAGCAGGTTTGTCAAAAAAATATGGATAGTGATGAGGAGATGCCATGCCACTGCAGTCTTATTTGGAACCACTCAATTTAAAGACCCCCTGCACTCAAAAATTTGCTTTTTAAATTGTTCCCTGCTGGAAAAAACAGCCCAGACCAGGAAACATTCCGAGCTGGTTTAAGCTGGTCTAGTGCTGGTCTGCTGCTAGTGTAGCATGGTCATGCTAGTTGACCAGCATATAAACATCAAACCACATAATATGCTGGTTATACTGGTGACCAGCATAACATCATCCAAAACAAAATATGTGCCAATCTTATTTCTAGTATGCTAGCTACTAATGTAAGGAATGTTATGGTTGTATAGACTGATATTTGCATCAGCTTGTTACTATAGAAGCTTATTTAATCATGACACAACTTCTGAGAATTAAGAAACCAACAGAAGCTCCGGTTCACAGATGCTGCACTCCAAACTGAGTGAGTCCAATCGAGTGACAGACATAAAGAACCTATTCTGTGTCGTCTCAGTCTGTTTAGTCAGTAACACAGGCAGAGACCTCGCTCGGGAGGGTGAGCAGATTTCTGAAATAATAGCCAGGGATTTTTTCAGCTTGATGTATTTTGACCGCAGTTACTGTTGCTCTGTAATAAACTATGGTGAAGGTAGAGTGATCAAATGATCAAGTAACCCTGTCTAAAACACCATGCAGTACTCTACCATGTTGAATGAAGCTACGACAAACTATGTAAAATGAGGACGCACTGTGAGTGGAGTGAGAGAAAGACACTGCTGCCAGAGAAGCTGCTGACTGACACTGATTTTAATGTTACTCTAAGCTACATGCATAAAAGCAAATTACAGTAGTCTTTAAAAGGGTTAATTTTTTGTGACCCACCTCCATCCCGCACGCCTATCCGACGATCATGCTATTTAATCACAGAAAAATGGGACATTTCTTCCTCTGCCTTAAAAGCACTTAACACTTCTGCTATTCTTTCTAATTCACCATCTTCTTAGTCTTCCATCTAACAGCTACTAACAGTTCTTGCTCAGCATTGCCTATAATAAGAAACGCTGTTCCATTTTGTGTTTGTGGCTATCCAGGGTTGACCTGAAGAGGATGGGTTCTCTTTTGTGAATCTTGGTTCCTCTCGAGGTTTCTTCTTCTTTCTCTGAGGGACTTTTTCCTGGCCACTGTTGCCTTAGGCTGGCTCAGTGGTGACTTAGACCTAGATTTTTTTGTAAAGCTGCTCTGTGACATCTGTTGTAAACACTGCTATATAAACAAATTTGACTTGACTTAATATTTCTTGCCTCACAAGATCAACTTTTTAGAAATAAAGTCGCTAAGGCTTAGGCTGGGATCCGTTCCCCCCAACAGATTTCCTGCCCCTAATCCCTGGGTTACTCAGTGTCTGGAGAAGATGTTTGTGGTGATTTTGTGGACTCACTTAACACCTTCTAGCGCCTAGTTGCGTTTCACAGAGCAATGTTTTCTCAAACTAGACGAGCAACTCACAGAAATGGTAGGTAGCTAGCAGCAGCCCTGGTTACCTTAACAACCAGAGTCTGGTCTGAACAACTACACACATTTCAGTGACTGGACTGAACGCACACACATACACAATCTCATCTTTTAAATCTGCCTATCTGCACTCTCCCCTCCCTGTATTTGTTTGCTGTTTCTTATTCTGTAAATTGTCTTGTGTATTTATTGTATTATTGTTCTATGTAGCACCTTGATCCTGGAGGAACGTTGTTTCGTTATACTGTGTACTGTACACCACTGTGTATGGTTGAAATGACACTAAAAACTACTTGACTTGACTTGGTAGGACATTGCAGTGTGTTTTTAATTCATGGTTTAAAAATCAGGACATTTTAAGGGAAAGCTCTAGCTGGGGACAGGCCACCAAAAATGTGGACTGCCTCACAACACTGGGACATTTGGTCACCCTAACGTCCGGGGCAGCGAGGCGGCTCTTACACATAGCATAATCATCATATCCTTAGATCGTCACATTCTTAGGGAATGCTTGTGTGCTATGTCTTGTAGTTTCTTGGGCAAAACAATAGTGCATATGGTTGTTGGAGATGGTTGTTGACTTCAACTTGGAGATGCTTGTTGGCCTGGTTTGGGAATTACACTGACTCCAACCGCAAGACCCTACAGAGTATAGTAAGAACAGCTGAGAAGATCATCAGGGTTTCTCTTCCCTCCATCATGGGCATCTACACCACACGCTGCATCTGCAAAGCCACCAGCATTGTGGACAACCCCACCCATCCCTCACGTTTTTTCACTGCCGCCGTCTGGCAGAAGGTATCCGTGCCATCACTGCCAGACTCTGTAACAGCTTTGTTCCTCAGGCGATCAGGTTTTAAAATTTATTAGGACTGATCTGAGGACTGAACTGAAACCCACACTCACTTGACATGAAAATATTTAACAATGTATTACTCATCATAAATTTGGTCTAATTATTTACCGTGTGCTGTGTCTTATTTGTAAGTATATTTATTTTTTTAATATGGTATGTGTTTCAGTTAAGGTACTTATTAAAACCACTCCAAATCGTTCTTGTGCTCAGCTCAAAATAGTTCTAGTCTAGATTTAGGAATTGGTTCCCCCTTTGCCTTGCAGAGCACTTTTAATTCAGAAAGATCATCTCGCATGCACATCATGTTTGAAATCTTTTAGTAATATTCCAGCCAGTGGACTGTGAGGGCCAATCCAATCCAAACCTTTCACCTTTTAGAAGTAGATGATGTGTGTTTGGATTGGTGTCATGTTTTAAAATGCAGCCTTAGTTTCTGTGCTGACTGAGGCACATCAGCTTCCAGGATTTGTTGGTATTTTGTAGAACTCTTTACCCACAACATCTTCTTTGTCATCGGCTGCCACTCAACCCTAAAGCAGAAACAGATCCTCCCTCCGCGCTTAACAGTCAGTGAGGCGTTCTTTTCTTAAACTGCTTCTGCTTTTTCTATCTAAACATACATTGATAATCTCAAATCTAAAAGGTTTTTAAAAATGACACGAGTGGATCAAAATACCTGAGATCTGTGATCGCTCGCCAATGAACACAATTTTTAAGATGGATGTTTTGCAGATGCCATATAGCAAAGTGGCAACCTCCACTCACCCTCACTCATAAAAGACTAGGCCTTTCCTGAAGCTTCCTTTTAGATAGATAGATAGATAGATAGATAGATAGATAGATAGATAGATAGATAGATAGATAGATAGATAGATAGATAGATAGATCTTAAATTGTCCATCTCCAAACTGGGACTGATGTAGGCATTTATTTCTAAATTGGCATGTTTACAATAAAACTATGATGCTGAAAAGATTAAATATATTCTGTAATTCAATCATCAAACGGGCGCAAAACCACTCCTTGTCTCGTGTGCATTCGTAGAAGGAGAAAACTGCCACGGGACTCCATTTAAAAAGGGCAAAAGGGTTTGTTCCGGACTGTTCAGGTAAAACCCAGTCCAATTTTAACAAGAGTAAGTCTAAAGCTGTTATTCCTACAACGAACAGCGACACTGAAAGAAACCTGTATAACCCCAAGGTCCCCCTCCCGCACTGAACCAACACCAAGCATAAGGGTGCAGTCCTCCGGTATTAAAGTGACCATACTCTAAAAATTATGACCATAAATCTAATAACTAAGAAAGGCATTTTTGTTATTGCTAATCCCCATAAACTTCATACACACAAGTCCAAAGCACTTTGGCTCCCACAATCTGTGTACTGTGTTTGTTTATTCACTGTGTTTTTAACTGCCTCAGCTTTTCTGAAATTAGGTTTGTGTAATAGATATAAAATGAAATCCCATAAAATTATTAATTACTAAATTATAATTACTTTGAGATATAATACAGTATATATAAATATTTGTGTACATCCTTCCACTGTGAGAGGACAACTCAACACTGTAATTATGCAAGCATGTGTAGCTGTCAAGAATTTTGTTCCTGAGGGAAATTGTTTGGGGAAACTTGGAATGTGTAAAGCAGATAATTCGACCAACTTTGAACTTGGTGTGGAAAAACATCCCTAGAGATTTCTATGAAAAACCGAAAGTAAGTCCTTTCCTCTCCATCAAATATATATGAAGAGCTTTAAGGAAATGCAGTGAGGAGTGGTCTCTGTCTTTTGTCCAGTACTGCATATTAGCATTAGAGACACACTCTTGGAGGGGGAGCATTTGTTAAGACATTAAAGCACAATGATTCCACCCTGGATTAATAACTGCATCTGATTGAAGTTAAGGAGATGGACCTTACTTGTATTCAGGTCATGGTGCACACGTTGCTTCCTCCGATGGTATAAACCAAAAGGTGTCTCATTTTTTTATATGGAAAAGCCTTCATTTATGTTTGCTCCATCTTTTTTCAGAACTGTTATCTTTTGGAGAAAAAAAACACATTTGCTCATCATAGTCAACACAAATACCAAGATGGCATTGCAGTACTCACTGAATTTGATTGGAATTGCTGCATTTTGTAACAGAATCATTTTCATGAGAGCTGTTGTGCAATGGATGACGCTTACATTAGGATCAGACATAGATGGCGTCTAATCCATTAGAATAATGTCATTTTTGTGGAGGGAGGCAGTGCAGATGTGTCCGTGTGTGTGCTGAGGACAAAGCATGAGTCAGAATGAGTTTCTTCTTCTCTACAGTGTGCACAGTGACCCATCTGGGCTTTAATTGGATGTTAGCCATGCATCTTCACTACCAATAGGTTTAACATAGTGTGACATTTCTGGAAGTAGACATTCATGCACTGGCTCGGAAATGGTCAAAAAAAGAATACAGTATCAGAGGAATACAAAAGGAATAATTACACAGGGCTGACAAAAATCTCACTTAGATCAGTTTTAGTAGGTCTTTGTACATAATGCAAACTTTAGCATAGACATTTGTAACTTTGTCAAACCTTTAGTCTCTCGTTTACGGTCCTTGACCCTTTAGTCTCATATATTTATATGATCTAATTGCCCCCACTTTATAGATCTCCCACTATCAGAAGATGCTAGACAGTCACTTTACATTAAGGGTGAGGGCTGGTACATGCCTCCTCTGGATCTTTTCAAAGTACTGCTAATGCAATGTTATTGGAGAACACAACACGCTCAGTTGAGAACTCTGCCAATTCTGAAACATCAGCTAATAGATATTTGCACTGAGTGATGTGGGAGAGGAAGAGAAAACAAAGCCAATTATGCTCTTTGGGGCTCCTGGCCATGGATGGCTATGGCACTGCCAATAAGCGAACTCGCTGAGACAGCTGCGCCACTCAGCAGCCCCCTTTTATTTCATTGCAAAGAATTCCGAAGCTTGAAATAAGATGAGGTGGTAGCGCATCATGGAAATTCTTCCTCAGGTATGACTTGTGCTATAACCATCATACCAAAATGCCACACTTAAGTACAGATAACACAACTTACAAACAGTGTAAACCGTGTCAACATTAACCTGTTTAGCTTAACAGCTAACCGTTTTGGGGCCAACTGTAACTGCTAGAGGCAAAATGTGACAAATGACTTGAATGAAATTCCAAAAAGCTAAACCTGGCTTCTTCCAATTTTACATTTTACCTTTTTGATGCCACAAAGAGGTAATGTTGTACCGGAATGTTGAGTCATCATGTCCTGGTCCAAAACTGTACTCTATTGCCTAAGGCTCTCAAAAACATTTTACCAAGTTACCAAACTACCAGTTTGTTACTACCATTTGTTTCTTCAGTTTTGCACTGTAGCTTTAAGGCTATTGTAGCAGGAAATGGAACTTTCTGGGCACCACTAAGATATGAAATTGATAAGAAATTGTTTTATGTGTGCATCATTATTTAAAAAGAGTTCTTCTATACAATGATGGCGATAGGGACCAACATGATGCACACATGGCATTGGTTATTGTTAAGGTGAACTTGTGGTGCGTATTTGTAGGCATTAAACGGTTTAGAAGTCTGTTTCCTTTTACAGCTATTCTGGCTTTAGCTATTTAAGACTTTCATCATTCTTAAATATACTTGTCTTGTTTGGTTTCTGGAACCATATACAAAAATGGACAAAAGCACAGAGGAAATTCTGACTCCTACAGCTGCTGCTGTTATTTTAGTGATGCACTTACGTCCATCTACAGAATTAAAAAAAAAAAGAATTATGGCTCACACAGGAATGTACCTGTCTGCAGACACTGATGTATTCAATTGACCTCATTTATTAGCACTACCTCCAGACTAATCTGCGGAGGCAGCCAGCAGACTGCATCGGTGAGCTCATCATGATAATGCACATCATCATCGAGTGCCAGCAGCGACACAGAGGAACGCTGCAGCACAGGAGCTTAATGGGGAAGATTTAAGAGGAGACGAGACGAAAACATATGTGGATTGAGTGCATGATTAATTGAATTCATCAGACGTCTCGTATGCACGTGTATGACGTGTCACTGAACATGTGGCATACTATAAAGACAGATGAGACCGACCCTCAGCATGCAACCCGGAAATGTAACAAGAAGCGAAAGTATGGAATGCACATCAGCTTGTTGTCTATCTTTATGCAGCACGCAGGATATGGGTAAAACGTAATATGGAAGTAGTTAAACTGTTTTAAGTAGAACATGTTTTGGTCTTCTTCATCTATTCCCATAGCAATGTCATCTGAACACTGCTGCTGAACCATAAAAGTGTGTGAGGGTTCTGTATACAAAGACGTTTTCACACTAGAGTGATTTCCTGCACCACTTGCTCTGTGAGTTTGGTACATTTGGTCAGATATGAAAGTTGCTTTTAAGCCTGGGCGCGGCCCAGCGAACCATGCTCTGGTCCTTCTAAAATTGTTTGCCTGGGGTTTGAGTCGAGTGGACTGTAGTGTGTGGAAGCTATCTGCTCCTGGAAGCATGAGTGGGTTTGCGTGATTGGTTGACTTTGTAACATGACTGAATCGACCTAATTAATCATTTCCCTTTTTCAGGTTTGTGATGGCACGCACTGTGAAAAACATATGTCTCCTGCTGAACTGCACAGCTAAAAACCCTTTCACAGGAGAAGGGCTCGTAAGCGCTCCTGCACAGTGAAAGGTTATGTATGCAAAAAGCTTTGTTCTTCGCCACTTGAGTGTATTCAGGGAAAACAGTAACCTTTTAGCAAACCTGTGTGCAAAAAATTACATATGGACATGCGGATTCGATTCACAGCTTGGATAGATTCTTGAATACAAGCCAGTAATTATTAGCCCCTCCCCCAAAATGAGTCAGGAATGGGCCTGGCAAGTGGACTCAGAATTCACATGTTGTATGTAAAAGTTTGAGCACCCCTGGTCAAAAGATAAAAATATGTGAACACATCCTCCACAGAGCACCAGGGATGTTGTACCCTTATGCTAAGTGCTTCCATGTAACTATGCCAAGATAGTCAATAGATCTAAGCTTAATCTACATCATTTTGTTATGGTATCACTGTAGTGTCATAAAATTACACTCAGCCGTAGGTTACACAGGTAGGTCATTTGGAGCCAATAACAATGTGTAGAATCAGTTAACCACAGTGTCGTATGCCAGGTACCAATGGGAAAGATGTTGAGTTTCACATTGGGTTGGATAAATGCTTATAAATTAAATCTGACAATTCATTTCACAAAAAAAATATTTACATGGTTTTGATTAAAACAACAAGAGAGCAATTACATACTTTTAAAACTACGACTAATAACATGAGCTCAGGCTGCTATTGTGATCATTTTCATCTTTGGCTATCAAATACCTCATATGTTCATAATAACACTCAAGGACAACACTACAACTGACTGAAATAAACAAATCTAAAACAATCAAGGCATCCCTAAAACTAACTAGCACTAAAATGAAATCAAAAACCAACGTGCAAGCCTAAATAAAAATTCCAGCTAATGAATATTTCAAAACTACAATTCTACAGAGAAAACATTTCAATGCACAGTTACAGTTTATTTGTTGAAATTAGCATATATTTGAAAAAATAAACACACACTCAGCAAATAACCAGAAACTGTACTTTAAAATGTATTATTTGACTGCAGATGTTCACTTATTGTCACTTAGAAAATTAACACATCTCATGTAACCTGGGGATGTTCAATCTTTTGCATATGGTTGTTGGTGAACGCAACATAGCACTATGCAAAACAGGGACAGTAAGACTTAGCCAGGCTAAAATGCAGCCTCCACACAGAGGGTTTCGCTTAAATGCAGTGTTCAAACCAAGCCTCCTGCATAAAAGACAAATTTCCAATGTCATCAGCGGTGTAACCAGGATTTATCCTGACTATCCAGTCGTGCCCAGTTTGCACTGTGCCACTGTCACACTTGGATACAGCATTGAATATTATGACCCTGTTCGATCTGTACCTTACATTGCGACATCAGATACATTCTAATATTGGCAAAACATGATTGTGCACCAGCTGCACAGTGTTAAACCACTATATATGTCGTTTAAGACTACTTAGTATTAAGTTTCTTTCTATGGTTGAAAACAATGAAGTTCAGGGAAACGAGAGGGGTACAGAAAACACATGTCTGTTACTTTCATTTTTGGTTTAGCCACTCACAAATACTGTGCTAAATGTTTAAGAGGATGCTGAATATAACTGAATATAAAGACCTTTCTTTTAAACATTTAATGCAGTATGTGCATGTGTGTAGAGGCTGTTATAGATTAAAATAATGGTACTCATTGCATAGAGAGCAGGAAGCGTTTGACACTTGTTCACTAATTATATTTATTCTAAATCCCAGTTTTCATTTACTTGAAACAAGCTTATCTGGTTCAAATATCATTAAACTAAATTGAATTAATTGTGTTTGTATTGAACTCTTTTTGCATCTTAGCCTTCAGACTCACTCTGCTTTGGTGTAAACCGCTTAGAAATGGTAGGTGCTAGAAACAGCGCTTGTGTGTGAAGCTGCTTGTATTAATAATCTATTAATCTCATTCTTAAGGCTGAATAGCTGAAAACTGGATGCGCTAGGTAATCCATGCTTCCCTGTGTCTTACAATGTCAGAAACCACATAAGCAGTTTGGAAATGCTAAGTGGTGAGATTAGCATTAGCAAGCTTCAGCTATTTGTCAGCTCTACAGCGAGGCTAAAGAAGCTTTTGACTGATCGACCAGATTCCGGTTGAGTAAATTTGCTATAGTTTATTATTCCTTCAGGTTCTTCCTGATATTGCAGATGGCGAGGGCCGGTTTTGCTGACCAAGCCTCCAGTCACTCTATTTTTGCAGCTAACCATTTTTAGTAGCTCCTTCTCCAAGAGCACCCAGTGAGGCAGATACCAGATGCTCTCTTTTCTTTCATGGGGCCCATATTCAGGTCCCAGCAGATGGATAGTGCTGAGCGTGGGGGCACGGGGGTGGGGGCTATAGGGAAGAGGTTGGGGGTGCTGGAAGTGTGTAATGAGGTAATTGTTTGGCCCATGCATAATGTGGCACACTTTCTCCATTGATCTGCTCACAGATCTCACAGGCTTTGATTCTCCCCTCCTCCAAAAAATGTCCTACTGGTCTGCCTGAGGGGGAGTGCAGTGTCCATCAGAGCCAGAGCCACCAACCCCCAGGGCTGACATACAGAAGGCGGACGGCAAGCTGGCAGTTCTTTTGCCCCGCAGCATGGCTGTTTGGTCCTGCACGTGTGCTTCACTTCTGCTTTTGTTCTGGACAATAAGCGCAACCTCCATTCAGTGTTTACATTTTGTATGTTCCAGCCAATGGCAATTTTGACACGTGAGATTGTGTGAAGTGTGGCATACAATCCTGCCGTGGATCAGACGAAGCGTGATGTGAATGTGTTCCATGTCAGTGAACATCAGTGTTTAGATGTGTGCATTGGAATATAGGGCCAATTTTTGGGTCACGTCTTGTGGATATAGTTGGCTGGGGATAAACTGGGCCTGGGCCCACCAAAGTGGGAACACCTTTCAAGAAAATAGTGGTGCCAAAAAAAATGCTGTTTGGAGTGCAAAATATCGTCGCTGTCCAAAGAAAAACAGGTATCTCCAAAAAGGCAACTTTTCAGGAGAGGCCAAAAACCTTGTTTAATTTGAATAGAAGTCTATGGATCCAGACGTCTTACCAAGCAGTTTTGGGCCATTTCTGTTGGTCCACTCATGTAATCGAATGAGGCATAAAAGTAAAAATCAACAAAAATAGAGATACATGTTTTTCTTTGGACAGCGACGATATGCTTTTAAAAGACGTCTCCAGTGTTTTTAGCCTAAACTCTATCTGCTATAACATACAGTGGCTTCACATGGACAATAGATGAGTGTATGGCTTTGGTTTATATGAAGAGTGTGATTTCTTATACAATATTCATGGAATGCACTGCATAATTAATTGTTACAGTGTGAAGATGGGTAATTAAGAGTGGTTTAAAACAAGTCACCAGCGTATTTACACATGTCTACACAAGTTTTTAATGTTGATGAAGGGGTAAATGGGACAGTTTACAAATTATGTCCAGGCCATCCTACTGTAAATCATTTACAAATCAATCACCACAGGCAACATTTTTCTTTTTTTATGTTTAGCAGGTCAGTATATACATATGTAAGTATCATTAGTCACATGTTCCACAAGTTCAATGTAAAATTACAGACATAAAAGCTTTCAACATGGTCCCTTACCAGCTACCAAAACTTTCTAAATTTGGCCACTGTTGTCTGAGGGAATAAGTCAGTTTCTCCAAAGACAGCATTGCTAATACCTGAGAGAGCCACATATTCCCAGAAGACACTGCAGAAGTGAACTAAAGCAACAGAATATTTTTGGCAAGATGCCAATAGCAGGAACAATTTCTTTAAACTTTTGTCCAAATTAATTAATGTTGCTGTTGGCCAGATATAATCCTGAGGTTATGATTTTCTAAAAGTTTTTTTTCTATCGAATTAATATCTTTTCAGTATCCTGCAATGAAAAGACTTTGCCAGAATACATGTATATATGTTTCTTTTTTTCCGTTTTGCTTATTAAGTAAAGATCTGGGACCTCAGGATACATTTTGTGTAAACACACAGGGGTATAAAATATATTCTATTAAAAAATAAAGACCATGTATCCCTACACAGGTAGCCCTGGGATATATATGATCACCAGGCAGTTTTTTTTATTCAAGAAAATGTATTATGTTGAGATTCAACGTCACTTTTTCAAAAACTTAAGCCATTATTTTGAGATACTAAGACAGTATTTCATTAAATTAAGTCGATAGTTTGATGCAAAGTCAATATTTAAAATACATTTACATACATTACATTACAAACATTTTTTTTAAATATATATTTTAACATACTAACTTCTCATTACATTTATCTGTTCCTAAGTCCAAATTTTAGCCCTGATGATGAGTGTGCCATCTGACCAGTAAAAAGCTCAGAGGGAGCTAATTCAAATGCAGACACTTCTGCAGTAAGACATGCCAACAAGGGACTTTCTTTAAGTGGCTATTAAACAAATCAGGGGTTTGTTGTGTAAGTAGCCATTTAAATAAGAGCTGGACAATTTAGTCCAGTTATTGGACTCAATCTGCTGGAGGCTTGATCTCTGCACGGGAATCAATAGGGCAACCCTGAGATTATGCGTAGTGGCAGCTGGCAGAGTTGTGATTAAACCTCTCCCTAAAGACTTGTCTGCAACCCAGTGGGGCTTGAGGGGCTTGTGGGGCCTAGGCAGAAAAGAGCTAGCTGTCGCCCCCTACCCGTGTCAGAGGTAAGCGCAATGCCTGGCGCTCCTTGATCAAACCTTAGTTTCCTTTGTCTCCTCAGACAGACAAACATTCTGAAACCAGGTTCCTGAGATCATATCACTCACCAAAGACAGCACACCCCACCCTCCAAGGGCCCTGTTTTATGACAGTGTTTATGTGTTGGGAAATATACTGAAGAACTACGTTTCAGGTTACAAAGTGCAAGATCCTCATCTTGTGGTGTGAAAGAGGAACTTCAGCAGATTCCCATTTTGAAGCCAAGGCATTGTAGCTTGGCAGTAGACCATGTAACTGAGATCTCAAAGACCAGACAGATCTCAAATAAAGGTCATAAAATGATTCTCTAGAGCAGTGTTTCCTAACCCTGGTCCTGGAGGTACCCTGCCATGCACATTTTGGTGTTTTACCTTCTCACAGAACACTTGATTCAACTTACCAGCTCATTAACTTGAACTTCCAGAGTTACCGATGACATGGTAAAGCAGGAAACCCACTAAACTGTGCAGGACAGGGTGCCTCCAGGACCAGGGTTGAGAAACTCAGCTCTAAAGCAGTGCCACAGAGAAACAAATTTTGGATCCCTAAAGGGCCTTTTAATGGACACTTTTCCAAAATCTGTAAATGAAACCATTACAAAAAACAGTGACACTGTTTCACAATATTTTAGAGATGAGATTTTTTTATTTTTTTTTTTCCTTTCTTGATGGAGGGGTACAAGCAGGGTGTTAAGGCTAAAAAGTTAAGAAAAGTTACTTTTGGATTTAACACTATTTTAACATTCTTGAATTCTCCACATTACATATAAAAACCCAAAACACATATACAGTTGAAACCAAAAGTTTACATACACTATATAAAAAGACACATATGCATTTTTTTCTCACTGTCTGACATGAAATCAGAATAAACTTTTCCCTTTTTAGGTCAGTTAGGATTACCACAATTATTTCTATTTGCTAAATGTTAGAATAATGAGAGAGGAATTTTTTAAGGCAATTTTTATTACTTTCTTCAAGCTCAAAAGTTTAAATACATTTCATTAGTATTTGGTACTATTGCCCTTAAACTGTATGACTTGGGTCAAATGTTTTGGATATCCTTCCACAAGCTTTTCACAATAGTTGGCAGGAATTTTGGCCCATTCCTCCTGACAGAACTGGTGTAACTGAGCCATGTTTGTAGGCCGCCTTGCTCGCACATGCCGTTTCAGCTTCGCCCATAAATTTTCAATAGGATTGAGATCAGGGCTTTGTGATGGCCACTCCAAAACATTAACTTTGTTATCCTTAAGCCACTTTGTAACCAGTTTGGCAGTATGCTTTGGGTCATTGTCCATTTGGAAGATCCATTTGCGCCCAAGCTTTAACTTCCTGGCTGATGTCTTGAGATGTTGCTTCAGTATTTCCACATAATGTTCTTTCCTCATGATGCCATCTATTTTGTGAAGTGCACCAGTCCCTCCTGCAGCAAAACAACCCCACAACATAATGCTGCCACCCCCGTGTTTCACAGTTGGGATGGTGTTCTTAGGTTTGCAAGCTTCCCCCTTTTTCCTCCAAACGTAACGATGGTCATTATGGCCAAACAGTTCAATTTTGGTTTCGTCAGACCACAGGACATGTCTCCAAAAATTAAGGTCTTTTTCCCTGTGTGCATTTGCAAACATTAATCTGGCTTTTTTATGTTTCGTTTGGAGTAATGGCTTCTTCCTGGCAGAGTGGCCTTTCAGCCCATGTCGATACAGAACTCGTTTCACTGTGGATAATGATACACTCTTACCAGCTTCAGCCATCATGTTCACAAGGTCTTTTGCTTTTGCTCTTGGGTTGATATGCACACTTCGAACCAAAGCACGTTCATCTCTGGGACACAGAACCTTTTTCCTTCCTGAGCGGTATGATGGCTGGACATTACCATCTTTTTTGTACTTGCGTGTAATTGTTTGTACAGATGAACGAGGCACCTTCAGGCATCTGGAAATTGCACCCAAGGATGAACCAGACTTGTGCAAGTCCACAATTCTCTTCCTGATTTCTTGGCTGATTTCTTTCGACTTTCCCATGATGTTACTCAAAGAAGCAGCATGTTTCAGGTGTGCCTTAAAATACATCCACAGGTGTGTCTTTAATTAACTCAGATGTTGCCAATAAACCTATAAGTAGCTTGCAAAGACATGACATCATCATATGGGCTGTCCCAAACTGTTTAAAGGCATAGTAATCTTAGTGTATTTAAACTTTTGACCTTGAAGAAAGTAATAAAAATTGCCTTAAAAAAATTTCTCTCTCATTATTCTAACATTTAGCAAATAAAAATAATTGTGGTAATCCTAACTGACCTAAAAAGGGAAAAGTTTATTCTGATTTCATTTCAGACAGTGAGAAAAAAATGCATAAGTGTCTTTTTATATAGTGTATGTAAACTTTTGGTTTCAACTGTAGGTTCACTGGTGGTTTTGGATAAAACATAAAATATTATATTTGCATTTTAGCAGAGATGGCAAAAGCAAACATTCCTTTCTTAAGTAACAGTACAAGTAATATAAGCAAAAAAATAAAAAGTAAAAGTCGAAGTATGACAACTTTTACTCAAGTAGTAGTAGAAAAGTAATGACTCATAAATGTACTTATATTTAAAAAATAATAATAATTACATTTTTAAACATTATACACTGCTCAAAAAAATAAAGGTAACACTTTTTAATCAGAGTATAGCATCAACTCAGTTCAACTTCAAGGATATTGATCTGGTCAGTTAAGTAGTAGGGAGGGGTGTTAATCAGTTTCAGCTGCTTTGGTGTTAATGAAATTAACAACAGGTGCAGTAGAGGAGCAACAATGAGAGACCCCCCAAAACAGGAATGGTTTAAAAGGCCGAGGTCATTGACATTTTGTCCCCCCTCATCTTTTCCCACTGATTTTTCACTAGTTTTGCAGTTGACTTGGGTCAGCATCACTACTAATACCATGGTGCGGTACCTGGACCCTACAGAGGTTGCACAGGTAGTCCAACTACTGAAGGATGGCACATCAATATGTGCCATTGCCACAAGGTTTGCTGTGTCTCCCAGCACAGTCTTAAGAGTACGGTGGAGATTCCAGAACACAGGCAGTTACTCTAGAAGAGCTGGACAAGGCTGTAGAAGGTCCTTAACCCCTCAGCAGGATCAGTATCTGCTCCTTTGTGCTAAGAGGAACAGAATGAGCACTGCCAGAGCCCTACTGCTGTGAATGTGTCTGACCAAACAATCAGAAACAGGCCTCATGAGGGCGGCCTGTGGGCCCGACGTCCTGTAGTGGGCCCTGTGCTCACTGGCTAGCACCGTAGAGCTCGATTGGCATTTGCCACAGAACACCAGAATTGGCAGATCCGCCACAGGCGCCTTGTGCTTTTCACAAATGAGAGCAGGTTTTACCTGAGCACATGTGATAGACGTGACAGGCTCTGGAGATGCCGTGAAGAATGTTATGCCACCTGCAACATCATTCAGCATGACTGGTGGGTCAGTGATGGTCTGGGTAGGCACATTCCTGGAAGGACGCACAGACCTCTACAGGCTAGACAACGGCACCCTGACTGCTATTAGGTATCAGGATGAAATCCTTGGACCCATTGTCAGACCCTACGCTGGTGCAGTGGGTCCAGGGTTCCTCCTGGTGCACAACAATGCCCAGCCTCATGTGGCGAGCAGGTAGGTGGTATGCAGGCAGGTCTTAGAGAATGAAGGAATTGATACCATTGACTGGCCCACCGGCTCGCCTGACCTAAATCCAATAGAACACCTCTGGGACAATATATTTCGGTCCATCCGACGCCACCAGGTTGCACTTCAGACTGTCCAGAAGCTCAGTGATGCCCTGGTCCAGATCTGGGAGGAGATCCCCCAGGACACCATCCATCGTCTAAGTATGAGCATGTGGAGGCCATACAAACTACTGAGTGCCATTTTGAGTTGCTGCAATGGAATTTGGGTTAAATGGACGAGCCTGTGCATCATTTTTTCGCTTTGATTTTCAGGGTGTCTTTGAATTCAACCCTCTGTAGGGTGATCATTTTCATTTCCATCAAACGATGTGGCATCCTTTCGTTCCTAACATATTATCCAGTCTATATGAGGAAAGATATTCTGCATGATTTTTTCCCATTGAGATCTGATGTGTTTTCAAAGTGTTCCCTTTATTTTTTGGGCAGCGTACATTTTCACGGAGGGTTAAAGCTGCACATCTATGAAACTGAGCGTTTGGTGATTTATACTAGAACGGACAAAAACGCTGAGTTTTATTTTAGCAGTCAGTACTGAACACCAGAGCAGATGACTCCCTTATGTAAGACAAGACCAGAGTGGGACTTTTTTCAGACCTGAAGCTACATAAGGCAGACAAGCCCACCCCAAACTACACAGACACAGCTAAAGTCCTTCCATTGGAATCACTGCATCAGACTACATTCCTTACAGCAGTGCAGTCTACATCCTACATATTCCATCAAACAGTAGCAACCAATCAGAAAGCTAAATACACATACACATATTAGATTCATATAATATCATACGGCCTCCCAACACAGACACCTGTGTCCAAAGAGGGCCACAAATACGTTAACAATAGACAGTTAAACCCACAAAGACACACAAACCAGTTAACACACACAGCTTACTGACACAGCGGGCAGATTTAATAAAGAGGACATTACAGTTACATCAAACAGCTGATGTACAATTATCAGGAAAACCACAGAAATCCCCAACACCCAGATCTGACCACTGTAAGCCAGCAGTGCCACAGCGAGCACAAGTGCAAGTGTCTGTCACCTCCATCCACAAGCCAAGAGGTTTGCTTTGGTATCGTTAAAAAGCCCAACTAGCTTCTTCACCTTAGCAGTTCTGTAAACCTGATGATCCTGTGTTCAAGTTAACGGAGTTGGACTGAATACGAGTCACTGATCTCTCGAGTCTGAAGGAAGCTTCATATTAAAATTCTCCACCCTAAAATAGCATCCACTCGTCTAAATGTGACTGCTGCACAGTTTAAGGAGGAATGGGAACGGAAGCTACTCTAATATTCACTGAATCAGCTTTACGAGTCTCGGTTACAGTTAGCACACCAGGACTGTATCAGTAGAGACGGGGTCGCTGGTTAACGCTGGAGAGTTTTTTTTTTAGATGTAATGAGTATTAGGTGATAAAAACACACAAGTAAAGTATTGATACTACTTAAGTACAGTAATGAAGAAGTCGTACTTTGTTACTTGCCACCTCAGCATTTTGGAAATGATGCCCCCTGGGTCCCATCATCACAACTGAAAGAAAATTTCTTTGCAGTGAACCATTTCACATCAGATCACTGTTTCCATCGGCATCATTGCATTGGAGTCAACTTCACATGATGTTGTAAACACTACTTTCAGTGTACTTGCATAATGATGCTCTTGTATAACGAATACACCAATTAACAAGTGGATTTGAAACAGAACATAAAACAAACAAATTAAAATGCATATTAGATTTCCATCTGCATCCAGGAACATGTTCACTGAAGTGGCCGTGTGGAAAGGATTACAATTATAAGCCAAGTATTTGTCAAGAGATGTTGCAGCTGATGTTGCTATCGAGAGTTATCAGTACTCAGCACTTTCCACATCTCAGTGACCTACGTATTCACCCGGTGAATGTGTTTACCACATATCTGAAGGGAACTATTTGAAAATGAGTCACTGTTTTTTTTTTCCACTGTAATACGTAGGAAACACAGTGTCGCGTTGTATACACGTATTTCCTGAAAGGAAAGAACTAAACAAACAGAAGCAAACATGGCGGAGGGACATGAGCAACAGCACAAGGTACGGTTTGGGTATCCATTTTAGAAGATTCACCACACTTGCAGAAAGAAAAGACAGTGACTGTACAAAGTCCAACGAAACTTGGCAAAACTGGGAATTCCCCTCAGGTTCGGTCAAGATCTTTTAAGCTTAGCATTAGTCAATGCACGGAAACTGTTACAGCTGCATTAGCACACAGACTGCAGAGTTAGCGCTGTTTTGGTTCAGTGTGAACACTTTTTTTGCCACATGTTGTTATAGCGGTTATAGCTTCACTGTTTAGATCATTCTTCTTTACCTCCTGAAAAAGGAGTTCAACACACAACTAACCAGCAACATGTTGGCCGTTTATTATGTTTTGAGCAAGTTTTTAATGGTCAACTAGCACTAACCAGCATAAATCAGTATGGACCAGCATGAATTTGCTCCTGGGCTAAGCTAATGTTTTCGGCAGAGATAAATGGCCTAATCTAAAATCCACTCAGGGCACATACCTAAACTATCACACTGTGTCTCAAAACATGCTGACCTGTAAGTAATGCCAAAAAGACATCTTTGTGAGGTTTCCGACATGGTATGATAAACCATTTTCAATGATAAGAGAAAAAGAAAAAGATTTCAAGATGGCGGCTGCTGTTGTTTTGAGTTATGCGACATGCATTTGTCCATTTTTATACAGGGTTTCATGCAGTGTCAAAAACCACATAAGCAAGTCTGTTCACAATTACTTAACAACTCAACGCAATTGTACACAAATGTGTGATGATCATACGGTTTGTGTGGTGTTAATTATGAGTCATTAGCTTCAATCACTTGTTAGCTCAGTTAGCCTCGAAGTTCCATTCTGAAAATAACTTACAGACAACAAACTTGAGGAGCTGACTATATTAAGATAAGCAGGGCACTGTGTAAAGTACACCTTGTGGGATAAACTTTTTCTTTAAAATATTATTACTGTTGTACATTTAGGTGATACTGGTCAAATTACATGTTTTGTTGACTTTCTAAAACAAGTGAACACGCCCTCTACAGAGAACACACTTCTGCACATTTTCATACACAATCAGTTTATATTTGCTGAACTGAATATATTTGGAATACAAGTACAACTTTGTCCTGTGTTAAAATGTTATGTTATTCATTCTATTATGTTAAACTCACCAAAACATCAGAAGTTGCACTAAAAGACGTGCATTAAAAATACATTTTAAGGGTGTTATCTTTGTAAATTTTCACATACAAAATACACATAGTGAGGAGCTGGGATCATGGTGAATTTAGTCTATTAATTATCTAATGCAATTGCACTGGATATACACCAACATTTGGGGTAGGGACATATAATAAAAATGATATGGTCTTCTGTCCAGATTTCTATTCAGTGTCAGGATGACACATATGGATTCAATGCTCAAGTGGTCTATGAGGACAGGACGTTTACTTTGAGGAGGTGTACCCCATTCTTATCCATCTACAGAAGACATGATGTAAACAACTTACCCAGAGGTCACCTATTGCTCATTTTGACCTTTTAATTCTAGTAGCAATTCTATAGTATAACTATATCATAATCAAACTGACAAGGCAGTGATCAGTGCGCCTAGCAGTCCTCACACTTAAACTTAATTCTTCAACCTTTCTAGAATCCCAAGAATCCTCCCTCTATGGAACTCCAGTGGCTCCTGGAGACACAGTGGAAAGCGGTAAGTATAGAAAGTATTCATTCTGTTTGAGCCTGTCATGCTACTGCTAGAAACTCAGCCAGGGCTGTTTTGCTGTTGTCTGTATTTTTGATTAATAATGTTTTGCACATTTGCATCTTTATTTTTGGATATCTTCCTCCCTGCGACAGATGATATTGCTACAGACAGCTCGATTCATCTTTCAGTGCCCCGAAGGCAAGCAGGGACCAGCTAACCTCCCTCTCCATTCATCTACAAAAGGAAAGCTGTACTGTACTGTAAATGAGATTTTTTCTATCTGTATTGTTTATGATCCAAATGAAGTATATTTGTATAATATGTACAGTATGTATATAAACATGGTATAAAAACAAAAACATTTGACACCATAGTTGCGCTGCACACTGCTTTATATAGTGGCAGGATTTAAAGGTAAACTCCAGAGACGTTTTAAACTTTCAGCATAATTCCATCAATGATATGTAAACACTGTCATTCAAAGAGGATGGATTCTGGTTTCTTTACTGTGGTAGTGATGAGAACCAGGGTGTGCAAAGTCTACAACACAAATATAACCATTTTTTAAATTATCTTATTATCTTAACTAACAGTGAACCTACAGGACAGTTTTTAACAGTTTTTAGATTTAATGTAGATAATGATTTTATAGTGTTATAGCATGATATTGCTACCATGAAAGTATTTTTAGAAATATGTGTTAGTCTGAGACAATAACAATCATAAAACAATGTTACCAGGTAACACATTCATAACCACTTTGTAAAACATAAAACAACTTACAACAACTGAGGTTGCTTTTAGAGACATTAAACCTTTTGGATGTCTCATTCCAGTCACCCCAACTGTTCCAGTCAACCCAAAATGACTGAGGATTCTCCAGAATGGTGCATTACACACCACAAACCACATCTAAATAAAGTTTGAAACGGTAGTTCACAAACACATATGTGTTTTGGAAAACCCACAGGAGAAAAGGAAAGGAAAAGAATATGATGCACCCACTGATTCAACTTGACGAATGCAAGAGTCAAGGAATGCCAAACATGGTAGCCATTCTGGGTAATGTGACAGCATAAAAAAGCTAGCAGGAATGTACTGAGCTTTAACACACAGCCTAACTAGCTCCCAAATATAACCCCGATTTTATCTAAAGCACTGAAACATCCACAGTGTTTTTATCTTAAATCTAATCTTTTAGACAACACATTGGTGAATTTTCTTCTTTATAGCTTCTTTTCAGCCACGAGGTTAACTTAGGGCTACTACAGAACCTTTACTCCATCAGGTAGTATTGTGCATGCCTAAATCTTCACCCATTTCCCTCAAAATGTAGACACAAAATACATTACATAGCTATGTGTGTGTATATTACTTGTTCTTGTATAGTTTGTGTATATTGTGTGCGTATTGCCTGTACATTATGTATGCATTACATGTATACTGCATCTTATTCTAGTGAGACACCGGCAGCCAAAACTAATTACCTTGTGTGTATGTGAGGATACTTGACTAATTAATCTGATTCTGAGTGAACATGCACTATGATAACTGGTTAGTTCTACATTTACATTTATGGCATTTAGCTGACGCTCTTATCCAGAGCGACTTACAAGGTTAATGATTACAGGGAGGCCAGTGTAGTGTTAGGAGTCTTGCCCAAGGACTCTTATTGGTGTAGCTCAGCATAGTCACCCAGCCTGGGATTTGAACCCCAGTCTCCCACATGTAGAGATGGCACCCTGAGTAGCGGTGTTACCCACTGAGCTACACCAACCACCGTTCTAAAGTTTCAGTATTTGTGAACCTACTTTGGTCTTTCAGTGCAAAAATAAAGAAGCCTATTTTGAAACCATGTCTCGCTGACTGACTCCTGCTGCAATAAGAAAATTATGTGCATTAATTTTTTTTTTCTTTTAATTCCATTAGCTAACCAACTAACAGTCTACCTAATGACTGAGCTAGGATACTGTCAGCTACTTTATACTTACATGCTAATAAGTCCTAGTCATGTACTATATTTGCATAGAATTCACCATATAACTGTAGTCCAGAAAATGGATTTAGCACAAAAAACATTTTCTGTCAGTTTTCTGATAAACTATTCTTCATTAGTCTACAGTAGGATAAAATTCTGTGCTTCTGTGGACATTTCCTGCCTGTTGCATGTAATGCAGCTGGCCCCGGGCTGGAAAAAGATGTATTTAAAAAACCTAAACCTAAAATACTGTATAAATAATTCTGACATCAGTATTACAAGTAACCTAATTGTATTTTATTGTAAACATGTATTTAGTAGCTCTGTGTTCTCAAAATGTCATGGACATACTGTAGCATATTTATAGTATGGATGGTAAATCATCACTTCCCTTTATTTCCAATTGGAAAAATGGATATAGCATAGTTGTGCAATACTTTGTGGGTCAATATTGTATCAATGCATGGACATGTTGTGATGATGTGAGGCATCGCACATCACAGAATACCTATGTATTATACATTATAGCTATGTACACTTACCTGTAACTGCTTAACTGGACAGTGGTGAAAAGGGAACTGAAGGGTTCACCTTAGTTTTACCTTTTTAGGCGAACCCAACCTCTGTAGAAGAGGAGGGGAAAATCAGAGTAAGTGGAATAGAACAGACTGTGGTTGTGAACTCCAGGATCCCCTTAGGCCACTAATGGTTTAGCCCGGGGGAGGGGTAACCTGTTTAAATGTGGTGTTACTGGGGGTACTGGGAGAGAGGTTCCGCTCTTTTCTAGATAGAGCATGGTTAGGGATCTGCGTGACTTTGTAGTCATAAACCAAGACACTCTTGCCAGTAGAGTATATCTTTGTCGTTTTATTTCTTTTTGTCCGTGTGTGAACGCGCGTTTTTCTGTAAATATGTAATTAGTCTTCGTTGGTGTGTAAATAAAGGTGAAGGGGAAAAACTACTCTTGTGCATACCGCACCTTTTTCCAGACCTCTAGACTGTTCGCCCGACCCTACCCATAAAGGGCGCCCCCTACCACGACTTTTGTCCCGTAGAAGGGCGCGCTTTATCACACATGTCCTTTGGTAATTGTCACCCCACAAATAATTAAATAAATAATCATTTCTGGATGTTGCAATCCTGCCTTGCACTTACCCTGACCTGCCATGTGCTTTATCCCTCATAGTCCAGTCTTATATGACTCTCACTCTTAGCAGGGTCACATGCTCTTAGCCTTTTGTTTTTTCCATGGTCGTCCTGGATGTGCTCACAATCAGCCCAAGACACTGTAAACATACTCCGGCTGTTACAAACTTGCTGTGATCTGTAAATAAGCCTGGATTTCCGATGGAGAATGTTGCCATCATCGTGTAGGCACCACCAGGCGCCGGTAGGGGGACCTGTACTGCACGATGGCTGTCCTGGTGGACGGTTCTGTGTTTGTTAGCAACCGCAGCTAGCGGGCGTCTATATCTCTGCAATGCTCGGCTAAACGTTATATGTGTGTTTTACACATAGTTGTTGCTGTTCTGTGCTCAATTTGTTATTACGGGGCCAATGTAGTAAGAACACAGCACGACAGGACTACCAGACTAGCGCTTAGCTTTACTAGTAGCTAATGTAGCTAGCTAGTGGCTATTACCAAACCTGAAAACAACAAAAAGCTACCAGCCGTGTTACAGCAGTAAACATTCACGTTTAAACTGAAATATGGACCGGCTTACGTCTTTTGGAAGTAAGTAACTTATTGTCTTAGAAGGACATGAATGCTGTTGTCGGTTTAGCTCCTCTCTGTCAGGTGTAACAGGAACCGGAGAGGTACTGTTGGATACGATGGTAAGCCAGCAGCCTGCTAGCTAAACCGGGTGAACGCAGAGGTCTTGTTTGTCCGGTTAAGCTTTCTCTTGGATTGTAGTCTAGAAGCTACCAAACGAATCGATAAGTAAAGTAATATTCTGGCAACATTGTCAGAAGGGCTACACACTCACTACTTGCTGCATTAGTAAGCACTTAAGTTCCTCCTTCCACTAACTAGCCATCTTATAAAGTCCACCTACTAGTTATTAGATCCCCTGTATACGTTTACAATTACAGACTGTAGCCCACTATGCTCAGTTTGTTAAGTTGTCCCGTACCAACGTTCATCAGGTTCTCACCACAGGACCGTTTGTGACCAGATATTTTTAGGTGATTGTATCTAAACTCACTGAGCACTTTTAGGAACACCTTGTTTCAACACTCATTGTCCCTTTTATTAGATGTGCTTACCATGTGGCTGCTTGTGGTAGTACCGTAATGATTGTAGTGGATCTGTTTCTGTGCGTACTGTGTACCGGGCCCTTCTTCTTCTTCTTTAATGGTCAGGACCACCACAGAGCAGGTCTAATTTGGGTGGTGGATCATTCTCAGTACTGCAGTTACACTGACGTGGTGGTGGTGTGTTAGTGTGTGTTGTGTTGGTGTGAGTGGATCAGACACAGCAGTGCTGCTGGGGTTTTTTAACACACTGTCCACTCTATTAGACACTCCTACCTTGCTGATCCGCTTTGTAGATGTGAAGTCAGAGATGATGGCTCATTTGCTGCTGCTCCTGCAGCACTGCTGTGTCTGATTCACTCACACCAGCACAACACACTGTATCACACATGTCGTCCTCTAGTCGGTCATATATGGCCACGGGACACTAATCCGTTTTAAAAACTCCAGCAGCACTGCTGTATATGATCCACTCACATTAATACCATGTCAGTGTCACTGCAGTGCTGAGATTGATCCACCACCCAAATAATACCTGTGATGGTCCTGTGGAGATTAACAAAAGTGACAGATGGACTACAGCATGTATCTCTGATGGGCCAGTTGATGCACAATTAGAGTTACAGACTGTAAATGATTGTTAAATGTTTATAACTTGTGTTTTTTATTGTGTCAAATATTCTGTAAATCTATTACATAACTTACTTAAAATCTGACTTCTTTACCAATTAATGTTTTGTGTTTTGGGCACAGAATAAAGATTTTACTTTGTTCCCTCCATGACAAAGAGTTTGAACACCACTGGTAAAATGTATTAGTTGCTGAACCTGGCTGTGGTTCTTAACACTTGTGGTCTATGTTACTGTCTATGTTTGGTTCTTTTTTTATTAGTGGGAAATGTCAAAGCTCCTTGACAACTGTATCATACATGAGTTTTTGCTGTTGCCTGGTGACAATATTTAAGCATATTTCATCATTCTTGTCAGCAGGTGACCCTTTTGATAAGCCTCCTTGTCGTGGATGTTCGTCATACTTGGTGGAACCCTACATAAAGTGTGCTGAATGTGGACCGTCCCCTTTACTCCTCTGTCTCCAGGTGTGTTTCTGGAGTGTCTTGAAGGGATGCTTTATTGTTCTTCAACATCCAGCCACTGCCCTCTGTTTAGTTTTATGCTAACAGTGAAATGTGTCAAGTGTATTAATTGGTTTTGTTTGAGGTTATTAATCAGCCACAACAGGTTCAGATACAATTATCTAAGGTTACCTTAAAGCTGTTGCTTTACTGAAATAATAGAAATACTGCTTATTTTGTTTTCTGTTACAGTGTTTTACAAGAGGCTACGAGTATAAAAAGCACCAGAGTGACCACAAATATGAGATCATGGTTTGTAAAATAAAGCCTATTGTAGAAATTCCAGTGGTTGATCCACTTTTTATCACTTTGATAAGCTCTGTGTGTGGGAAGAAAGAAAAGCTGTTGTGGAACTAAAACTTTCTTTCCTGATAGACATCGGATTTTCCTGTACTTGAACCTGGCTGGACGGCGCAGGAGGAGATGGCTCTCCTAGAGGCAGTCATGGACTGCGGCTTTGGGAATTGGTCAGTGTAGTTAATGCATTCTATATTTGTTCCTGAGGGTCTTAGCCAAGGTCATAACAACGATTGACATTGTTTGAATATCATTGTTTGAAATAATTTTACTAACATGGACATGTTTCTGTGCTAAGTGGGCCATGCAGTGTAGCTGGAGAAATCTGTTGCTATCTAAACAAGAGGACATGTTGCTCAAAAAGGTGTTCCACAGATGTGCCAGTTACCCACTAATACTTGGCACAAATGATGGAACCTAGCTTTTCATTTTTTAACTCACAGTGTAGAACACTACATCCAATTTCTATAAGCTTTATGATGGGTTTACTCATCAATACACCACAACATACGCTACCAGTCTGTATCAGTGCATTTTTAGAAGAGCCCAGGGAAGTTGGCAGCATTTCTGTTGACATGTGGCATTTGATGTATGTAGTACATTTGCCAGTTTTCATTGCAGTGCCATCTGAGGGACTAAAGGTGATGAACATATTTCGAATTTGAAATACTGCAAATCTCTGTAATTGCTAACAGAGGTGTGTAGAAGATCAACCAATAGTCTCTCCATTTGCTGTACCAGATAATCTATATTTATACCAGTTAAAAAAAAAGTTAATTTTTGTCACATAGATGTATTTGCCGAGCAAATCACAGCACTCTGAGGTGCAAGAAATTGGTTTCATCAATAACCTTTTAACTTATTTATCGTTTGTCCCATGGTTTTACAGGCAGGATGTGGCTTACCAAATGCGTACGAAGACCAAGGAGGAGTGTGAAAGCCATTATATGAAGAACTTCATCAACAACCCTCTCTTTTCCTCCACTCTGCTCAGTCTCAGGCAGATGGAGGAGGCTCGGACAGCAGACAATGCCATCCCATTCAAACGTAAGAGATTGTCTTCTTGGGTTTAGATATCAGATTCATGATTTTTAAGTAATTATTTTGCTGAAAGAAGAAGGTGAAAACTCAGAATTTACAATTTGCAATGTATCTTAAAGTTGAGAAGCCAAAGCTGTCTAGTGCCTGAACTTTAGATTTGCTTTGGAGCTCTAAGGATGATGTTTCCAGCAAGAAATGGAATAAGATTGGCATAAGACCAATTGGCATTGTGCAAATTACTTGTTGAATAATAACTCTGGCCTCAACTACAAGTTGTTCAGCATTCTCAGATAGATATACGTACACTCATCGTTCATAGAATAGTGGCATCCAGAAGGAACTGTCGGATTCCAGTTGTATGCTAGAAAGATGAGGTTTACATGGAACAATAAATGATGATGCATTTTGACTGAAATGAACAATATTCATTGAGCTGCACATAGAGAAGTAGTGCCCCCCTAATGCAACATGCCAAACGACACCAGGTCTTCTGGACATGTGACACGTGACCTCAGACCATTCATTTTGCCACTGACCATGGTGCCTCCATACAGATTTGTTGATCGTCTCCACTAAGAGAAAACCTGGAATTGTCACCAAAGGTGACCTGCTCCTATCTTGAGTCACCCGACGACAGTCTGGGACGACATTGTTCTTGACATGGTGTTAAAGGCAGTTGTTTTAAGGTCTCCATTCATGTCATCTGCCAATTGCCCTGGCACTAGCAGGATGACTCATGGAGGGCATTGCTGCTCACTCAATTCATGTCAAACAGTTTATCAGTTCTCTGTCTCCGTGGTTCATGTAGGGCTCCCAGATCCTTCATTTTGCTGGTGCGTGCTGCCTTCTATCCACTGCCGCCAACAGTGTGCTATGGTAGTATCCACATAACCGGTGTGGCACACGACATGTCTGTCCATGACCATCTCGCTTCCCGGCGCTTCAGTGCGACCCCTCTCCAAGTAATCCAACCACTCAGATAGATTTCATATTCTTTTCTGAGGCATACTTAGCTTGCAAAGAATGCTACCAACGCATCAGCACGGTGACCTTATAGTCAGTCAGGTACAGCAGTAATGCCTGTCCTTGCTTATTTCACATGCGTGGCCAAGCATGAAACTTGAATCATTCGAATGTCTCATTATGTCAGACACACCCACCAAGTTTCATTCCTGTTCGCTGATTCTTTCTGGGTGCACCTTTTCTTTTGATGATAAGTGTATGTAGATTCTGGCACAATATGATGCTGTTATCTAAAAACTGGGTAATAGAGAAGATGTTTTAGCTGTAGTTTTGTTTGTTTTAGATAACAGCATGTCATGCAATGACCTATTACTTAAAGTCTGTTTGAGATTGCTTGACGACTTCACATGGTTTAAGGCAATGATGTAATGATGTCATGAAGTTAAAGGGGAAACTGTAAATTTAACTTTACAGAACTTCTTATCAAAATAAGAAATCCATTCTTGTTATTGGCAAATGTTGTTGTTATTGGCACAGATTGCTGTTATTAAACAGGAGGTATTATAGTCAACATCTTAAAATGACTGTAATTTGCATGCAGAATTATTTTGTGTTGATGTCCTTTATCTGGTATGTTTCAAAAACCAGTGTACTTGCATGCTTTTGGCTGCATAATAAGCGCAATCTGCTTTGTTTAATTTATTGTAGAACAGTCCAAACTTAGCCTAGATAGATTTGATTATGAAATGATAAACAATCAGATTTGCTTAAAAATCTTAAATGCGTTGGCCTCAAGTTAAAGATGTTATTACTGTTTTATAAATGTAACAAAACATTTCCCCCCCCTCATCAGCCACCGATGATCCTCCTAGACCCTCGTTTGATTCTCAGCTGTCCAGAGACATGGCTGGGTACATGCCTGCTCGCGCAGACTTCATGGAGGTCAGTGCACAGTCAGTGTTTCAGAAAGAGTTACCTGAGGATATAAACCAGCATCATCAGCCATCTGAAATTTGCTCTACATCTTTGTAAACTATTTCAAAACCAAATCAAAGTAATTTCTTTTGTATACTTGGTTTTGAATTTGGAATGCAATTTTCCATATTTATTCCCAGTATACCAAGCACAAAACAAAGAGTGTTATAAATGGCCAAGATGTGGAGTTCAGTGGAGTTCAGAAAAGCGCTATGCAAGAATAAAGTGTAGTTGTTGTTATTATCGTTATTATTATTATTATTATTATTATTATTATTATTAGTAGTAGTAGTAGTAGTAGTACTGGTACTAGTACTGTGTAAATTGTACTTAAAGGTGAAATTTATCAGAATTTACATAATTTTAAGAAATATACATTGTGTAGGAAAAGTCCTTTAGAGTGGTTTGATGTGACTTGGGTGGGGTATTCCACAACGCAGGATTTCTCAGCTTGATAACTTAAGTCTAATGATGAGGATGGACCAATCAGAATGTCCCTCAGCTCCTTTACTGTTGGACAGGCTTGACATTGAGCTTAAGATATCTGGGAGATATCTGGGAAATATCTGGGAAATTTTGCTTTGTGGAGAGGAAAATTGGACTTCCCCTATAAGAAGTGATTATATTAAGGCATGATTTCTTTTCCATTATATTGTAGCACACTTGTGGCATGGTGAGGGTGTAGTTTGATACCAGAAATTTAGCACCCAGGGTCAGATGTACAGATCCTCTTATGCCAGTTTCAAGTTCATTTTGCCCACAAATGCATGGGTATATATACAACTAGATGCGTAACCTTGTCATGTGGCATGCAAAATGGTGTTCTGTCTTTCGTATATCGTAAATACTCATAGCATGTAGGTAAGTGTAAGATCATGGATAACACTGTTTCAATTCACCTCTAGAGGTCGCCTAGTGCTTCTATAGCAGGGATCACCCGTCTTTTCTGCTAAGGGCCAGTGTGTTCGTGGGTTTCCTTTCAGCCAAGCAGAAGCATACCACATATAAGTAACAGTTATTTGAATCTGATGAAACAAGTGGAGTGCTCCTGCTTGTATGAAAAGAAAATCTACAGCATTAGCATTGCTATCTCTTCCATGCGGAACATATTCTGTTTTGTCCCAAGCTTGTTGATGGCTACGCTGTTCTGCTATGTCTTTTAAACCCAGTGATGCCCATTTTAAGCAGTTTGTATTCACAGACTGTATAAGTTACAATTGTAATAAACTAAACTTTAAATTTGGACTCCCTGGTGACAATTATAAACAATATGGCCTATTTAAAAAGTTATGGCGCGTTTTGTATTGAATGTTCAATTGTTTCAATTGAATGTTCAAATGTATTAAGCTCAGCGAATAAATAGATCATGTTCACTAAAACATGCAGGAAAATTCCATATTTAAGTTCATTCCATTTAAGTTCTTCAGGCCTACTGGTGGCCTACTGGTCTACATTGGCCTACTGGTTTTCAGTGAACGACTAATGCAGCTCTCTCTCTCTCTCTATCTATCTATCTATCTATCTATCTATCTATTTATTTATCTATCTATCTATCTATCTATCTATCTATCTATCTATCTATCTATCTATCTATCTATCTATCTCTCTATCTCTCTCTCTATCTCTCTCTCTATCTCTCTCTCTATCTCTCTCTCTCTCTCTCTCTATCTCTCTCCTCTCCTCTCCTCTCCTCTCCTATGTCTTATGCTAGGAATTTGATAACTACGCAGAATGGGATTTAAAAGATATTGATTTTGTTGATGACGACTCTGATATTCTTCATGGTAAGTGCTGTAAAGACAGATAAGACACAGATAAAGCGAGACTTGTATGAAAACTAAGAGAGCTAAATGTTAATTCTCCCCACAGTAAGCTACGACATACAAGTTGCTTTACATGTGTCTGCAGGTGTTTACTCCCCTGTTCACCTCATAGTAGATAATGTGTCCACTTTTATTATGAGCACTTTAATAATCAACACTAAAACTATACCTTCAAAAAACTGGTGAATAATGAAAAGTGGAGGAACAGCAGAAAACAAAAGATGTTTTATATGCAAGATTTTGTTTGGTTGCGTGACAGCCTACATAGGCTGTAAACATAGAAAAACGGTTCAGCCTGGATTTATTTGGATGGCTTTCATTGTTGTAGCTCTGAAATCCTGTACTCCACGTTTTGAAATAAAACAATGACTGAAATGCAAAATAACTCATGCACACCTGTTTACCCAACACGGAAGCGGATTCTGTGTTGGGTGAACCAGTGTGCATGAGTTATTTTGCACTATTACCCCAATTTAGTGGTCTATCGTACATATTAACATGGTCTTCATTATGCTATCATGTTTACTACTTGCCTTCATCTTTTATATGAAGTAATGTGATGCGAGACCCTTTGATTGCAGGAAATTGGCAAATTTATATCTGTTCCCTCTAAATATTATTATATGTGTTGCAACAACATGTTGTTGCTATTTTTGTCATTAATCCTGCAGGTTATGCTGGTTAACTGTATAATATGCTTTGTTGCAGCCCTTAAAGTTGCAGTTGTGGATATATACCATTCAAGACTGAAGGAGAGACAGCGAAGGAAAAAGTGAGTTTAAGACAAGCTTGAATTTTGACCCGAGAACCACTAGAGGGTGTCACGCCTTACTGTGTCCTGAACATCAGACATTTTTCCCGCATGCAAATGTGGAAGTCATGATTACCTGATCAAATGTAAAGTGTGTTTTAGTTTTGACTCCCTGAAAGACTGTACTCTAGTAGTTTTTTTTTTAGATGCCCTATATAATAGTTACTGTAAAGCATCTGGGTGTAAATCAGTTTTAATGAGCCGTAGCTGTCCATGGTAAGTAGAGCAGCTTGTTATGGAGGCTGAGGCATGCAAGGTCCCCTAGACACATGCACTTAAAGTGCAGTGGGCTAAGGCCACTGCTGTTCTTTCGGGCTCCCTGCTAGGAATGTCTGTGATGCCCTTGTCTATATTGATAAATAGACTCACTGTAGATGTACTGAACTGGAATTCCTTCCTCTCCCCGTTTATGATGACATTAGACACAAAACAAAAACCTAGATCGCTGGCTTGTGTAACAGCTCCATCAGTCACACTGAGCCATGTTTCCGAATCCTTTTTAGCTATCCGGTGCACAAATTTAAATACGCAAATGTCTTTATTAAAATACCCACATGTGTCTGCCATGTATGTCATAATTAATATGAGATATATCCAGTAAGAAAAATTGTCATCTGAAACTGAAATACACCTAATAGCATGTGTTATCTTCATAAGCACTAATAACCGATGTGATCTGCTTTGTATTAATTGTACAAATTTCTGGATGTAGGCAACGTTAAATTCAGACACACTTGCATTAAAGACTTGTGCAGTTGGGCCAGATTTGGTGGATGCCTTCCTGGCCCAGTTCTAAGGAGAGTTTCCTGTAGGCTGAGTTTTTTGCTACTACTGGTAGACACGTATGACCGTACCCTTCCAAACAGCTGCCAATTCAGCTACTTCCTTCACACTATGGCCTTTGGCAAACCCAAATGCAATCACTCCTCTCCAGTTATTAACATCGGCATTGCAGACTACTTTCCACACATGGAACAAGACATTCACTGCACTGTACCACCTCTTCTTAGTCTGTGAATCCCGTCACACGCCCAGGTTTTTATAGCCTCATCACCCTTGTGCAATGGCGTCTGCAGGAGCCTAAAGTTAGATTAAATATCTAGCCTTTGCCCTTTCTTTTCATTTCACACTTAGTTTGTAAAGTTTATTATCATGACAGACACCTTACAGCACACTAAACACTTTAGTCTAGTTTAGTTTTGTTTTTGTTTCAGGGCCGGTAGTCTGGCTACAGGTTACAGCTAGCAAGTGCTAAATGTATTGTACAGCTCTTATCTTGGTTCATTAAATTGGCACTGAGGACTCATTCAAAACTCAACTGTAACAACTGTCCACAAGCAGGCTATAGTATAGCTTGTTTCTCCAGTTATTCTGCTTGTACAATATAAACATACTGAAACTGTTTTGTTGTCTCTTTCAGGATCATTCGAGACCATGGACTCATAAACCTGCGCAAGTTTCAGAGTAAGGGTTCTTCTAAGTTGCTACATTGTATTTGTCTTGTGCTTTGATACGGTCATCACAATGACTTCAACCGTCACTATAAGGTTAGTGGATGCCAATCGAGCATTACAGGTACCAAATGTTCATGTCCTAAACAATGCATCATTGTTTAGTGGTATCAATCTTGGTACCAGTCATACTCAGATTACTAAAGCTGCACGCACATCCACAGATCCCTGCCTGGTCGTACGAAATGAATCTCCCTGACCTCTATAACATAGGCGTGCAAGCATTTAGACTTAGAATAGTTTGATTGGACCAGTGCCAAAGCAGCATGCAATGGCCATAATTGCTCGTCCATGAATAGTCCACCATGAAATGAACACCCTGCCTCTTATGATAAAAGAGACGGCCACTTCGTGAGCTTCTATTCATCTGTGCTCTCCGGGAGCACATGGGTCAGAGCTATCAGTAAATGGACCCCCCCCACTCATGTCACAGCAATTTCTCCTCGCTATGAATGTTTATCCAATCCAGTCTTTTTGTTTTCATTTTATAGCCAGAATCCTCCATGGTGTTTTCATGAACAGCTTCGAGCACGGGGATGCGCAAGGGCCGGCTTTTCTGTTTATTTATTTATCAGCCCTCTGCCACCTTCCTTATCTCCTGCTCTCTCAAGACAAAAGAGAGCCAATAGTTACCGTGGAGCTGCAGGCCGGTTGTCATGGAGACTGTCTGAAATTGTGTGTGTGTGTGTTTGCGAGAGGCGCGTGCGGTACAGCAGTGACTGAGGCTTCATGGCTCACAGCAATGCTAGTTTATCCCCTTTAGGAGAGCAAGGCAGCTTGACCTGTCGTTCAGTCTCAAGGCCATTAGCCCTCACACTTCTCCACTGTGCGCATTGAACCAAGTGTAGAGCCCAACACAGTAGGATATTTGTTGCAGACCACTGTGTATGTGTATTCAGGGGTGGACTTGGCACTAAGCTAACCCAGGCAACTGCATACGGTCATAGCAGTACCTCTGAAAGCCAGAGACCACCCTTCCTTTATATGCGTTATTTCTAGTCAAAATGGCCAAAGAGTTCAAGTTCATTTTTCAGCATTTAAAGTGTCCACTCATTTCCTTTATTATAGCTTCTAATATTTTAGGAGACTTGCAGTCAGCCTGTCTCTGACTTGCACAGTTCTCTATTTATATAGTACAGTAGCCTATGCAGAAATGCTGCTATTTGCTGTTATAGGTAGATATGGAACGTTATCACATGTTCCTGTCTGATATTTATACTGAAATATTGAGCATGTTTATGCTATTTTTAATTGAAATAGTTTAATTAAACTCATCAGAAGCTCAAAGCTCATCTGCGCTGTCCGCTTATTGTTTTCATGTTGAAAGGCAATTGCGCAGATTTTTCAGTGTCTACATAATACAGTCAAAAATTGTAAACAAAGTCATTTGGAGGGGTTTGATGGTAAATGGTTCATTGTAGAGAAACTCAGGTCTTTTGATATGGACATGTCGGTTGCATGTGAATTATTTTAATTATACAGACATTTTGCACACTAGTGCAGTTTCCCTTTAACTTTGAGCTACGTGAGGCTGGGTTTGAGTTTATTTTTATTGGGGTTTTTTTTTACGTTTGATGTGCCTTTTTTCCGGTATCTTTCTGATGCTGATATTGGCTATTGGGTCAGTGCCATCTCTAATTATAGGGATTATTTCCGTTACCGTTAATGCAGCTGTCTTCGTAAAAAAAACGAGATAACCCAGGTGCTCGGGGTTAAGGAGGGCCCTTTTCTGTTTTGCATGCTTCTCTGCAAAACACATTGTGCAGAGCTAGCAAAGGCACGCTAACACCTCCTCTGTCACCCTCATCACAGCTCACTCTCTCTGCCTATTAACCAGCAGTGGCAACGAGATGCTTCTCAGATGCTACTGCTGGCTGAAGCCTTCAAGGGGCCTAAATGCAATTCAGTGCTGCATGAAAGCTCATCAGGGAGATGTTTATTGATTCAGTGAGCACAGCAGTGGGAACAGATTCTTTTCTATGCCACAGTCAAAGAAAGACTTCATGTTTAATAAGATGATGTGTGTTTCTTCTGTGGATATGAGAGGTTCATGTTGTTGTCTGTGACAGTACTGGAGCGACGTTACCCCAAAGAGGTGCAGGACCTGTATGATGCCATGAGGCGATTTGCCAGGGTGGTGGGACCGGTCGAGCATGACAAGTTCATTGAGAGCCATGCGTGTGAGTATTTAACCCAGCGCACTACCATGCTTTCCAGACAACCTACTGTCCAAAGAAATATTGGCTTGACATTTTTAAAAATGAGCTTTTCTTAATTGAAGCAATTTAAAGAGCATGTTTAGAAGTTGCACCTTAAATGTAGGCTAGCATGCTCAGATTACTCAAACATTGTGATAGGCTTTTAAACCTCCATCACTCAGAAGGGTACACCCCCTTTAGAAGCTTCCCAATATTTCTCTAGTGTATGCTTTGTTTACTCTCCTGAGCAAACTATATAAACTAGCAATCAAAATCATTTCAATAGCTAACAGGACTTTCTTCTTCGTTAAAACTGTGATGTTTATTTGGCTTTTGGTGTTGTCTGTCCATGTAACATACAGTGGGGAAAATAAGTATTTAGTCAGTCACCAATTGTGCAAGTTGTCCCACTTAAAAAGATGAGAGAGGCCTGTAATTGACATCATAGGTAGACCTCAACTATGAGAGACAAAATGTGGAAAAAAATTGAGAAAGTGATTTTGTCTGATTTTTAAAGAATTTATTTGCAAATAATGGTGGAAAATAAGTATTTGGTCAATAACAAACAAGCAAGATTTCTGGCTGTCACAGACCTGTAACTTCTTTTTTAAGAGGCTCCTCTTTCCCCCACTCATTACCTGTATTAATGGCACCTGTTTGAAGTCGTTAACAGTATAAAAGACACCTGCCTACAACCTCAAACACTCACACTCCAAACTCCACTATGGTGAAGACGAAAGAGCTGTCGGAGGACACCAGAAACCGAATTGTAGACCTGCACCAAGCTGGGAAGACTGAATCTGCAATAGGCAAGCAGCTTGATGTGAAGAAATCTACTGTGGGAGCAATAATCAGAAAATGGAAGACCTACAAGACCACTACTAATCTCCCTCGATCTGGGGCTCCACGCAAGATCTCAGCCCGTGGGGTCAAAATGATCACAAGAACGGTAAGGAAAAATCCCAGAACCACAAGAGGGGATCTAGTGAATGACCTGCAGGAAGCTGGGACCAACGTTACAAAGGCTACCATCAGCAACACACTACGACGCCAGGGACTCAGATCTTGCAGTGCCAGACGTGTCCCCCTGCTTAAGCCAGTCCATATCCAGGCACGTCTGAAGTTTGCTAGAGAGCATTTGGATGTTCCAGAAGAGTATTGGGAGAATGTCATATGGTCAGATGAAACCAAAGTAGAACTATTTGGTAAAAACACAACTCGTCGTGTTTGGAGGAAAGTGAATGCGGAGTTGCATCCAAAGAACACCATACCAACTGTGAAGCATGGGGGTGGCAACATCATGCTTTGGGGCTGTTTCTCTGCAAAGGGACCAGGACGACTGGTCCGTGTACATGAAAGAATGAATGGGGCCATGTATTGTGAGATTTTGGGTGCAAACCTCCTTCCATCAGCAAGGGCAATGAAGATGAAACGTGGCTGGGTCTTTCAGCATGACAATGATCCCAAGCACACACTGCCAGGGCAACAAAGGAGTGGCTTCGTAAGAAACATTTCAAAGTCCTGGAGTGGCCTAGCCAGTCTCCCGATCTCAACCCCATCGAAAACCTTTGGAGGGAGTTGAAAGTCCGTGTTGCCCGCCGACAGCCCCAAAACATCACTGCTCTAGAGGAGATCTGCATGGAGGAATGGGCCAACATACCAGCAACAGTGTGTGCCAACCTTGTGAAGACTTACAGAAAACGTTTGACCTCTGTCATTGCCAACAAAGGATATACAACAAAGTATTGAGATGAACTTTTTTTATTGACCAAATACTTATTTTCCACCATTATTTGCAAATAAATTCTTTAAAAATCAGACAAAATGACTTTCTCAATTTTTTTCCACATTTTGTCTCTCATAGTTGAGGTCTACCTATGATGTCAATTACAGGCCTCTCTCATCTTTTTAAGTGGGACAACTTGTACAATTGGTGACTGACTAAATACTTATTTTCCCCACTGTACATCTACATGCTAAAATTGGAGTTTTTAGGAGAAATTCCATTAGTTGTTTGAGGATGACTTATCAGATAATAACAGATAATAATGTTTACTGGAGAATTTAATAATTCTCCTTGACGACATATTCTGGTGAACTGTTGACTGGTAATGTAGAAGGTGGCTACAAGGCCCTTTTAACACATGGGCTCAAAAACACGTTTGGCAAGCACACCATGCTACGCAAATAATGGCAAATGCTTACAAGTAAATGGACATCATGGCTTGGTTCCTGATCAGTACCACCTTTACTAAGCCAGTTTATTTGGAGGAGTATCATGTTTTAATCTCATGTAAATATTTGTGGCAGTACTTATGAATAATGCAGTTTCCCCCCCTGTTGTGTGTAAGCAATAGATTTTGTGCCTTTAATAGTAGTTTGGAATAAAAAATGGATCAGTAGTATTTGTAAAAATATCTTTAAATGTGTTTTTAATTTGTTGGAAATAATACTGAGAAAATTAAAATTCGAAACGTATTTATTGTCCCTGACTTTGGGCCATCTTTGCACAATTTTTTCCATATTTTAAATAGCTGTATATATCGATGCCTGATTTTTCTAGTGACTTCTCCCCCATGTGTATATTATTGTTTAATGAGTTGTGTTTGAGTGTGGCTATCATGAGCTGGGTTGTGTTAACAGATTTACTCACTCATTGTGTCACTCATTTACAAATAGTCTGTTCAGCAACAGCTTCCTGGTAGGGTGAAAAGTTCACAACTGTCAGCAGTAAGCATAAATGCTGAACTCCTTCTGGGCTCCTCTTTTTCTGCCTCTCTACTAGTGGAGTTTGAGTTGCGGAGGGAGATTCGGCGGCTGCAGGAGTACAGAAGGGAAGGCATCCAGTCTTTTTGTGGTAAGATCAACACAAAGCCCGTCTCCCCTGAGGCCTGCGCCTGCCATTACTCACCAAAACACAAAACCTGCTGCCCAGACGGTGTCATCAAAATAGCACACTTCTGTTCCTTTCAAAGGACATTCAAATCTAATCCAAGCAGAATGGCAAAGATATAGCCTGTGCATACACATGATTTAGAGCATTGAGCTTTCACTTTACTGTATAGGTAGTTAGTAATGTTGTAGCTAAACCAGATGTAGTTCCGTTTCATTCTATTAGTTTAGCATAAATACAATAAGAACTTTCTCACACAATTCATAAAATACTTCATTAAGTGATGCCTGTTTAGTCCTAACCTTTTAGGATGTAGTTGTTAAATCTGATTTCAATAGGATTTAATTATTTCATTAGTATTTTAAATATATTATTATAGTATTTTGCTAAATGTCACTCCTGGTTGCTTTAAGTTTAAATGTCAGTTTTGGCAAACAAACCCTTCCAAATCTTCTAAATTGAAAGTGGCCATTTTTGGTATTTTAAGAGTTGGTTACAAATCTAGCAGATATGTTGATGTGAACATCCAGTACCATCTAAAAAGTGTTGTTCTGGTTCTGGGATTTACTCTGGAGCTGTTATGCTCATTTTTAGTGTTTAGTCTACACCTTGTAGATGTAAAATCAGAGATAATGGCTCATCTGTTGCTACACAGTTTGTATTAGCAGTCCTCTATTAGTGGTAGCATAACGCTGTTGGCCAGATATTGTTGACGGGTGAGATATTCTCAGTCCAGCAGGGACACTTGGGTAATGGGAAACTCCGGCAGCACTACTGTGTCTGATCCACTTGTACCAGCACAACACACACTAACACACCACCACTTGTCAGTGTCACTGCAGTGCTGGGAATGATAATTAATCAAATAATGTCTACTCTGTGATGGCCTCATGAGGGTCTTGACTGTTGAAGAAACAGATGGACTACAGTGTAATTATAGGACTGCAAATTACACCTATGTGGTAAGTGGAGCTGATAAACTAGGACATTTTGACAAGTTAGCACAATTCATTACTGGACATGCCTAGAGGCTATTTTCTGCCACTGTGACTATGAGTGACATGCGTCCAAAAAGCATTTATTAAAAACACTTGCCACTGATGTAAAAAGAAATATCACCATATCATGGAAATGTTCTGCTGTACCAACGGTCTACAGCAGTGATCAATAATTCAGTTTAGGTCATACGCCATTATTATAAAATCAATACTATAAAATTGTCACAGTATGCACAAATGCATAAACGGGTAGCGAGTTTGAGTACTGCAATTTTTTATTTTGTGATTATGTTGCATGTTTGGTCTCACAAGCTTCATGTTGTTATTCTAAAAGTCCCCTGTTAGAATATGTCATTCTTGATAATAAAAGGCTATAAATAAAATGGCAGACCTTTTTTTTTTTTTTTTAATTTGAAATTGCACTTTTTTACTAGTTGCTTAAAAAGGCATGGCAGCTATGATGACACAGCTGTGTATAGTCATATGAAAAAGTTTACCTGGTCAAATGAGATGTTTTGTTGATTTTTTTAAGGAAATGTTAACACAGCTTCTACAGGGAATACACTTCTTCACATTTCAATACGCAGAGAATGTGATCTGCACACACGTTATGGCACATTTAACAATTAATGTTAGACTTAATATTACACAGAGCAAATAAGTTGTGCCCTGAAATTGAGGTTGTTCCCTGTGACCTATGTGTTCATTTTTGCATACTTTTGATATAGAAATGATATTACCAGTGTAATGACAAAAGCATAAAGCAGTTTACCCCATATTTTAGTTTTGTATTCAGCTTCTAAATCACTCCATAGTTTCTTGGCTGTTTCTTCCATTTTATAAGATACTTGTAATCGTCTTTAAGTCACTCACTGTTGATATTTACTAACAAACTAGTTTTCAGCAGGCTGAGAATTTTGGCTTGAACTGGTGCTTCTTTGTTTGTCATGTCAGGCACCAGGAGCAGATTCTGAAAGCAAAAGCAAAGCCTGTAATTAAGACTGCCCATCTTACGCTTGCACACTGCATGCAAATGATCAAGAACGTACAGCCCTAATACACAACATCTGGAAATGCATCAGTCCAATAAAATTGCAATGGGCTGTAATTTCTGAATAATTTGTCTTTTCTGCTAGCATAATGACAGCCTCTTTAGTGTTATGTGTAATAACCAGAATGCAGAACGATTGGCAGTTGCCTTTGAGTTGATATTTAATGTGTCACATTCGTTTAAAGAAAGTGAGTTGTGCCCTTTAGAAAAATCTTTAACATTATAGATAAATAAGTTTCTCATTTTGTTCCTCTTCTTAGAAAGAACAAGTGATTTATTCTCACAATCTTGAACCTTAAATTACGTTCAAACTATTAAGCTGGAAATTTGCTAGAAAGCAGCTCATTGCTGTAAACGTGTGTTTCTTTTTTTCTGTGTTCATAATAAGGGTTATGGTTTAGCACTTGCAGGGCTTATGGTATTTTATTTCTTTAGACTTTTTATTTCTTTTGCAGGTGCTAAGGTATATGAGCGGGTGAAGCGAGTGAGGGAGGACGAACGCAGTAAGAGGAATATGCTGTGTGAAGTGCTCCAGTACATCCATGATGACCGCGCATGCCAGCAGTGGCTCCACAAACAGGCTGCCATGTGAGTTTATCTTCTCCAGCTGTCTTCCTCGTATATTTGCTTTTATTCTGTTGTACTGTTGCACAGTGTATCATCTGTACAAGGTTATTGAGGTGTCAGCCTCTGCTGTTACCATATTAGTCACAGTCTCATGCTTCCGATGGGTAAATCAAATCAAAATAGAAGTTATTATTGACACAGCGCTTTAAAACTGCATGGCCATAAAGCTAGTTTACCACACAAGCTTTCTTTAACTTAAAATGTAGTTAACATTAATCTTCTCTGGTTAAGTCCACCATTCATTCAGCTTCTGATAAAACGGGAATGAAGTATAAGGTATTCATGTTTCAGCATCAGAATAAAAAGCAGGACGTGTGTGTGTGTGTGTGTGTGTGTGTGTGTGTGTGTGTGTGTGTGTGTGTGTGTGTGTGTGTGTGTGTGTGTGTGTGTGTGTGTGTGTGTGTGTGTGTGTGTGTGTGTGTGTGTGTGTGTGTGTGTGTAACAGACCCCTTATCAACTAAATGCAATTTTTTTTCTATGTTTAGTATGTCCACCCATTGCCTTTTATTACAGCCACCACCATTCTTGTCAGTTTTTCACACCTCAGAAGTTCAGTCTTAGAAGTTGGTTGAATTTTCTGCTTCTCACAATGCAAGCAGAGCCCAACACATTATGCGATATTATAATCGGTCTCTGGGGTGGTTGGTCTGTTGATCCGAAAGCACCAGCTGCTTCTTTGTTTGATTTGTAATTATTTATTATTATATTTTTTGTCTGTTTTTTTTTTTTTTTTTTTTTTTTCATCTTCAAAGAAACAACAATCTAAACAACTAAGACTCATAGTTATGAGTCTTAACATAGTGGAAAGCGTGGACAGAAACACGTGTGGAATTGTTTAGATCTGATGAGTGGTGCTTGATTTTCTCCTCTCTCTCAAAGCTGAAACCTTTTAACTGCTGTTTATCTGATGATGATAGTTTTGGTGGTCTAGCAGGTCCTGCATGGTTGTTAGAAGTCCTGTTTTCCCCCTAAATTAAACTTTAAATAAACTCCAGTTTTATTCACTACATTATTTTACTTACTTATTTTGACTTTGCCATTCTTCTACAATTATAGATTCGAATTTCCTCAGAAGTATCTAATAAACAACGACCAACCTAATGGCTGTCTTCAGTGGAAACTTTTGCATTATACTGTGCAACAAGACAAGTAATCTTCCCTTAGCTTTAGTCAGTTAGCTTTGTGAAAACTGCATATGGATATCACACACTTACCTTTAGAAGTGTTCCGTTATTCAACCAACCCACAGAAACATTTTTTAATTTTTATAGACCAATCAGGATTGTCCTAACATAGTGAGACCTAGATTACTATCTATGTCGCACACGTCAATCATCCAAGCACTTCATGACTAATGGCACCCGTACAACACACAACATGGGGTGGGGGGGTTTTAGAATGGCCTCTTTTTTTCAGATCTAGTGATCTTCTTCAGTGCTCTTGCATTTTCCTGTCTGTTGATGCATGCATTGTTCACCACTACTGGGGTGGGATCTTGCAATCACAGTGCAATACTTTGTACATGTTATTGATCAGATTATTGGTTTTTTTTAAATGTAGCCATCCGCACTGACATTGATTATTTTCATGAACAGCTTTACTGTTTTTGTCTTAATATACTGGAGTTGAGTTTGGTGCCTAGTGGACGGACACCTGTCCAAATTGGACTAAACTAACGTGCAGGAAAAGCAGGAAATGTGCCGAGCAGCGATGATTTGATGTCTGTGTGTGCAGTCAGTCTGCTCAAGCAGCTTCAGAAACAGCTGTGTGAGTGTGACTGGCTCAGCTGATGACTGACACTGACACTGTTTTTCTCTCATAGTGACGCTGGCATTACCCCCGTGGTCACTACCATCACTACCTCAGGTAAGTCTCACACTACTGCACACCCCCCACCATCCCATCTGCTACTCTTCCATCCTCCGTTCCTCTGTTCTCTCTTTTCAGCACATAGCCACAAGCTGAGACTCGGTAATGTATTCTTAGAGATGTGCTGCTGTAAATACATTTACCAAATCAAATGCCGTGCATATCTATCTGTGTTTCCCTGCTCTCTCTCTCGCGCACTCTTGCTCTCACTCTCGCGCTTTCTCTTTCTGTCTCGCTCTCCTCACTGCTGTTCCTTAACCTTCAGTGCACAACTGGGCCAGATCTGTGCACAATCCTGTTGCTATATTTATTCATTACATCAGCCTTAGAGTTATTTTCTATATTCCAGCTCATTCATTTGATTTTGTTCAGTTTGATAGAAAGGCATGTAGAGTTCAGATGTACTGAACAGAATGTAGGACTGCAGGATTAATTGTGTTTTGGTTTTTCATGCGATGTTGTGATTGACTGCGGTGAACACATGGTTAAGGGTCTCATTTAAAGTTTAAATAAATTACCCTGTTTATTCATTTTTGGAACTATTTGGATCAGCAATAGTGCCCGGAATTGTCATGACTTCACTGCTAAGGATGTAGGCTGTTTAAGGATATTTCCTAATGTACACTCTTCAAAAAATTAAGGGAACACTTTGAAAACACATCAGATCTCAATGGGAAAAAAATCATGCAGAACATCTTTATCATATAGACTGGGTAATGTGTTAGGAACAGAAGGATGCAACATCGTTTGAAGGACATGAAAATGATCACCCTACAGAGGGTTGAATTCAGAGACACCCTGAAAATTAAAGCGAAAAAATGATGCAGCAGGCTCGTCCATTTAACCCAAATTCCATTGCAGCAACTCCTCCCAGATCTGGACCAGGGCATCACTGAGCTTCTGGACAGTCTGAGGTGCAGCCTGGTGGCGTCGGATGGACTGAAACATATTGTCCCAGAGGTGTTCTATTGGATTTAGGTCAGGCGAGCCGGTGGGCCAGTCAATGGTATCAATTCCTTCATTCTCCAAGACCTGCCTGCATACCACCTACCTGCTCGCCACATGAGGCCGGGCACTGTTGTGCACCAGGAGGAACCCAGGACTCTCTGCACCAGCGTAGGGTCTGACAACGTATTCAAGGATTTCATCCTGATACCTAATAGCAGTCAGGGTGCCGTTGTCTAGCCTGTAGAGGTCTGTGCGTCCTTCCAAACCTTGTGGCAAAGGCACATATTGATGTGCCATCCTTCAGTAGTTGGACTACCTGTGCAACCTCTGTAGGGTCCAGGTACCGCACCATGGTACTAGTAGTGACGCTGACCCAAGTCAACTGCAGAACTAGTGAAAAATCAGTGGGAAAAGATGAGGGGGGACAAAATGTCAATGACCTCGTCCTTTTAAACCATTCCTGTTTTGGGGGGTGTCTCATTATTGCTCCTCTACTGCACCTGTTGTTAATGTCATTAACACCAAAGCAGCTAAAACTGATTAACGGCCCTCCCTACTACTTAACCGACCATATCAATATTCCTGAAGTTGAACTGAGTTGATGCTATACTCTGATTAAAAAGTGTTCCCTTTATTTTTTTGAGCAGTGTAGTTGCTCAAAGGAGCAAATTTAAGATGGAGTGTTAAGAAGAGGTGGCAGTGAGAGGTACTGTGGTGTTAAGTCTGCCTTCAGTCTTTACAGGAGCAAATATAGAAGCAAGCTTGCCTACTCTCGGCATTTAAAAACAAAGAAAACAAGTGGGAAAAATAGTGGTGAAATGAGAGTTAACATTGGTATTATTTCCACCGCTGGAGGCTGTCTTGATCCAGTTTGATCCTGAACTCATAATAATTCTTTAGAATGGTGACTAAACAGCATGAGGCAGAACTGTGTGACTATGAATTAGACAGATTGCATCTTAAATATTCCTCCTTTAAAGATAGACAAAAAAATTATGGTAATCTTGCTGAAGAAAAGTTCAAAAATAAAAATGACTCTAAACAGCCTATGTTTTAACTAAAAACATAGCTATTCAGCTAATTCATCTCAGGGTGATTGTGCCTACTATCAGTAACCTGGAAAAAAGATACAACTATCGCAACAAGCGATATTTTCCCAAAGTAGTGTTTTCTATGCAACATAATCATAAATTATTGACCAATTTGGAGTGAATGTCAGTTACATCACTGGCAGTTGTGCAAGTGTTGCTGTGACCAAAAAAACAACAGAAACAAACTGCGTGAGAGCCACAGGCTACATCCTAACATGTCTTGTTGTGCTGTTGGATGCCAGAATAGCAATAGAAAAACAAATTGCATTCATTTTTGTAAAATACTATAATCAAAGATGGCCTTTGGGGCAAAATGCAGATGGTTATGGTTGTCCCTGATGTGCCCATCCTCCCCATCCTAATGTACAGCTCCACCTTAAAAAGCAGTGGGGCTGCAAGGCTGCAGCACGACCCTAATCTGTGAGGGCTACCCCTATGTTAGAGTGTATATGTAATGTAAATAATATATTTAGATAATAGTCACCTATGACGTTCATAGTGGGCTTGCTGTATTAGCCCTACAGCCTGAAATTCAGTACGATTTTTAGCGCGCGCCTAGACAGTGGTAGCAGCAGTAGCTGTAGTTATTTATGTTGTTGTAACATGCATTAAACAATGGTTCAACAAAAAGTTCATGCTAACGCAGCCATGCAAGTGCAAATTGTTGTCAGTAGCCTATATAGTTGTTTGCTTTATTTATATAAGCCAATGTATTGGAACTGGCTTTTCAAGATCTTGGACATGACTGTAACATACTAAAAATTATGATGTAGAGATTTGTATACAGTTTGTCTGTTGTATGCACACTGTTCTAAACAAGGTTCAAAGATGTCCAGCAACTGTAGGCTGTTAAGTTAAAACCACTGACCCCTAAGTCAGGAAAAAAACACCTTATTGAGTTATCTTATTAGCTTATTAGTGCTATTAATTATTTGTTACCACTGAAATGACTGGAGAAGGCATCAGAATGGTCTGTATTCCTATATTCCTGCACCCACTACCCTGCCACTTTATTCCACCGGTTAAGCTCCACCCACAAAATGTGTCAACTGTGTTTGTCCTATTTTTCTTGGCAAATTATGTTGGCATACCTTTTCGTTCCACTAATTCAGAGAGACATTTTTTCTAATCATACTATCTAAATGTTTGTTGTTGTTGTTGTTGTTGTTGTTGTTGTTGTTTGGCCTTTGGCGTTTGGTTTTGTTCTACATTGACAAATATTCTACATAAATAAATTGACTTTAAGGGCTGCAGATACTGAATGTACCACATAACACATGTACTACTGGCCTCACTACCAACTTGACTGGATACCAACTAACGATTCACATTATTGTGTGGAAAAGGTAAAGAGGGAAGTGGCTACTGTCACAGCAAACAGTCATAGCTTTGTGAACTTTTTGAAGGAACAATGTTTGTAGGCCTGTTTTTAATTAGCTGATTTATTTTGTCCAGTTTGTCGCACACCAGAGACACAGTATGTTAATCATAGTGACTATATTGCACATCACATTATTCTTACCTCATGCGGTCCTGTTGTATCATTGTGGTTCTTTATTATAATGACTATTTTTTTCTCCTAGCAGGCAGAAGAAGCGCACCCCCTCTTAACTTAACAGGGTTGCCAGGTACAGAGAAACTCAATGAGAGAGAAAGAGAGGTACATACATTTCCTTCTTTGTATCCACCATGTAGCTACTGTATTCATCTTAACCCTTTTTCATATTGAGAGATTGGCAAAACAATCAACAATCAGTTTAAACAAATTGCACTGGAATCTCCTTTTAACTGTGCCTCAACAGTTAGAATATTTTTTTAATTCCCATATTATTATTATTATTATTATTATTACATTATTAATTTCGTTTTTTATTATTATTGCAACATACAAATTGTTTGCCCTGACAGCTGATTAGGTGCATGAATTGGCACGTCGGTGTTAACGTGATTACATTGGCTTCCTTTGTCGTACATCAGTACAAGGATTCTGACCTAGTTCCCTCATGTCGTGTCCCTCAGTTGTGTCAGGTGGTGCGTCTGGTGCCCGGGGCATACCTGGAGTATAAGCAGGCCCTGCTGAACGAGTGCAGGCGGCAGGGTGGCCTTCGGCTAGCACAGGCCCGCTCCCTCATCAAGATCGACGTGAACAAAACTCGTAAAATCTACGACTTCCTCATAAAAGAGGGCTACATTAACAAAGCTTAGCTCCGGTGGAGTGACTGTACTGTGAACTTCTGGCAGGCAGAGAAGTGATGACACATTAGGCTTCCTCAGTGTTGGGCATCAGCACTGAGAACTGACCAACTCTTGTGTAACTGTATTAATGTTAAACTGTAGTTTTTGATTTGAATGCCACACGTCTTTTGTACACAAAAATACAGGTGAATTTTGTAAAGCTATATATAAATATATTTCTGTGTTGTAGGACAGTATCAGGGTATCGAGGTGATATTTAACCACCTGCCTTTTGTCCTGGTGAACTTTTATTTGGAGACCTATTGTCTTTTCAACCTGACGCTTGTTTTTTGTTGACCAAAATGATGAAATAGCCACTGTACCTAATCATGTTTTGTATTTGTTTGTTGTAATTTGTTGTGCACCTGTTCAAACCCCAATACAGTACACACCTGTTCCCAAAACGTTCAGATTGTTTTCATTCAGCCTATCTAACCTAAGGCTAGTGGAGCATCACACCTACTGCACACACATGTGCACACACACATTCTGTGTCACACACATTTGCTCACTACCTCTCTCACTGCTCTCGAGCTGGATTAATCAGAGGTGATCCTGTAATGTCATTTCTGTATGTTTTGATTGGAAGATTCATATAAGATACAAAATCTGTATCTTTCCCATATTACCCCCCAACAGGCCCGATCGAAATATCAAGCTGACATTTACGACCTCCGTGTGAGACGTGTTAAAAATTATGTCAAAAAACTAGCACAACAGTGGATGAGGAAGGAGACATTCTCACTGTGGTGTGGGGTGATGTTTATCAAAGGCCGTTTCGTATGATGGTGTGTAATCATAGCGTACAGGAGGGAATATACACAAATTGTTCTGGATTTCAGTAGTCTTATATTTGAGGATTAAGGAACTGGGTCAAATCCTGGAGGCAACATTTTCTACTCTACGGGTTTGTTATTGCATTACTGAGATGTTGATTTGAGAATAGTCTCTATAATTGAGGGAGCCCAGTTCAGCAAATTATAGAATGTCTTCCATTCCAGTTATTGCTTATCAGACTTGTTTAAAAAACAGACGTTTCAGATTCATGCTGAATTAAAATTCCAGATCTCTCCAGCACCTCTCCAGGTAAAACTAAACTAGCTTGAACTGGGCTTTACCAGCACGCTCAGCCAGTCACACTCTAGCAGTAGTACATCAGCTCAGTTTCTTCAAATCTCAAAATAATGCTCAAAAACTTGATCATGTTGAAATAACGACTTGTTGATTTGCCAAGATGCAGCAAATTGCTTCCCTGATATTAAAAAAACTTTTTTTTAAAAACATAAATCTAAATTTAGTCCTAATAGCTTAGTCATTTCAGCAAACTAGGGCAATATCTTAAGAAAATAAGTCACCTTCTGAGATATTAAGACATTTTAGGAGTAATTTTCTGATACAGAGAAGTAGGAAGAAGGACACCAGCCCTGTTTTCCTCCTGGAACTGGTGTAAATGACCTTCCATAGACTGCCACGTTCTCATATTTTACAAGCTCATTTTTTCTAAGCCTCACTCATTCTTTCTCTTACACACTAACTCACTCTTTCTCTCGCTCTGTGAAAAGTGCGACAGCAGTGTGAGGTTAGAGCTGTGACTATCGTTGGCAGAATTATCATCGTGATTAGCATTAGCAGCTTGACTAGCGCTCCACATCTCACCTTGGCTGACAAGTCGCAAGCCAAACGAGTATTAAACCCTCAGTGAAACACACTGCCTTCAGTAAGTGTGAGGACTGGGTGCAGGGCTGTACCTCCAAACATATTTATTTAACAAGTTTGTTTTCCTGTGTGTGATGTTCACTGAGCGCCAGGTTTTCAGAACGTTTCATTTGATGTGGAAAAGTAGGCCTTGGGTTGCTTTTGTAAAGTTGTGTGCTTGCCTTGTTTTCAACACTGTATTTTTCATTTCTCTGGAAACTTATCTGAGGCTTAAACATCGCTTTGATGTCCATACAAATAGAGTCCAAGTGTGACCCCAAATATGAGCCTGGAGTTCATTGTTCAGGTGACACAAAAATAAGGGGATACAGTGGGCTTGGCATAAAAGGAAAACAGGTTATGGTCCCCACAGAATCGAGCATTTGACATTATCATCCCAGTCCACTGCCCCAAACACCACTGACGAGCTGAGAAAAGGGGGCCCTGGAGAATCTGGAGATGTTCTGTTTTAGGGAGTGGACACTACTGTGTCTTGGCTCTGCTCTCCAGTCTCATCAAGCGATGTAGGAGAAACCTTGGCTGTAGGCAGGAAGGTTACACGCAGTTCTTGATGCATGGGTGCCAGTAATCATTACCTTTTTTTTAATTAGATACAGTTTAATTTACGGCTTAAATCAAAGGTTATGCTCATGTGTGAGATTTAACTGGGAGGGCTGATTTTCATTACCTGGCCGAAGGTATGTTGGAACCCCTTTTAAGTGAGCTCATAAAAAATGCTGAAATCAAGCAAATAGCCAAGCGGTCTCCATAAATACAACAGTAGAAGTGGTCATGTGGAAGAGCTCAGGTACTTTAAACGGCTCCCTGTCATGGGATGTCAGTAACTTCAAGTGGTTTTCCATAGTCGAGCAACACACAAGCCTAACATCACTTTGCGTAATGCCAAACGTCGTCTGGAGTAGACCTGGGCTCTGGAGCAGTGGAAACCTGATAAATCTCACTTTACTGTCTGGCAGTCTGAAGGACTGTATAAGAAGAACACCACCAATGGATAGTGTATTGAAGTTGAAGTTTGGTGATGGAGGAATGATGGTCTGGAGCTTCCTTTCAGGCCATGTGAAGGTTCCATTGAAGGTTAATGTTCATACAATGACATTTTACACCATTATATTATTTTAACTTTGTAGTAACAGTTTGCGCAAGGTCTGTTCCTTGGTGAGGAGGATTCCAGTGACATGCACAGAGCCCTGAACTTAACCCCACTGAACACCGTTGGGATGAATTGGAAGGTTGATTGTGAACCAGGCCTTCTTGTCCAATATCAGTGTCTGAACTCTAAAATGCTCTTTTGACTAAATTGCCACATATTCCCACAGCCAGGCTTCAAAATGATCAGATTCATCGAAGTTTTTATATTCGCAAAGGGGGTCAACTCCAGACTAATGCCCATAGTTTTAGAATAGGACGTCCAACAAGCTCCCGTAGGTGCAATGGTAAGCAGGCTGAATTCTTTTTGGCCGTATAGTGTAGATGATTAACTAATAGTTAACCAAGTGCGCCAACAAATACGGAGCTGACTGTATGTGTGATTATGTATTGCATGTCTGGATGGATGCATTTACATATGACAGACTCATAAAGGATTGATTTAATGCACTCCCTGAACCTCATGTATAGACGTGGGAGGCTGATGTGTCTTTTCTCACCTCTCGCTCTCGCTCTCTGTCAGTCAGCCTGCTGTTCTGATCTGGTTTTGGTTCAGGTTACTCACTCATCTCTATTCATCTCCACAGCATCGCACCCTCATGCTTCAGCTCGGCCTCTTTGCAGAGGTCAGTCTGATTTCACCTTTTTGCCTACCGAGGGAGGTTTTTCTTTTCATGGCAGCCTTTCTGCCCATCTTTGTGCCCTCATTTTAGTGAGTCAGTCTGAGTCCCCAGACTCTGGCACCTATTATCAGAGTGTGTGCTGCTATTCAAGCCTCTGACCTGCCCCTCGGAATAGACGCAGAAGACAGCTTTTAGGCCTGGAATGTACTTACAGGATGACTGTGTAATTTGGAAGCCAGTCTAACAGAAACGTTCAGCTTTTAGATGGCTAGTAGTTCCTAGCTAGGGTGTACTCAGTAAAAGTGGAACCCCATTAGGTGGATGGGCCCTTGTGAAATAAGTTTTATGCTATTCTGTGCCGTCACAGGCCTCCTAGGCGTAAAAGTGTTCTCACAACTTTGAACTTAGTTATGAGTGTCACAGTTAAGTGCCTCAATTTTTAGGTAGAACAGAAATATAAGCTTATAGGAAACTTATTTGTGTAGTCGTCTAGCAGTGTACAAAATACCCCCTGGTATTTAGCGGGTCCAGTGGCTACTCCAGCACTGACTGGCTGCTCACTGCTCTTTTAAAATGAGTAACTTCACTCTTTCCACTAATCTCTTGGGGAGTTTTCAGATGTGCAAATATGCTCCGTCATATTCTAAAGTGTTTCAAAGGAGTCCCGAGCATACTTACAGCTGCTAGGCTATGTAGGACCAAATGGGTGATCAAGATAGCTACAGCACCAACCTGAAGCAGATCTTGTTCCTTTGGACCACAATATAAGTCTGCAAAGTGTCCTATGAAAGCCTTTCCCAAAGTCTGATTAAAAATCTGCTGTATTTCATCAAATTTCACCCCTTTCAATATAAACTGTGCAGTCCTAATCTTGGGTAACAGTTCTGTAAGCATTTCCTAACCAATCACAAAGCTGATGTCCTGAAGATTTAGAGTTAGTGAAGCTTTACAAGCTAAAGCTAACCCAGCATAACTTAAAGCTGGCAAGCTAGAGCACCCGTTTGTCCTTTATCCTTACACCAACATTTGTTTGTTTGTTGCTTCAAGCAAGTGATGCTTTGTTCATTCCCTTATTCACGGATTGCTTTATCTGTCCGTCTGCACATCAGTTCATCTTTGATATTATGTTCGTCCAGTCAGCGTCACATAAAACTTGGATAATGATTTATGTCTGTTCTGAACTGCAGCAGGCCTGGACAGAGAGCTGTCAGTCAAGCTGCTCATTAGCCACACCCACATCATATTTATATATCGTATTTCTTTTCTTCATTTTAGCTTTGGATGGTTAATATAACACTCAAGTTTAGTGTCACACAATCATTTTTCATATTCACTCTTTGTTCTCTGGGACTTCAAATGATGTCAGAGACAGAAGCAATGACCTTGAATGCCTGAATTTGTTTTTGAGGGACTATCTTCCTGTTATGGACAGTATGACGTCATTGGTCGATTTTTAGGGACGGCCCAAGAATTTTTATTTCGACACAATCAGGGAATCCAAGAGCTTAAGTGCCCCAGGAGCCCCTGTATTTTACACTTTGAGTACAGGAAAGTTCTGTGTAGAGCAAAACGATTTAAAGGAGAAATAGTTGAATCAGAAATCAGTTTCCTTCTGTATCTTGATGAGAAAAACATTTTAATGAGGAGAAGGGCGTCTCTGGCCTAGCACTTTAACCCCTCCTGATTTCCTCTGTCACAATGAATAGTTTTAACATTTACTATCAAATAGACAAGCTGAGTAACGCAGATACAGTTTTTCATGCATTTACACCAACTAGGCTTGCATCAAAAAAGTAGTCATCTCCGTATGCAATACAACAAGCAGATGTAGCTGATAATTAGTTAAACTAGACATGTAGTGAGTGGCCCCAGTACATTTGACATATAGCCAACATAAAATCATATAATAATGTTGTCATATCAACAGTCAAACATGGTGGTAGTATAGTCATGTGATGGTGCTTTGCTGTTTCAGAACCTGGGTTGCATGCCACAACTGACAGAACTATTAATTACCATCTCATATTGACTTACATCTCATGAACTAGCAAAGTTAAAAAGGTTGATTTTGGTTTCTGGTGCACTGCAAACGTAAAACAGAGAAGTATAGGACTGTCTGCAGGTTCAGATAAAGAACCGGAGCTGGGGCTTCCCTGTGAGGCAGTTTTGGCTGATAACTGGCCAGCCAGATTCATGCTACGGCTTCCTGCATCATCAGATAGACGGACAACCCAGTACTTACATGAGATGTACATCATGGTGAGGACCTGGAGTTCCAGCAAGGGATCCCAGGTCAGTTTTGCTAGGACTGAACTCTAGGTAGCAGCAGTAAGAGACAGAAGTTGTCACTGCTATGAGGGCAGGTTCTGTAGGGTGTGCGCGGTTGAAGCCAGACTAGTTGGGGTCTTGTTGCTTGTTCTGATTGAGAAAGAGACTAACCGTTATAGACTGCACAGTCAGGAATTCTTTGCTACCAGCTGTGTCAGACACTAATGTTGCTATGGCGAGTCTATATGTGTATGTATGAGGATGAATTATGAAATGGCGGTTCCCCAGATGTCTGTCAAACAGAGAAGACTTAGTCTTAAAGGCATTTTCTCTGCACTGATTAGCAAATTGGCTTGGTTAGTCAATTCATTTAATCGTCAGTGTCATGACAAGTTTTCCTCAGGAACTGCTTCCCTTCTTTCACTTTACAGCCTTTCAGTGTTACATATCTCAGCCCTCTCTCATTGACTCATTTCTATGGAAATTGCATCAGGGTCCTCAGAGGAAAAGCCTTCTAGCATCTCTCTCTCTCTCTCTCTCTCTCTCTCTCTCTCTCTCTCTCTCTCTCTCTCTCTCTCTCTCTCTCTCTCTCTCTCTCTCTCTCTCTCTCTCTCTCTCTCTCCGTTTCTCTCACACACTCTGTCTCTCTGTATCTGTCTGTTTTCTGTCATTCTCCCTCTGTCCTCTCTCTTTATGGTTATTGGTCTCTGTCTCTCTTAATGTCTTTCTCTGTCTCGCACTTAATCTATCTTACTCTCCGACTGTCTCTCTGTCTCTTTTTCTTTTTCTCTCTCTTCATTGATCTGAGGCTTTGACTGAGGCACACATTGTTTCTGTCCTGAGAACATTCCCTCCAGATCAGAGAGTAAACAAGACAAGCCGTGGCATTTTTCCCACATCACTGCCGGCCAGCTCCTTTTAAGGAAAGCTGCTTTGACGTTGGCCTCGCTCTCCTTCTCCTTTTCCCCCTTCTCCCTGCTTCTATCTCTCTCTCTCCCTCTCTCTCCTTTTCTGGCTCCCTTTCTCCTTCTCTCTGTCTGCCTTTTTTCCACTCTCGCTCTCTCTCCCTCCCTCTTTCTCTCTCTCTCTCTCTCATTGTAAGGTGGTGATTAACACAGAGGTGAACTGGTCTTCCATTGTCAACACGCATGGTTCCCTTGGCAACCAGGTTTCTGGCATTCAGGAGCAGAAGGCTGAAAAGAGAATGGGCGATGTTTGGGGGTGGAGGTGGGGTTTTGGGGTTGGGGAGGTTGGCTTGGGTGTGGGATTCTCAACCACAGATATACACACAAAGAGGTTTGTTTAATGTCAGTGTCAGGACTCATTTGTTCCATCTGTTTATCCTGTTTCATTCCTCTGTTTCTCCTATACAGTCTTACACATGTACAAAAACAAACAAGCACACTCTCTCTCTCCCCCTTTTCTCTCTCTCTTTCTCTCTCTCTCTCACTCTCCATCACCCTGTTGCTTGTGCTCATCTGCTGGGCTGAAGAGTCGTGACTAACCCAGACTCAGCTCTCACACTGGAGCCCCCTCCCTCCTTCCCTCCATCTCATCACGCCCTCCATCTCCTCACCTCCTCTCTCCATCCCCTCACCCCCTCCCTCCATCCCCTCACCCGATCCCCTCATCATAGCACAGTCTTTCTCTCAATCCTGAGGAGCCTACAGCATAATCCCCATTCAGCAGCGTGCTGTTTTTAGCCCATTTAGAATGTGTTTACTGAAGGTAAAGTAAAAGCCTGATTTGATTTTTAGTATACAGCTTTAGAGCTACAACACAGAGCTACATTTCATTAGCTGTGGTTCATATACTCCTGCATTGTGTTGCATGGATGCATTTAAGTGCACTCAGTTCCCAATCCTCACAACAGTGCCCAATCCTCACAACAGTGCCCAATCCTCAGCCTGAGATTCCACCATGTAGAGATGGCTGATACGATAAGGCTGTAATATTGCACTACTTGAAGACATCCTGACAAAATGCAGTACCAGTGCCAACTCTAAATATTCAGTTGCTTAGACCATGCAGCCGCCATGTGCTCCCTAACAGCTTTAGAATGTATACCGTTATGTTGTCTAAGATGTTTGCGTGATGGAGCAAGTGCAAGTTGTGGTCGTTTTGTGATGCTAGTGTTATGTCATTTGGTTTGAGCTTTTACAACAAAAAGTAGTAGATCTGGAGTCTGTCTGAGGAAGCAGATTTAACCGAATTCAGTAGGTTGCATCATCTTACTAGTGCACATTTAAATCCAGGTGCTTGGCATTCTACGGCTCCCAAGAAAACAACAAGGGGTTTATTTCGCTGCGAGGGTCGACAGCAAAAGCTGAGGAAGTTCCTAACTGTTCTCAAAAACAAAGGACAATCTGGTTTGCCATGTGGACGCCATGTGGACGCAGGACAAGGAGCAATTGTAGTTCACGTCTATATAAAAAGCTGCCATGTCTGTTTGAGTTGCTACGCAACGTTTCTGAATGTTTAAAATGCTACACTGATCTTCTGGACTATGTTGTTCGCCTGAATGAACACAGCAACACTGCATTTTTGCCAGATCTCTATATATATATATATACAACAATATAATAAACAACACCCAATCTGATAGTGTGACCTTTCACAAGCATACAGAGTAAATGTCATCTGCGTTGAATAATGCTCTAAGGAGTTATTTGGTCCAATTCCTCATGAGTCCAACCTTATGTCCAAGTATTTGTGGGCGGAGCATGCACATTTCAGCATGTTGTGATAACAGTGCTATCTTGATGGGGTCTACAGTATGATGGTGAACACTGCCCACCCCTTCAAGCTACTCATGGACATACTGACTGTGGGTGTATTTGCTGCTGTCCCAGCTGGACAGGCACGGACATGGGTGCCTGTGGGATCAGAAAAGGCCGGATTTAGCCCTCCGCTGTGTCCCCTGCTCGCACCACAAAGCCCTTTTCCACCCGCACTCTCCTCCCACACCCGCAACACAAGAGATGCATCAGTGCCTCAGAATAGCAGTCAAAACTACTCATGACTGTTGTAATTCAATTGAAATGTTTTCTTTTCCTGCTGACTAACTGCTTACCATTACACAGCTTATGTAGCATACTACCTCCCATATTGCATGTGCACTCTTTAGGCCAGATACCTGATCAGGGGATCATGGCTGTGATGAGTTTAAGAGTCACTAAAAAACAACAGTGGATCTCTGTCTTATTCCCAAAGGTTAGACGTATGTAATCTATACATCTTTCAGGCACCTCTTTGTGAGTGGATAAGGGCAGCTGAAGGCAGGTCCTGGCCAGCTGAAAGCATGTTTGGGAGGTAATGGGACAGTCTCCGGAGGGCTGAGATACTTTGACCATTATTCAGCATGCCTGGCACACAGCCTCTGTTTCTATTCCAGCTCTCGCACGGGGACACTGAAATGGGTTAGGCACTGTGTTCGACATTCCTGTCCAGCCATTTAATTAGCTATTGGCCTCAATACAGATTTTTCTGCTAATGTGCTATAAGCAACAATGTGTTGTTGTTCTGACTTCAGCAAGACTTTTGACCCCACATGGGCATGGACATGTATACCGCTCGTTTGTTTTGTTCTGAAGTTAGTAGTTCAACTGCAAACACTGATATCTGACAAAGTAAAAAAAGGAACTCTTGCCTTATGAGTACTGTTTGCCCACTTCAGACCACATGGTGATTTACAGTGGCATAGACATGGCTATGTAAACGACCTCAGGGCTGCGGACCACTTTTTAAGCTTTTATTTTCTGGAAGAGGTCACAGTTTAAATGAGATATCAGATGATGACAGTGAATATACATATTAGTCAAATATAATGCCGTGGCTAGTTGGCTGCGACAGGCAACTAATCATTTAAACAACATTAGCATTTGTGGAAGTTAAAGGAAGGACAGACAGGACGCTATGTACTCTCTGCCTGACACTTCAGACATCCAGTGGCAGTGGAGGAAGACAGAGGGCAACAACTCCTCCATCAAAATCTCCAAAGGTTCAACTGTGTGGAACTATTTGTATAATGCAGGCTCTGCAGACACGTTTTACTCATGCATTACCATCACTGTACCGCAGATACAGGCTGTTTTTAAAATGCTTGCTAGCAGTCTTGCTCACAGGTACAGGCACAACTAAACCCCCTACAGAAACTGGAGGTCAGTTTGATGTCAGATAGATATTGCACAGACATTGAATTTAAGTTGAAAATGAAAATAGGCTGTATGTAAAAAACAGTGTTGGTATCAGGCTAGCAGATAGATGTTGGATTGTGGAAATAATAATCAGGTCGATCTCAAAACCCAACATTTAACAGACATTGAAAAAAACAATGTGGGGTTGACATCAAGCTCCAAAGTTAGACAGAAGGACAGGAGAAGTGGGCAGCCAAGCATTTTTAATTTTGACAATATAGCTTTGTTTCTTTGAGTTATGTCCTCCTGTCCACACAACATTTTAGGTGACTTAAAATAGTTCCTTAAATAAAGCTTCCCAGGGTGGTGTATTTTGAGACATCATTTTTTTGTGGTTTCTTAGAATTTTTTTTAAAATATATAATATCTGCATACATCTGCATTTAATAATACATGCATATGTGCTACATGGCACCAGTTTACAAAAATCTATGGCTAACAACTAAAGAAGGATTCTTAACAGTACAAATTAAACTTACCTTAAACTAATAAACTCACGTTATCACGGCCAAAATTCATTGTCAGTATATATATCCTTGCCTTTGCAAGACAACTTACTCCTCAGCAAGCTGTCTGAATGAAGGTAGTCAGTTGAGTTGCCTGACTTTGGCTTTAAATTTGTCCCTGCTGGAGTGCTTATTTTTACAACAGGGAACGCAAACGTGTCAAACGTTGTTGTCCTGATTTTGGTCACCTGACGTCACAATCTAACAAATATCAATATCGTTCTACGTTGGTAGCTCACTAGGGATATTTTGGCTTGTGAGGGGCAGTGTTGTGGCATGCCACAAAAAAGCAGCATTAAAAACAGCATTAAATCTGATTGTTTTTTGGGATCAACTGATCGACATCAGCATCTTCCAATATAGTCCCAACTCGAATTTGACTGAGGAAACATTAAAGGGACATAACAAATATTGCTCTTAATAGCTTTAGCTTAGCCTACATTCAGTCACCCAATCATGTTAAAGTCATTAACTGTGCTGGTAAAATGACATATGTGGAAGACAACAAATTAGCATGCTGTTTCTGGCTGTTGAAAAGAAAATGTATTGCTGAAGGATGGCTAAAGACAAGTATCAAAGGATTTTACTTATAAAGACTTTATATAAAGATACAGTAACAGAACTGTTTGATTTTTGGAAATGGGTCAAGCATAAATGGTAACACAGCCATCAAAATGCTGGACCTGCTGTCAGGAGATCACATACTGGATCCATGCAATGCCATAGCCATCCGTCGTTGGGAGTCCAAGTGAGCATACTTTGTCTTTTATTTCTCTGATTGGGGTTGGTACTCCCTTAGCACAGTGAGCATGGCTGTGACCTGACATAACAAATCGTTGTTGAGCTGTCCAATGATATCTCATTTGCTCTCAAGTGCTATCCTTCACATGGCAGCATTGTGACAGTGAGAGCTAGCTAGCAGGTGGGAATAATTAGTGAAATGTGTGGGGAGACTTACAGATTTGTTTGGAATATAACACTACAATAATGTGCATACAATAGCCTGTGAAATCATTTCTTGTTCTTATGAACATTAGGGTCACATGATTTTCGCATTCCTCTCTCATCTTACGTAAGGTTTGAAGTCCAAGGCTTTTCTCTGACTGAATGGATCGTCCCCATTCAGAGAAGGATACGGAGGGCTGTACAGACAACGTCACTGTAAATCTCCTGCTTCCATTCCAGTTTTTGGAAGCGTGTTAAACTGCACTGGCTCATTGCCTGTGACTCATCTGGCATTTGAGGCTCACTGAAGCTCCAGCCCCTCAGTCTGCAGCTCATAGCTAGCGCTGGTTCACACTCGCTCATGTTCTCACTCCTGGAACCTGTCTCACTTTTACTCTTTCTGCTTCTGCCAGGATTCTCCCCTTTTCACAATGAACAGCCATCATTCAGCTTCCAGTTGAAAAGTTCACAGATCATATTGTCTTTAGTCAGCACCACCTCAGAAGAGTTCTGTAGGATTTGATGAGATGTGACCTTCTTTCACAGGACTCTACCAGCTTTCCTTTTCTAGGCCAATATAACCATAATTTTGCTTGTCAAAGTGCTGCTGCACACCATGCTGGTTGAGTCTATAGCACTACTGCAGCAGTAGTAAAACAGCTAACATCGCTAACTCCTAACTATGTCTGAACAGTACGTGATTAGCTGCTCTAAAGGCATTTTTTGTAATGTCTTGTCAATCATGTTGAAGGTCCTTCTTCCAGTTAGATCATTAAAGGACAGGGAGAGAGAGAGAGAGAGAGAGAGAGAGAGAGAGAGAGAGAGAGATAGATAGATAGATAGATAGATAGATAGATAGATAGATAGATAGACAGACAGACAGACAGACAGACAGACAGACAGATAGATGTATGAACAGTACGTGATTAGCTGCTCTAAAGGCATTTTTTGTAATGTCTTGTCAATCATGTTGAAGGTCCTTCTTCCAGTTAGATCATTAAAGGACAGGGAGAGAGAGAGGGAGAGAGAGAGAGAGAGAGAGAGAGAGAGATAGATAGATAGATAGATAGATAGATAGATAGATAGATAGATAGATAGATAGATAGATAGATAGATCGATCCACGCTGGTCTAAGCGACTAAGGAGGTTGGTTTCCGCCCTTGAGCCTGGTTCTTCTCGAAGTTTCTTCCTTACTTAAGGGAGTTTTTTCCTCGCCACTGTTACCTCTGGCTTACTCAAGGGGGGCTTGGACCCGGTCTCCTTCTTATGTCTGTACATTAACTTACAGACAGTACATTCCTTTTTTTATAACAAAGTGATTTTCTGTGAAGATGCTTTGAGACATTGGTTGTAAAAAGCGCTATACAAATAAATACTGATTGATTGATTTTTTCAGCGAGGTATTCATTTGTATTATACATCCTCTAATTCTAGTGTTTCCTAATCTTGCTTTTAATGACCCACTGCCCTACAGTTGCACCTATTCCCTGCTTCAGCACATCTGATCCAGCCAATGAGGGACTTGATAATCAGTTGATGAGCTGGATCAAATGCCCCGTGGCAGGAAATAGTAGAAACTGTAGGTCCCCAGGTGAATGTATAGTTAGAGTGATTTCATTACATCCTGCTGTATTCAAAAGCACTAGTATGGTCTAACTCTCGGCTGGCTGTTGGGATAGTGGCACTCAGAAGAAAAGTTGTGTTGTTATGTGAACATCCAACCCTTCCTGTGGGCCTGGGCCTCTGAGCACTCTCACAAGCTGAAGTATCAGGTGTGCCACTGACCCTTTTAAGCTTTGTTCCCTCCTCCTCCTCACCACTGAGACCACTATGGCATGAAACTGGAACAGTGAGGCTTTTGTGCTGGACTGCAATGTGAAATACCTCAGATGAAAAGCCTTGTCCTAGGCTTTAAACACAGGAGCAGCCAAGGCACCGGGGTGCAAGCAAAGCTCCTTGGCATGGCACGAACTAGCAAGGCTTAGCATTTGACTGTTTGTGCACTGGCACACCGATCTGTTGAGACTTTAAGAAGCGTGACATTTGTTATTGGGAGGGTGTAGTGTTCACAAAATGCCCTTTAAAGGTGGAAGAAAACAGGCTGAGATATAACAGTGTTCTAGGCCTGTGAAGAAGAATGAGGCAGGCCTTCTAATAGCACTTTCCCAAGACAAGGAGAATATAGGACTAAATGTTAAAAGATAAGGGAGTTAATGCAGATTACTGTATATGTAGTTTTGCTGCAGTGACAGCCTCTTCTGGGAAGGCTTTAATCTACATTTTCAAAGTCAAACTACCTATCAGAGTATTAGCGTTGTTCTGGGGTGTTACCTAAATTCTACAACTGTGCACTTATAATGGTAAATGCAACTTCACGTAGTACTCCAACTATTGTTCAATCGTTCTAATGTATTGTGGCGCCACCAGTGGACTTTTGTGGGTTTTTGCTAACTGGGAGACCCGAGAGGAGAATGTAGAGGACACCCAGAATGCCACGCACCTCTCTGCAGCCTTTGTTTAGTGCACATCGATGTGTTAGATGTTGCTTTAAAGATACTACATGTAAATGTTTTGGTTTTGGTAAATCGTGTTGGAAGTGCTCTACCATTGTCATCTTATGTTTGCCTTTTGATGACCTGTCTCTCGTTTCCCTCTGTGCTCCCTTCTCTGACGATTTCAATGAAGGGCATCATTCTGAATAGAAACCGGCACTGGGTCCTCCTCCTGCATATATTTTATTACAGAGACAGCGTTATTACTTCTGTTTAATTGGATTAGCACAGAACAGCATGTCTTATACACGTTTTAATCAAATGATCAGTTTTTAATGGCTGTTTTACATGTGTGACTACTAGTGCATTTTGTGTGTGTGTGTGTGTGTGTGTGTCAATAATTTGTAATGTGAAATGTCTAAGTGTTATGATACAATTTGTCACCCCTAATAAATGTTTCAATGGATGACTCGCCATTAACAGCACTGACGAACAAAACATCAGCACCTAATGTACTACTCGGAAAGATTATAATGTAGCTGAGCTGCTTCCTCTGCAGCCTCTGCTGCCTGTCCTAAATGCACTGCTTCTTCCTCCAACCGGCCTCGGTCCTCTGCACCGTCTTTGAGTTCTAAGTAGCTCCATTCCTCTCCAAGTTGCTAGCGGGTCCTATCCCACTATGAATTCGGCAAAAAAAAGAAGATGCAGGAAACGTATAGCAGTTAAAGCAAACCATCGCTCAGTACTGGCTGTAAAGGGGCAGAGTAAAGCAGATCATGAACAGCCTTACATCGCTGAGTGATGCTAGGAAAGCAAACCCAGCTATCTTGCCCACAGGCCAACACAATAACATAAAACAACATAAACACAACTCAGATTAACAGCAGCAACAACAAGCCTTCAAGTCTCCTACCAGTACCGACACCTGCCAAAACAGGGTCATAACAGGGTCATGATGATATTGCCCATATTGATAATTCTGCAGACAATAATCACTCGTCTATATTTACGTTATCGACCAATTTCAGTGTATAGTGGAGGCCAGTTTAGAGTAGAACAGGTCCTGATGTAGGCTTGCAGTTTAGATGTTAGTGTTTTCCTGCTATGTCAGCTTGATGTAATTGGTGTCATGGTGGGCTTACATATTAGCTGATGAGTTGATTCAGGTGTGTGACTGTGCAGGTAACCGAGGAACTACATTGGGACATGACTGTACACAACTGTAGTATCCTTGCTAGAACAGGCCAGCACGAATTCCGTGCTGGTCTAAACTGGTTTAAGCTGGTCTGATTCTGGTTAAGCTGGACCCCAGTAGCTATGCTGGTTTTCTAGCAGGGCTATCTCTGGGCATATTTACCTATGTATTAACTGGATTCATATTTCCATATGAACTGTTTTGGTGAGTACTGTAGTGCTACAGTGATTAGAAGTGTGGTCGCCGTTATTCATTCATTCATTAGGCAAAGTCCCGAACTGGTTTGATACTTTGATTAAACCATTATCGGCCCGCGGCTACTTCATGCTAGTGGCTGCCTGGCTTGCTAACTCCGACGAGCGCAACAAGTGTGAGTCCACGCAGTGAGGACGTGTTGGTTTCAGGGGTTCTGTTCATCTCTGTTCTCAACAAACGTGACAGAAGTGCGGTGTCGCTTCTCATTATTGTAAGGGGAGGCGCTTGTGTCTAGCTGCCGAAGCCGTGCGTTGCCTCCCTCCCCTCCCCACCCCACCAAACGGACGGACGTAGCTGCTCGTCCCTCACGCTATGGCTACGAGCTCGTCTTCATTTCCCTGAATGGAGTCGCTCAGTCGGACGGCGATGCCTGAACCCTCCGAGTCGAGGCTCAGACCCCACTCCTCAACATCTGCGCTGTTTTAACAGGACATTTATTTCCCCCCACGTCGCGGCTTCCTCACCTCACCCAGTGTGCAGAAGAAGTGGAGCAGGTGAGTTTTGCTCTGGGAAGGATCTGGAACCGGGGTTAAGAGGCTGTAGACGAGTCGAGCGAGAGCGACGCTCGCAAAACAAACAAACAAACAAACAGGTTTACTGTTGTGTCGCTGTATGTCGGCGGCGCAACTGTTTTGGAGGGAAGGCGCTCAGGAATACAGTGTACAAACTCCAGTCCTTTAACACTAGGGTGGTCTGTTACGTCCATGCTTTAAAAAAATCTTATACCCTGCTATAAATTAACATAGGATCACTTGTTGAAGGTTTACAGGACGTGTTGGGTGGATTACGGCACGTCGAAGTTTGTAAATGGAGCTGAAGTCAGATTCCGTTCCACCTTAACTGGTGCAGCAGTTACATTCCGGCGGCTGCTGCACCATTTAAGGTGGAACGGGAGAGATTCGAATAAGAAGCTTGTCAGGTTACAATAGGCTCCACCGCGATTCACGGACCTTCTGGAATGTAATGTTGGATGTCTGTCCACATGCCACGTCCATCTCATGTTTCAGCTCTTCAACTGGCACCAACCTGTTCCATCCAGTCATGAAACAGGTGCAGTCTGTTGCTGCTTCTGATTGAAGTGATGCTTTGGTTTAGGGGGCTACTAACCCATTTCTCCCAGTCCTTTTCTAAATCCTCATCCATGACACGTGGATTCAGACAGATAACATTTTGTCTGTAAGAGGCCACCCGGATCTGGATCACCTGATTAGGTTCTGAATTACCTGATATCTTCAATCAATCTGTGTCAGGGTATCTGTTGTTGGGCGACTGGACGATACCGGGTACCACTTCCTGTGAGCGGGTCTCACATTACAGCTGCTATGTGGCTGTATCTCACAGTGTGAACCACTTGTTGAGTCAGACCACTTTTCAATTTCAAAAGTAAGGCCCGTGTGTCGCCACAAGAGTAATAGCCCAGTTTCTGCTTCTTTATTTTCCACATTTGATGTGAAGAAAGGCTGCCATTTTGAGGCTCATGTTGCTCACCAGGCATCTCTCGTTGCCATTAGTGCTTGCACAGGTGGAATCAGACTCCCGCAGAATCTACACACACACACACAAACCCACCACCCGAGCCCGACGCCTCAGAATGTGTGATGTGCGTTAGTGTCGACAGCTCCTTGAGTGATGTATGTGCATGCATGCATGCCTGCCTGCCTGACGTACCAGGCTAATGCCTGTATACCGTGAGCACATACTTACACAGTGGATCTCAAGGGGGTTTTAATTCACTTCTCATTTCATTTGCTGCCATTCTACCCCTGGGAAATCCCACGGACCATCACACATCCATTTCATTTCTGCATGTGAATAAAGTTGATAATTTTTTTTTACCCCTTTGATAGATAGATGGCTAGATAAACGACTCTGCAAAAGAGAGAGAACAATAAAAAATATATATATATGTATATTCTATCATAGTGCAGTGTAAAGGGGTAGGAATTGTCCAGAATGAATAACTGAATAAAATCTTGATACATTAAAGGTACATTAAAATTAAAAGAATTAGTAATAACAAGAGTGAATAAAATATAGTGTGTGTGTGTGTACCTTGTAAAGCCTTAAAATAAAAAAGTGTGACTGGAAAAAACATGTGTCTGGAAGACTTCTATAAGAATTTTTCTGAACGATTATACATATGAACATATACGAACACCACACACTCGGAGAGAAGATGTGGTTCAGTGCTTTGGTCGTACCTGCAAAATCAACATTATGCTTATGACAGTTGTAGCTCATTCATTTACATCCTTGACATGTGCTCAACAAAGGCCAGTTTCATCTGCTTGGGGAAGGGATTCAAAGCGCAAGCGAAGTTACAAAATCCTCAGATCTTGATTTTATAGAGCAGCTTTAATTTGTATGGGATGATGTAATTATTTTATACCAGCAATTAATTTAACCAACTATTGTAGAAAGTCATAGTGTAATATCCGACCATGCAAGACCAATAGACCACCCTAACTTTCATCATCAGGTAAACAGTATTTTAAAAGGGTCATGTTTTTATTGCATTGTATTTTTCTCTGATGATCTATAATATTACAACAGATATTATTCATTTTACATGAGCTATCTTTATGCCCTAATGAATTCAACAGGCTGTTTTGTTAGTGTGCCCATAAGAGAGATATATGTAAATGAGCTATGTCTGTGCTGAAACACTCCTTATAGCTTCATTGTGAATGTGTTGGGCTAAACAGCTGTAGGTTGAATAAGTGGATATAGGCAAAGCTTAACTTTCATATATCTGAGGAAAACTTCACAGGTGTTTCTGTCCATCCTTGTACTGGGAACGATTTAACATTCTATTAGTTTGTGGCTTTATATAGAAGTTTTCTGGGTGGTCTCTAACTTCTGCATATATAGACAGCTGGACCGCATGACAGATGATAACTTTATAGGAGAAGGAAAAACATTTTTAACTTTAATATACGTACATGGAAAAAAACTTTTGTCTCCAGTAAAATTTGAGTGAAGAGTAAAACAAGGGGAGTAGGTTGAGGTTGAAGTGCTGTATTGTTAATGGAAGTAAACCAGGTCAGCTCTAGCGGGCTCGCTGTTGTGCTGTACTCTGCCTGAAGTTAGAAAGTTACTCCTTCATTCAGACTCTTCCTTTGTCCTCATTTTTTTTCTTTGCTGCTTCTATGAGCCGCCACAGCTTTGCAGTCTTGTCACTGAGTCACTACAGCGATGGAGATTCCACAGCTTGATCCATATGGAAGTTGCTTCGTTTAGTTTGTGTTACCATGCCTACCTAAGCATTTGCTTAGTGCATGTACTCCATAGCAACTCTTCCTGAATATATGTTGTCTGAAATGACTGACAGGGCTGTCTGTGGGTGAGGACAGATATTACTGACAGAATTGAAAGCGGACGCCCACACATTTCAGCAGACCCAGGTAAACGGATGGTTGGCATTATGAAAGAGTAAATACGATGGAAACTTTTGTGACTGAACAAACATGGGAAGGATGTGTATGAACACGCATGAGGGAAAGGACAGCTGAGACAGCCACATGTTGCTTCAGAGAGCGTGAGTGCATCAGTAGAGGCGCAGGTGCTGTCTGCCCAGCCATCAAATTCAATTCATATTTAATGTGCCTGCTTTGATATATTTGTGGCATGTTAATCAGGGTTAGTGCACCCCTGGCCCTGAGGCATCTGGAAAGAGGCATGAGGTGAAATGTATTATGTGTGCAGAGACTACTTCAGTAACAAAAAACATGACGGCATGAGAATGAAGGCAGCTGATCTGTATTCAGCTGATCCTCACGTCTGCCATACCCTCCCAGCCCACCCTGAATCAACAGCAGGCTGATACAGACTTCAGCAGAGACTGGGCTCCAGGGAGGGTGTTGGCAGTGATGGGTGAGTGATGTTCGGCAGCCTGAGGGGCAGTGAGATCAGCTGGGTGCTGAGCGCAGCCAGTGGCATCCAGAGTGTAGGAGGTTTTTGACATGAGGAGATGCCTCCCGTCATCATTTTAGCAGGCAGCTGTTGTTTTTCGTTCACATTGTTTGTGGTCAAGCCTGGCACGAGTTTTCGTGATCGTCAGGGGCGTGATCGTCAGGGGCTTGATCATCATTAGATAGTAAACAGAAGACCCCTTAGAATACTCGGTTTTAGTAAAGATAACAATAACACCACAAGCTATTGGATACCATATTGGACACCTGAAATAAAAAAGGAACGAGACGAATAAACACTTTATTTGATCACACTTTACCTGTTGCTGGCAGGGATTAAAGATAAATGATAATGCAGTAGAATAACATGTATATAATTTTTATCAAAACTATAAAGTGATTTTTCTTTAATGATTCACATACTGTGCTGCACTAAATCAGATAATACAGGTTTCTCGTTTTATTTTAGGTACTGACGTTGTCCACAATATGTGTGGAAAACCATATTAATACATGATTTATCACACTAATGATAAAATATCATTAAAATAGAAATACCACCCATAATGTAGGCCTATTCAAATTAAAAGGATTCCTGAATCAATGTTTACTTAGTCAAATCAGGAAAACCTGTTAACATCAACTGCCTCAGGAGGTGAGCTAACATTAAAGTTCACTGAAGCCAGCATAAGACGTGTCCTCTAATTGCCTCATATCATACTGTAAAAAAATACAGAGATTAATGGACAGCAAAATCCACTAAAAAATAATATATGTTGAATTTGGCAGTAGAACACAGTAGATCTGTTTGTCATTACTGGTCTCCTTGTTTCTCTCCTTGCCTGTGTTGCATGGTGTTTTTAATAAGATCAGCTTTACAAGACCGCAAGGTTTAACAAAAGATCAGTTTATAGACATACTTTGTGTTTGAATATTCTATTATCTATTGAACCTACATAAATGATTAACACTCTGTGGCATTTTCACACATTTTCACTTCCTGGAAACTTAACTGGTGTTTGTTTTGAACTATTATAAAGATAAATGAAAGCAAACGATACTTTATATACATTTCAGTAACATTTATACACTCATGCACTCTCACCACCTTTGAAGCTTAAGTAGTTGCATCGTCAACTGAATTTACCTAAAGTTAGCAAGCAAACTGGGAGGTATAAGAAGTTATAACTCTATGTCTATATAACAGCGCTTATTTACCACAGATGGATGTAGCTCTGTAACTACCAAACGCAAAAGCAAACAATGTACAGTTCTGGTTATCCAACTAACTATGAGCAGTTAAAAAGCTAACTTGGTAAACTGACATTAAACTTTATATTTAAATGTGTACATGCAAATACAGCAACCTAGATCAATTCCAGTGTATATTTTAAGGCTTGTTTTTTTGTACTACAGTGGGGGGTCTTCTGTATTGTTTTATCCAAAACATTTTCAGCTTCTGAGATGAAATTATAAAAACAGCACCTTCCCAATAATCAGGATGGTGGTAGATCCTCACGGACACAGTTCACCAGATTTATGTGTGATGAATACTGTGTCATTATCACCCGGGCGTGTTCTGAGGGTTGTAGTATTCCTGAATGATGTAGTGCTGCTTGTTTTGGGTGAGAGAGATGTCAGTCACTATTTTGGAAATGGTAATTGCATGTGGCAGGTCTTTGCATCGTAACCATCTTACAATCTGGCATGCAAAGTAAACCCAAATCCCAAAATAAACAAAAAACTTTCAGTTTGGCATTACAGCGTACATCATCGTTAGGCTATCGCTTTTCTGCAGGCTGTAATGTCACACTAGCACCCAGGTCACTATTTTATTAACAAGCTTGTACGAAGGGTTCTAACGGGTCCTGACACACAAAGCTCAACAAGCAGCTTGACAATGACCCTCATTTGCTGGACAAACACAGCATTTAGGTCATCTCATCCCAGCATCGTCACGTAACTGTGTTAATGATGCTGTTCTAGTGTTGCAAACAGATGTTAGTCATCTTATGAACAGATTTAGCGCTTTTTGGGAATGTTGGGAATGGACATTTTGACCACATGACACACCTGTAAACAACTTTGTCCCGCTTGGTTCGTTTCAGATCTGTCCCATGGTGGGTGCCGCACTGTCCTGAGGATGACAGAGAGGATCTGAAGGACCATCCTGGCTCCTCCTCAAGGATTTTCGTTCTCATTTTCGTGCTTACGCTCTTCCTCAATGGGCTCCCGCAGCCAGGGCTTCTTCCACCATCACCATCACCAGCACCACCATCACCGCAGCTCGCTGGTGCCTGCGGCCGTGCCTAGATTGTTACCCGAGACGGGAAGCCTGCTAGGAGGCATTGCCCAAATTACACCCACCCTCTTTCTCAGCCGTGGAAATGTGGCATCCAACCGCAGCCTGTTGCTGTCCAAGGGCATCACGTGTGTGGTCAACGCCACCATTGAGCTGCCCAACTTCAACTGGCCACATGTGGAGTATGTCAAGGTGCCACTGGCTGACATGCCGCATTCGCCCATCTCACTTTACTTCGACAGTGTGGCAGACAAGATCCACAGTGTGGGCCGGAAGCGGGGTGCCGTGCTGGTGCACTGCGCAGCTGGCGTCAGTCGCTCAGCCTCGCTCTGCCTGGCTTACCTCATGAAGTACCACAGAGTGTCCTTGGCCGAGGCACATGCCTGGGTCAAAGCACGCCGACCTGTGATTCGACCCAACGGCGGCTTTTGGCGGCAACTCATCGAGTATGAAAGGAAACTATTTGGAAAAACTTCAGTGAAGATGGTGCAGACACCTTACGGGGTCGTTCCCGACGTCTACGAACGTGACCGTAGGAACCTGGCGCCTTACTGGGGGCTTTAAAGGTGTTGCCTTGTGGTTTTCAGGGGTAGTCAGTACAGAAGGAGTCAGTACAGTGAGCAGATACAATTGCTGAACTGTGACTTGACTGTTTTGTCCCTAGGCTAATAGCTCTGCCCTGAATTTTAAGAGTTACTTAAGTGAACATTACTACTACAACCCCCCAAAGTCAAGTTTAAGACTCTGAGAGGCTTGGTTAATGCCGTGATGTCAATGTGCACCTGCCCATTAATGAGAGGGAGCAAGTCAGACCAAGTTTAGATTTCCATGTGAGGTCAGGAGTGACCAACCCTGAGCTATTCTCGATTAGCAAGATGAACGAGATCAGTGGGAGGCTGAAATCATGGCCTGTGGGGCACTTTAAAACAGCGAGGCAGCTGAGACTCAGGCTTTCGGTCTTTGGTTAAGATTCCACCCACATTAAAGTGGTGATGTGCCAGCTTCGCCATCATCTTTTATGTGAGAGGCAGCAATCTGCTCTCGATTACTGGTAGCATTTTTTGAACATATTACTGTACAGAACTGTTAAATCGGTTATTGCGAGGAACAAAAAATGGTTTCGAAGGAAGAGTACTGAAGGCAGTCAGAAAATGTAGACAAGTGCATTTTAATGTAGGAGGAACACAGACAGCGTTGTCTTCTAAATTGAAAGACCCTTTATGGAATGAAATGCAACCAGGAATAATAGGGTTTTGAGATTCCAACCAATGGTGCTGCTAAAAGACAGTTGGAAGCTGTAATGTAGGTCTTATTTGGTGTATTTCTTTCATAATTCAACTAAAAAAGAAATGAAGAAAGCTACGTGATGAAGTTTTTAACTGTTCGGACCTTTTTGATCCTTTTGGACCTTTATTTGTAGTTTATAAATTTCAGTGGTTATTTTTTTTTTTCTTATACGGACTATATGGAGTATTTTACACAGTTATTGCCAGAGAAATTGTCTGGCACAGATTACAAAAAAAAAAACATGTTAATTCTGTCGTGTAAAAACGTCAGTGATACAGAACCTAAAAACGGAAGATTTAACTCGTGTTGAAATTAATAAAGTATTAATAGCTAAAAAAGTTTTTGGCCTTGGTGATTTTTTAATGGATTGTTGTTTGGTAGTTTTGTCTTTTAATGTTAACCCAGCACTTCCTATGCGGTGTTAAGGTTTTACTTATGTACATGTAACATGCATATTACAACATGTATTGGGTCGTGCTAAAAAGCAAATGACTAATACGTGTATAAATCAGATTTAAAAGAAATGACACATGCAGAGTATTTCTTTTCACTGTGTTATGAATTCAGAGTCTGTGTCAGTAGTCAGTATCACCATATTTCCGTCTGTCAATCATAATGACAATGACATTTTGGACTGATGACATTTGCTGATAAGTGGAAAAAAAATGGGAGAGATAAGTAGAAGAACAGATAACGCCTCAGCAGATTTCATAAAGGAGCCCAGGCTTTTACAAGCACTAATAAACAAGGGTGGGCATTTTCAATATCATATTTTCTTCCTTTAATATCAAATTACATCACAATATGCCTGAATAAAAATCACTGTGTCCTTATTTTACAATCATGTCATGTTGTTTTTGTCTGTTTCAACTTCAAATCTCAGAAAAATGTGATATTATATTATTGTACTGTGATGTGTTGTATCACCCACTCCTAAAGGTAAATGAATGTTGGTAGTCTTTTACATTAGGTTCTGACTAACAAACGAAGTAAGAAATGAGTTAACACGTTACAGTGCTTAACTAATCTTAAGTATGTAACAGTTGTTAGTTGGTCAATACTTACTGTGCAATGGTACAGGAACATTTTAAATTGTCTGGTACTGGAGATCTACCTGTTTAGCACCAACCCTAATCAAACATGTCTAATCCAGGTAACAAAAGCCTTCAGGGACATATGAACGTTAAAGCCAGGTGTGTTGGATCGGAACTCTCCAGGGTGCTAGATCTGCAGGACCAGGTTTGGGCACCTCTGTCTTAGGCTAATGAATTATTATAGGTTATGCTGATATTCTATTATTATCTGTACTTGTCTCATACGGCTGTGCATTACTGACATGAAACCAGAAATGAAAAAGCAGATGGAAATAATCTGTGAATGTGGCTCAACATAGCAGAAATAAACAGGAAATTGGCCCGAGGCGTCGAAAAGTGATCAGCAAATATTTGAACACCTGTTGCTCGTCAGTGTGGAAGCGCAGCACTTCTTGTGGTCACGTTAGCAGAAAAAGAAAACTACAGTATCCTTGGTTACTGTCACCAAGGCAGTGTTGCTGGTAAGGCTGAATTCTAATGCTGAGTCAGAGCCAGGGCAGTGCAGACATGCATGTGCTACAGCAGAAGAATGAGAATGAGGTGTATCGAGCAATGCATAAACGTATATAAAGAAAAGAACTCTACAGTTAGACGTGATGCACTGAAATGATAGATATGATGAATGATAAATGGGCCAAAACATAAAACAGAATCAATTCTCTGAAAATAAAACTAATAAAATGATTACTGTATAGACCACAGGATCTGAGACAGTCTCAACATCTGTGACAAGACCATCCGTTCCATTGTGTTCTTGTTATACTGTGCACTTTTTGTGTTTTTGGTCATTTCAAAATTTGAGGTTACAGGTGAGCTAGCTGGCAGCTTTGTGAGCTTGTCTTGCTGTATTGAGTGTGTATATCCAAACTGTGGTCAAGTGAAATTAGAATGTAATTTAATGACTGAAAACACATGCGGATGCAAGGTGTGAACAGGCTGTTGGTAGCTTTGCTCAAGCTGGGTTCTATTACTGTTGCATCATTTGAAAACATTACATTGTAAAGGAGGACAGAGTAGCAGGTGAATGCAGCACAATATAAAGTAAACTCAAACAAGTTAGATGCTTCTTTATAACACACCCAGGGACAATCCTTTACACACAGTATTTCTGAGGATTACTGAGGCAGTAGTAGGCTACACCATCATATTTACAGTCACAGTTCTCATCTCAAACAACTGTCCTCTGTCTTTTGCCCGATGTTCAATGTTACAGACGTTTCACAAAATAAGAGGCAATCAATAGCGCCATCACACACAATTCAAAATGGTAAATATCACCATTTTAAGCAGTCTCCAAGACTGTTGTTGTTTTATCAAAGATCCTCAAAAAAAATAACAATAATCATGGACCACCATAGACCCTCCATATCAAGACCAAGCCATTAAAGAGATCAATTTCCAGCTAAATAATAATGAGCACAGTCCAGCTGAAAAGAAATAATGTGTATAAAGAGAATCAGTTTCTGAACTTTTACATAAACTCTGTATATATCCTTGATCTATACATTATAATTTAATACAGTCATGAGAGAACAGACTAATACAAAGGCAGGAGTATAAGTTTCACATTGTGCAGTTTACTCAAAACTGTGTATTACATTTCTTGATGTCCAGTGGAACATCTGTTGCCAGAAGATGTCTGCCATTTGTGCTACTGCATGAATGGCTGTTCTTTTTTACAGTATAGATAACACAAAACCAGTCAGATCTTACTGCTCAGCTCAGAAAGAAAAAAAACAATCAAGGACATAGTTTCCTCCATATACGTACAGACCCAGAAGGATTACACCGGTAGATTTATTTCGTTTCTCTTTCCAGTCTTCTAACAATGTTCAATCTTCACAGCCCAAGTTCAAGAAACAAGACACACAGCCACTGGTTGGCAGCAAAAAGACAGCAATAAATAAACATAAGAAAACTCCCCAAGAACATTCCCCTGGTTCTCCCAGCAGCAACGATTGGACGGGGATGGAGCTCAAAGCAGATCAGGCAGGATAAGGCCTGGGGGCTTGGGCTCCACGCAGTTAATCCAGAAATTAGCGCAGCTGGCATGATACTGGTGACCGCCGTAAGTCAGCTTGAAGTTATCCGTCTCGGAGTTGAAGGCCTGCCCACCATGCAGGAAAGAGGAGAGAACAGAGAGAGTGTTTAAGCTGCCTAAAGGCAACTTCACAATCAGAAGCAATTGTGGTAGCATCTAGGCTGAAATGCACTAAACTGATAGTAGGGCAAAAAAAAGTTATGTAAATTTTCCCTCTACTCCAAATCTAGTCCCTCGACCAAGATGTTTGGTGTTGAAGGTTTGCTTCTCTATTTTTGCACTGGAGCTATGAAACTAATGTAACTAACAAGTAATGGATGCTTAACACCATTAATTATAACAGTGTAATTTACAATTCTAAATCATCACTTACCTGCAGAAAACTGTGCTGAGTTGTTCAGCAATGTCAACTAGACTCACAGGGCTGTAGCAGGTAGCACTAGTGCCAGTGTAGCATGAATTAAACAGTGGTTAAACTGAGAATAATACGTAGGTATAATAATAGAAAGTAACTGTTTACAGTTGTGTTCTGGTGTTTCCTCAGTTAGTGTTATGCAATGTACAGTTTAACATGTAAAACTTCAAGTAGTGTTATTGGGCATCACTGAGTGAGAAGAAACCAACACCAGCAGCTTCCAAACCCAGAGGTGTCTTTTGGTTAACTTTTCATTTACAGCAGATAAACTGAAAAATCTCAAATCACAGCTGGCTTTACAAGATATGGCCGTCTCAAACTACACATGCTGATTTAGTACTTCATGAGGAATTTTGCATACTATAATATGTTCACAATGCTCAGATTACACGATGAACTACAACTACTATAAACACTAGGACCTAACTTTGATCGCAGCTGTCCTTACTATGCCATCTACTTACTGCCACACTGCACAGCCCTGTTGTTTATAAATGTCCAAAAGTTTGTATTATGGCTAAAAACAGGAGCACTTCTGTCTGAGTTTTCAGTTTACTTAAACATATGCAGTTAACATAACATAATACATAAACTGCACGGCTGCTTTCTCCTAAAACACAATAAGCAAACTTTAAACACCAAACCAATGGTTTAAGGGTTGAAATGAGTCAAATCAGATTTTTCAATGACATCCTAAATCATTTACAGTACAAAGGCTGGCATCCTATTTACATCTAAACACTATCAAGTAAGGATTTTATTAGTTTAGGGCATCTAACTGCAGGACGTAGAACAATACCATGTATATGAGTGTTTAATAAGGCTCATGCTGTGTCCCCCTGACAAGGTTAGTAGGATTTATAGATTTGTGCTGTCCACCCACGGCGTCTAAATATGGACGTGGGAACTCGAGAGGCCTATGAAGTTTGCTCGATACGCTGATTCGGAGCACTAAGGCACAGCTGCAGCGCTATGCTTGCAAAAAGACGCTAATGTGTGAGTGTGTATATGTAGCATGGATCAAGGCTCTGCATCCCTGATGAAATATCTGTGTTAAAGCCTGAGAGAAGTGACTCATGTGTGGTGAATCATGCCCTCCCACACAGCAAGAGACTACACACACACACGGACCTGAATTACACTTCATTTACCAATTCTTTCCCCCAACAAGATCACTGCTGTACTCCAATAACTACCAATAACAAATCCCCTACGTTTCAAGATTTAGGTCTCTTGTCTTTAGTAGTTATTTTATTCAATAATAACCTGCAGGGTAATAATAATAGTAATAATAATATTCAGCATCTTAATATTTTTACATTATATATCTATATATCTGCTGTACAAAGAAAAAACATGCCTCTTCATTTCTGATGATTTTTACTTTTATGCATCACTTAAACACAACAGCTACTGTTCACATTGTGTGACAATGTAAAGATGAATGGACCAATAGAAATGCCCCAAAATCACTTGAAAAGAAAGTCTGGTTATGTTGACTTACATTAATTTTTTTTTTTGTCCTTTCCTGTAATATTGCCATTTTGGATATATGTTTTCCTTTGGACAGCATTTATATGTTTGCATTTATACAGTTAATGACCCCATGCTTCCCGAGGCCTTCTACTCACTGGTAAACCTTTTACAAACCTGACTGGTTTGATTGGCTTGTTTTATCAGCACCAAGAAATCAAAAGCAAAGAGAAATCAAAGTCAAAGTTACTATGAACCACTTCACATCAAACCTCTTGGAATAACCCTCTTTGCATCTCATTTTTTTTTTCTAAACAATATATTATTACATTACATTTTATAATCAAATTTTTGGTGATTCTTCAGTATCTAGTGTGAATTCATTGCTGTTCCATTTTTGGAACTGCCAAAGTTCGACAAGAAATTATATATATATATATATATATGTATATATATATATATATATATATATATATATATATATATATATATCATTTTTATATATATATGTATATATATATATATATATATATATATATATATATATATATATATATATATCATTTATATATACACACACACACTCATTTAAAAAACAGTTGCACCCAGAAGAAATCAACCAACAAGAATGAATCTTGGTGTGCAGGTTTGATGTAAGACATGCGGACGATTCAAGGTTCTCGCTCAGCCACGCCTAAGCAAGGATAAGCCTTATCACAGTACCTGACTGACCCAACAGCCATGATTGTTAACATTCCTGTTAGCGGCAGCACCACTGGCAGATGGTGGCTCGATGCAGGACTACATGCACACAGACTGTTCCGACGACTGCCCCTAACACAACGTCGGCAAAGACTGCAATGGTGTCGTGCTATTAGAACACCATTAGAAACCGCTACAACTCCGTGCCAATACATCAGGTATGTTGCATTATCCAACATGATGGCCCTACTCCATACTGAGAGACACTACCTCTGTATGTGTAGCTCAAAAATCATTGCACAGATCAGTCTAAACCATTTCACCATTAATTGTTCCTGGAGACCTTTATCTTCCCTCTGAATAGCACTGCTATCAACACTTCCTTCTGGGTGCAACTATTCTTTTAATAATGAGTGTATATTAATATGTATATATCGGTTATTAACTTTGTACAGCTGCTGGACCTTGTACAGCCTTTAGTTCCATGAAATCTATCACTATGTTCAACATTTAGGAGACGTCTAACATTCTTTTCCACCTCATACAAATTATTTGAACTAATCTATCACAATTATATTGCAAATGCAACAATATTTTGTTTTGTATTACTGGAAACGCTGACTGTGCAAAGCAAAGGACTCAGGAGTTCCACAGAGCAAAGCAGTCACTCCAAAACTTATAGAGAACAGCCAAGACAGCCCATTGATCTTATCCTCTTTTCCCATTCCTCCCTTTCTGCATATTCGTTCGTAATTTTCCCATCCAGCACCTCTAGAGCAGACATTTCTATGACAACGTTGAATAAAAAGGCTAATTCCATGGCAGATATCGCAGTTGCCATCTTGCCCTGCTCAGGCCGCTGAAGAGAGAGCAGGTGGCTAAAAAGGGCAGCGGAACTGGAGTGACCTCTGTCCACTTTGCTCAAAGGTTAATTAACATCTGATTATGACCTTAAAGCACTCCACATTAGCATAGTTGGAAAAGCCATGAGAGTTAATGCAGAGTTTGAAGGACTAAGACCGGTGCTACGGACCACCTCTTACAGGAGTTTGGGGGAATAACAGAACAAATGCAAAATATTTACCCTTAACTTCGTGCCAGGGTCTTTTGTCAGTGCCTGGAAATAGCATAAATATAGTCAGGGTCGTCTGAACCAAAGCAAGCTAGAGACTAGATTACTGGGACTGTGAGCAAAAGAGCACCAAGAAGCCCAAAGTGTTAATCTCACTGTGCCGAAGCCTCTAAACCTCACAGGAATGGGCAACATATCACCAGGACACAATAATAAACATTTCACTACAAACTAAATTAATTATGGATATAAAGGAGAACAAAACAAACTTAATACCCACCAAATGCAGTCAATCAGCCAAGATATGTTTGGTGTCCAAAGCTTGCTTCTTTTAGTTTGTAATTAAACTACAAAGCTTACCAGACCAATCAGCTTTATGAAACTGCAAATAACATACATTAAAAAAGTGTCTAACTGTTAAATTTCATAAATCTTGCTTATGTGGTAAATGTAAATGTACAAAAACACAAGACCATGCTAAAACAGTATAAGCCACTATGGCTAAGTAACTGTTGAATGTGCTGTTTGAAAGTGAAAATCATCTGCTTTTTATTATATGCTATATTATTGGCAGTTGTTAAAGCTACATTTTGTAGAATTTCTGTAATTTTGGTTGTGCTTTGTGCCTGTTGAAGAGTAATCTTGGAAAAAGCATCAAAAAAAAAAAGTACTCATAACTTGGTTAAGGACATGCCTTCAAGTAGTAAGGGTGAATTATCTACCCGTGTCAGCATCTCATGCCTCAAAATCTCAAAATAATACAGAGTGTTGTCTGGCACAAACATTTAGACCCAATTCCATTTCAGGTCTTGCCCCCAACACTTAGCCCTACCCCTCCGCTTGGCGCGTTAATGCCCCGACTGCCACTGAGATGGAGGGGTATGGTGAAGTGTTAGGGCTACAGGTCCCTTTAAACTGATTTTTTACAGACACACTCCAAATGGAGTGTTATGAGAAAATTCCCAGAATGCCCTGCAAATCATCTGCAAGACGGCTGGACCAAAGAGACCCAGAAATGTAAGTGCTCTCTCTGTTAAAAAAACATTCAAAATGTTTTACTGTCATTTTCTTCATAACAAGCTTAAAAACCACTAACAACATGCTGATGTTTTGGTCACTACCTAGCAAAATTTCCCGTTCCACCTTACAAGGTGCAGAAGTTAGGTCCTGGTACATGAGGATGCTGCACCATTTAAGGTGGAACAGGGGAATTAAATCATGAAGCTGGAGATTAAAGAGCTAAGTTAGGCTTCGTATCACCGCAGAATTCTTGGTGGCGTTAAATAAAAATAAATAAATAAATAAAAAATAACCATCACTCCGTCCTTGAAGGCATATGATGCCCCAAATGTATTTAAGCAGTGAAGAGCTGAACTTCACCCTCCTCCACCCTTCCACCTTCCCTACAAAGCATCGCTAGGGTGGAGACTAAAGAAAATATTAGCATTAAATTGCAAATGCAAAACAGCCGGTTTTATACTACTGGAAAAGGTGATTCCAAACTTCTGAACACTGCTACACTTTTAAACGGGAGTGTTCCGTGTCAGGCACCACATAAGCAAGTGTGTTTGAGATAAGAGACAGATGTTTTAAGCTTTAAGCCTGCAGATAACACTGATCTAAGAGCAGGCACTTTTGTCATTATTTGTGAGCTACCTGCGCTTTTCTACCAGTGCAACACTTCGATGACTGACCACATCTTTTAATAAAAGCTACATTTAATTATGAAGATGGACATGAATGTACAGTCTTTGTTATGAAACTAGTCTTACATTCCCATCTGCTAAATTCTGAACTGCTGACAGTTGCCCATTCCCGATGACATATCCTGTAAAGCAGATGCAGCAGGATGATGCCGTAGAACCTCTCCACAACCAGCAAACAATCCTGAGCCAAAAAGAGATGTTCCAGCTGCAGTCAGCCCCTCATCTGGTAGCCCCACAGAGAATCTCCCTCACACCGTCCTCCGGCCCCCCCTCAGCTCCTCTAACACAACAAACGACACTAATCCCATAATGCCGACTCGCTATTGCGCTTCCTTTAAAGAGGGGTGTCTTTTGAACAGGTTTGATTTGATTATCCTCTGAAGCACTGCCAGTCTGGTTCCCAAATATGTAATTAAAATTGGTGGAATCATTAATCAGGTGTTGAGTGCAGGCAGAAAAGACTCCATCAATCAGCAGCTGGTTGGATGCGTTCAGCTGCTCGCTTAGCACCTGGGTTTTGTGGCTGGGTGACAGATAGTTAGGACGCATCTGCTCTTTATAACCCCGCCCCTACAGCTTTTTTCCCCCCCCCATCCATCCACTGCAGTCTGACTGCCCCCCAAAGAACATCTAACATCTAACATAGCCTAATGTACTTCGGACTACTTGTAGAAGACAAACATGGCTGGGCTGGTGTTATATTAATTAGGAGAAAGGCTTGAGGGTGGCAGGAGGAATAGAACCGGACATGGAATGTTAAGAGTTTGTTTGTTTGCAGGTACGTGGCAAACAGGCGGGACAGCATCTGAACTACGGTGGTGATTGAATGATGAGTGTTTGGTGCAGAAATGTCAACCAAGCACTGCTAATGTGCTAACAATAAAAACGAGGATAGGCAGTGCCAAAAACATAGCTGCCACTCATTCTTAGCAGTTAGCACTGCTCGATTAAAGCAAGAGTCAACTTTACTTGAACCCTGCAGCACATCAACAACATAACCATGCCGCCGTCGTGAGTTGTGATGAAAGACATGAATTTAGCGATTATAAGAGTGTCATGCAGGAATGCGCAGGATGGAAAATACATCATATCACAAAACCTAAATACTTTTTTACAATTCAAGATATGTATCAATATTTTGACACCAACTCCATAATATTTGATACAATTACATGTTATATTTACATCTATCATTACAATTACAGTAATGGTAACATAACACTGTTACATTTCTGGACATAATCTGTCATAACAACTCATGACCCCACATGATCTCTGCCATAACATGTTTATGGCATAGTTATGTTAATGTTATGTAGCAGCATTCAATGAAGTGTGTCAAAAAGAAAAAAAAAAAAATAAAAATAAATGAATAAAAATCAATGGGAACTATCCCCAACAATATCCCCTTGCTTTAAATGTGGTCAATCAGCCAAGACATGTTTGGTGTCCAAATTTAGTTTATGTAGGTTTGCACTGACGCTAAAAGGCTAAACCAACTAACTAGTAATGAAAGCTTATAACCCACCAATTACTATTTTGCAAACTAGGCTTCTGCCTGTCTGATACCGGTTAACTACATTAGCCTTGTAGCTAATGCAAAACTAAAGAAGCAGAATTCAGAGGCCCAATATATTTTGACTGATTGTTTACATTTTGGGGGAAAATTGTGTACTTGTGATTTTTGCCAAGTTAATGCTTTATACTAGGCCCCTTTTCCCACAAACCTCTCCAGAACATCTTCCCCCACACCAATCTGAGGTGCCAGTATGCCAGCTGCCATCGACTCTCCCCTGTCCGGTCACAAAAGAGCGTGGCCCAGCAGCCTTAAACTGCCTGTTTAAATGATTGTCAGCATAACTAAACAGGCTTTTTAATTGTTTAATGTTATAGGGTGAGGGAGTGTAGAGGGCAAACAAGTGCTGATCATTTTGGCACCACAGCATCAGCTTCCCTAAAACAGCTCTGGATGAGGGATTAGAACCAGAGATGCATCATACTCTTTTAAACAGACGTCCAAAAGTGCTCTCTTCTTTCTTCTGCAAAATGCCCAAAGCCAAAGAAAAGGTCAGTCATGCATCTTTTTTAATGGTGAAATAAGTTTTGTGTATGTTGCCTTACTATCATGCTGTACAGTTCTGTGCAAAAATCAAAAAATACCCTTAATTTATTTATTTTCCAGTTAAAACCATTCTGTACTGCTTAATCATTTTTAAGGTGATATGAGACAATCCGCTTAAGGAACCAGATAGTCAAAATAAACAGGAATTCAAAAAATAAATGGATATAAAATAAAAATATTACATGTGTATTAAAAATTCCCAAACTGTCTCCATCAGATAAACAGCAGTTTCCTCTACCTATAAAAAAAAGAAAATCAAGATCCAGCCTCTGGCCTAAAACACATCCACCAGTGTTTCTGTCCAACCTTCCACTTTAGGAGACAACTCAAAGAACAATGGACTGACCACCTCAGAGGCCGAAATTTTATTTCACTTAACGTGTTTAGGATTATTAGGATAATCAGAAGCATAAAACACAATCAACTTCTAAGACTGAACTGGAGGTGTAGAAACACATCTCTGTGAAAAACTGACAGCAAGCAAAAGGAACTGAAACTGAAATATACACTATATAATGATAAAACTACGTTTAGTTGTTAAGCTCCTATTAAATGTTAAAAACTTTTAAAGGAAATTCATATAGCCTCAACAACTAAATGTAATAGCCAGTTGACGTATCCCCCCGTCCACCACCCGGACACTGAAAACTAAATAACTTATTGTTCCTAATAAACATTCTGGCTGGAAAAAATGAAAATTTGACTTTTGCACAGTACTGTGTAAAGCCCTATATAGTGAAGCAATCAATACAGGAATACATTCATATTGTCTGTGGTCTGTTTTTTGACTGTGTTTATGTATTGTGTGGTGCAGACCTTGCTGCGCGAGTCCACATTGAGCAGACACACTCCACAGGCCAGCTCCTTCGCATTCTTAATGCCATGCCTCAGGATACAGGAGGAGAAGTCCAGAGAGCTCTCATCAGGCTGAAAGAGACACACACACACACACACACACACGCATGAGTGCTGAAAAGAAATGAAAACTTTACCATGCATTCTCCTCTACACAAAACCCCAGGTGTCACAGAAACTAAAGCTGCTCATCAGATCCATGGCTTATGACTGCATCAGCGCTGTCGATCAATACGCCTGCATGGGGAAAAAAGCCACAGACTAGAAAAGGCTCAGAATAGAAAGCGACACCTTTCTCTTTTTCCACATTCGCCTTCATTATGTTCCTGAGCACTTGTGGCGTCAGGTGCTTTCTGACAGTGTGTAGAGACAGCTCGTAAGACTGCCTTCCAACTCCCACTCGCTCTCGCCCAGAGCGCTCACACACGCATACATACGCATACACACCCCCATGCACACCTTGAATATTATCAGCTGGCATTTGAAAACCAATATTCTCCCTGGAGTGAGCAGCAGACAGAACACAAACCCATCTTTTTCCCCTGGCTCTATACAGCACTGACCAGCAATCTGCTTTCCACAGCCTCTTTCTCTGGAGCACCAAACGGCCTTCAAAAAGATTTTGGTAGCTGTGATGAATTACAAGTTTGCAGACACATGTTCATCTTGTATTTATTCCTATATCAGGGGTATTATAAGGGAGTTTGCCCCCCATTCTGCTGCTGTAACAGTTTTTACTCTTTTGGGAAGGCTTTACACTAGATATTAGAACACTGCTGGGAGAATTTGATTGCATTCAGTCTTTGCGAGGTTCTGATGTTGGATCATTCGTTCTGGGTCACTCCTGTTTAGCCCGAAGGTATGTGATGGTGCTCCATCCAGAGAATGCTAATACCACTGCTTCACAGCTCAATGCCAGAAGGCTTCATCCTTCTTTAACTAGGCCTGTCAAATTATTACATAATCACCCGATCACAAAAAACTGATTTGTGAGCTGATTTACATTATTTAAAGCTGACCTCAAGTATTACCCTGTGAGTAGAGTCTTAATCTATGTCCAATTAAAGAGCACACAGTCATCTTTAATTTTGCTACTAAACTGTAATTAATCTAGTAAGAAAGAACAGAGTTGCGAATGTCGCATGACCTTTACTGTCTGTAGCTGCTAAGCTTCGTCCTGTTCTGTCTTCTCTGAAGTAATTTTGCTGTGCACCTCCCTTTTGACTGACATACAAGAGCTAAGATACAAAACATGCCGTGAGAATGTCCTAAATCGTACGCTGTACTAGAGATGTGGCTTTTGTATAGACATGATATCTGTCTACAGCATACAGCGTGTTTAGAACAGTCTCATCTACGCTAGGTATAATAAATGTGGTATTAATGCAGCGCATTACACTTTGGTTATGTTTACGTGTGTGAATAATGTTGGTTGGTTTAATTTGCTTGAAATAAATCAGTAAAGTAATTTTTGATAATGTAATAATGTAATTGGTCATTTTTATTATAACTGGTCATAATTATTAATAATACAGGTGCTGGTCATAAAATTGGAGTGGCATAGAGTCAATCAGTCTGTGGCACTGCTCAGGTGTTATGAGAGCCCAGGTTGCTCTGATAGTGGCCTTCAGCTCTTCTGCATTGTTGGGTCTGGTGTATCGCATCTTCCTCTTCACAATACCCCATAGATTTTCTATGGGGTTAAGGTCAGCCGAGTTTGCTGGCCAATTAAGAACAGGGATACCATGGTCCTTAAACCAGGTACTGGTAGCTTTGGCACTGTGTGCAGGTGCCAAGTCCTGTTGGAAAATGAAATCTTCATCTCCATAAAGTTGGTCAGCAGCAGGAAGCATGAAGTGCTCCATAACCTCCTGGTAGACGACTGTGTTGACCTTGGACCTCAGAAAACACAGTGGACCAACACCAGCAGATAAACCATCAGTGACTGGGGAAACTTTACACTGACTCCAGCTGCAGTCCACTCTTTGTAAATCTCCCCCACATTTTTGAATGGGTTTGGTTCCACACTCCTCTCCAGGGTGCGGTTATCCCTATTGCTTGTACACTTTTTTCTACCACATCTTTTCCTTCCCTCCGCCTCTCTATTAATGTGCTTGGACACAGAGCTCTGTGAACAGCCAGCCTCTTTAACAATGACCTTTTGTGTCTTGCCCTCCTTGTGCAAGGTGTCAATGGTCGTCTTTTTTCCCCATGATTGGGTAGCCTACAGAACTAGACTGAGAGACCATTTAAAGGCCTTTGCAGAAGTTTTGAGTTAATTAGCTGATTAGGGTGTGGCACCAGGTGTCTTCAATATTGAACCTTTTCACAATATTAAAATTTTCTGAGAAACTGAATTTGGGGTTTTCATTAGTTGTCAGTTATAATCACCAACATTAAAAGAAATAAACGCTTGAAATATATCAATCTGTGTGTAATGAATGAATATAATATACAAGTTTCACTTTTTGTATGGAATTACTGAAATAAATCAACTTTTTCATGATATTCTAATTTTATGACCAGCACCTGTATACCAGTTGGGCATGGCAACATTATTTTTTTAATTGGAAGAAGTGTCTGCATACTTTTTGGACATGTCATGCACCTAATTAGAAAAAGCACCCAGTGAGATACATGCCAAAAGCCTGCAGCAACGATGAAATGTGTTGGTTGTACGTCAGTCAGAGAACTCACAGAGAGGTTGGCCAGCGACATGAAGCCCATTAGGTTGTTCCACACACGGCTGATGTCTTTCAGCAGCTCCTGCAGCTTTTCTGAACAAACAGCAGTGGCCTTGATTCCCAGCTCCACACGCCTGGCCACACGGTACACCTCCACAACACCTGGCACACAGTCAGACAATGTTAGTGTCAATTAAACTGAAACCTACTACCAGGGATTCACCTTGTTTCTTTGCATTCCTGCCATGCTTAGTGCTTATGCATTCAACAAGTAGCAGCTATTTATTGTAGATAATATTCTGCAACATATATTTGTGTGTTTTTGTTTTAACCTTAATGTTCATTCAAAGGTATACAGTTTGAACACGCTTGGTGGTGTTAATTTTCCAAACAAAATGTCCTACTTTCTGCCAATTTTGGTCCTTATTTTCTATTTATCTCCAGAGCTTAACATACTGTAAAAAAAATAAAAACAAAAAAAAAAAACATTTAAAAAAAAATTAAAAAACAATTGCCCAATACAGGTTATTTTCCAATGACTAAATTGAGCAAATAAACAGCACTGTGCACAAAACTGCAAGAAATGAGAAATATAACTTGACCAAACATTCGCATACGACTGTACACATCATAAATTCAAACCATGTACTTATCAATAAAACAAATAGTTTTTAAACAACAAAAGCAATGACCCCTTTAAAAGTGTAGTGCTGTATATCATGCATAAACACTCAACAGCCGTAACAGTGGATAAATCTGGAGCAAGATGAGAGAGTCTTGGAAAATCTATAAAATGATAAATCTGCACTGCAGGCTTCCCACTGTAGCAAACATGGCAGGATGAAAAATGGGGACAAATTTGAAAAGAACAAAGCTCTTGTTTCTCCAGGATATGCTGAGAAATGACAGAAGAGCAAAACTACTTGCTGCTTGGAGCTCATCTGATCAGAGACATCAGATTACTCTGCTCTCCTCCTCTGTGGAACACCACTCCCAGTGGTAAAAGATATACGTCCATGCAGGATCCTTCTAGGCCGATCAAAGAATTTCAACAGAGTGCTTCTTTGAACTTGCAACTTCTACAGCTCTCAGATATGCCAACCGTTGAAGGTTCTTTCTAGCCGTAAACTTTGCTCTTTGTGTAGTTTAATAGCCTATGAACATAATTATATACTATATCATACTACTAAATATGTACATTTGCTTAAAATTAGATATCAAATACTCATTTTAGTTTTTGTTAATATTATAAAGATTTTCAAATAATTACATATAGCATATACCATACTTTAATGATCCACTTACTTTTCAATAATCCTTTTGTTAGAATCATCTATATTAAGGTTCTGGGCATTGCACTGATTATCATTTTAATCATATCAATAAAATACAACATGTAACAGAAAAAATCCTACTCAATGATGGCACATAACCAAAACTTATGAGCAACGCTTGAACAAAAAAAGCTTACAAAAAAAGAAAAGAACAGCCCTGGAAGCCTGAAGCATGGAGAGAACTGAAAACCCACAATGGGGTCTCAGGAGCAGTTAAGCTGCAGATAAGTATACGGATAGCAAAGTTTTGTTCAGCTCAGTAAGGCATGCTGGGTGAAGATCAGTGTTGCAGTAGAGCAGGGTGAGTAGGGTAAGGTGTGAGAGGATGGTAATGGAGGTGGGTCTCACCCAGCAGGTACTCCATCCCTTGTGCTGACTGGATGACCTCAGTACACACAGTGGAACTGCTGATGCCATTAAGGGTGTTGTTGGCCGTGGTGATCACCTGCAGAGTGGAAAAAAGACAGATATGATGAATAATGTTGAGAGAGAGAGAGAGAGAGAGAGAGAGAGAGAGAGAGAGAGAGAGAGAGAGAGAGAGAGAGAGAGAGAGCGAGAGAGAGAGAGAGAGAGAAAGAAAATGGGAATAAAAAGCTGTGTACAAGAGATAAAAAAATTATAAATGATGATAATACAGCACTGGTTAAAAGTCAGAGACCACTCAAACTTATTTAATGTCTAACCATCAAGTACAAATTCTTCTTCAGGTAGGAAAAAACAGAAAACAACCCTACAGAATCACTTTTTAAAATTAATAAAAAGTTGTTGACAAATGTTGTAAATGTTGACAAAACTGACTTTCCTCCCTAGAGCATTCAACATTAATTTCACAAATGCACCTTTAAATACCATACTAACAAACACACGTGTAAACAGAGGCAAAAAAAAAAAAATTGGTAAACAAAATGTGTTGCTCGGTGCACACAACAAAAATAATAACAGTCAAAGCAAAGCTTTTGTCTATTCTGGATTATGATGATATGATAAACAGATACGCATCTGCAAATGCACTCATCCTTAGTCTCTGTATACCCCTCTGTTTTAAGAGGCATTACTGACCTCTTTCATTACCAGTTACTGTATACTGTATGAAACAGTGGGTTTGTTATCTCAGGCTGTACCACAGGAGACAAACTGGGCTTTTTGGTTATATATAAATAGCTTACTGGTCACATGTCATCATATATCACAGAAATGCTAAATGTAAATAGTGCTATTTATCAAACTTCAGTCGGTGACTGCAGATAGAAAAGATTTTGAAAAAGTGGATTAATGAAATTTGTATATATGATATTATACGTTGCATTGTAGGTTTTATATGGTGGTTTCAGTCATATATATTTTCTTGCTTTTTCTAAAAAAAATGAGTAACTTAATGGTTATTTTGAATATAATTTAAATAAATGAAAGAGTGGGCTTTCCCACTGCACTGCCAGTTTCATGAAAATTGGCAGTTCGAAATACAAATTACAAAGAAAAATTACTTTAGCAAAATATGCACAAATTGTAACAGTGGGACAGCACGGACATCTACATGAATACACTATTAAATGAAATGAAATATTAACTGTGTTCTGAAACTAATAAATTAGTATTGGAATCAATTCCGAAAGAATAATTCCTGGACCTAAAGCTTAGTGCACTACAGAGCTGATGATTTTGTTTAGGCCTGTTTTGAGTGTAGGTGTAGTCGTACCTGAAGAGCACTCTCCAAACACCTCTGCCATTCATATGCATAGCGCTCGCTCTCCTGTTTTACAATAGAAGCAGACATTTAAATAAATAAATAAATAAAAGAGATTGAGAGAAAATATAAATGCATGTTAGAAAGTCATTCATTATAATCTAGTAGTCTACACAGACAGATTCTTCTGTATGACCTGCAAGTGAGAAGGAGGGAGAAAGAGGGAGAGAAAGAGAGAGACAGAGAGCACAGTCCTGACCTCCACCTCTCCGGTGAGGTCCTTGTACTTGTCACGGATGACTGGCAGTGCTGGCTTCTCACTCAAGGTGTTGGAGCGGTCACGGAAAAGCTGCTCAGGGGCAGGAGACGGCGTGGAACGCACAATCTCCTTCTCCCCCAGACTGTGACTGCGCTTATGGGAACCTGCATGCACATACAAACACAAAAACATTCATTAATGAAGGCAGATTACTGGGCTGGCTTTACACTACTGCACAAAAGAGGTGCATCAGTGCTATGATGCATAAGGATGAACTGACCTGCATGTGAGTACTAAAGGTAAGAACTGAACCAATTTCAGAATGGAAGACTGAATTTTATAAAGCAGATAGTCCGAAAATCTGATTGGCTGAGCTCTGCTTACCATATAGATGCACTTGTAGTTCTACAAATACACACTACAGTCCATCTTGGCATTAATTATCTTGGCTTAATTCCCCTTTATCCTGTTCCAAATTGGTCAGAGTCAACCCAGAGCGGGCATTACTTGGGTGGTGGATCATTCTCAGCAGGGACACTGACATGGTGGATCAGACACAGCAGTGCTGCTGCCATTTAAGGGGTCGAATGCCATGATATTCAGTTGTGGTTTAAAGTCTTGTCTTTTATACACACATTTTTCTAGGATCCCCTGAATCTTTCCAAACATTGTCTCTACTTTTCCTAAAGAGGGTGAAATTCCTGACCATCACTTCCTGGTGAATTTTTTGTCAAAGAGGCTAAACCTATTACATTGTTCCCTGTATGCTGCTTCTCTACCCATTTTAAAATGTTTTCTATAAATGCAACATGCCCAGTGTTTAATGGCCTCTGCCCTGTTCTTTGGAATGTGTTAGGGGCCTGAGTTTCCGAATGCGCTTGTTTATTCAAACACATTGAAACTGATATGATAAAACATTTAATAGCTTGTGTTTGTACTTCAGTACAGGTCAAAGTAGCTTTATAAATCACTGCTTTCTGTTTCTATTTGCATTCCACATACTCCTCTGGAACTGGGTTTGTAATAAAGTTTGATATAGTTTATGATTCCATCTATGATGCACCATACCACTTACCAAAATAATTGCAATGGGTTTATTATTATTACTAGATCAGAAAGTTTTGCCATTAATGTTAAATTCTAATTTTTTTCAGATGCACTGCTTACTACAGGAGTCTGGTTGTTTATCCTGTCCTATAATGGAAACTTTCAGCTCTAAACCGTGATTGTTAATCCATGTGGGACCAGGACAGCAACTACAAATACCTCATTTGCAACATATGATAATTATGTAGCCAACAGCAACCCAGTGCTGCAGGTATGAATTATTCATAAGACTTCACACAGCAAAGTGAAACACAGGCACACAAACACACATACACAGGGGCAGAGCAGGGTGGGCCACTCCACAGGAGGCACAAGAGGCCAGGGTAGCACAATGTCCACAGAGACAGGTAATCACTCCCCCAAGGGAGAAACACATCAGTCTCTGGGTGGCCATGGCAGCACTAATCCATTGCAGCATGAGCCACACTCATCAGATTAACTCTCCAGCACAGGGATGGAGGAAAACTAAAACCATTTCACTCCAACAAATTACATTTAGTGCAAAGAGGAGGAGGTGAAGGTGCACCTGAAGCAAATCAGCTTTTTATCACACTGAGGAAACCCTAAGAAATTAGGGCAGAAGAATGAACAGGGGAGAACGCAGAGCTTGTTATTGCTGGCTAGGGAATTTTGTGTGGCTGTCTTTATCCGTCTCTGATGGGCTTGGCAAGCTCCTCAGTCTCCACACTGCCATCTGTTGATAATCATATCGACTGCAGCCATGGACCTGTGCTGTTATGGTCAGTCATGTTAGGCCCATCAAGCCAAAACAATCCAAAAAAAAATAAAGAGTTCTGCAGAGTTTATTTCTTTAAATGGTCGAAGAGGTGTGGTCAGACAGAGGTGATCAGGGAGATGTTACATTAGAATATAATTTCTTTACAAGCCTCATAGATTTGACCTTTCTGCCTGTAAATCAATAATTTTCCGAAGTGTGAACACAACTCTGCTCCGAAACAACCAATGTGTACATCTCATCATCCCTAGCCCTCATCACTTCCTGCTGCTAACAATACACCCAAACGATGAAACACTAATACAAATTCAAAGTCATTTTCATGATTCAATTCAGAATTCAAGTCACTCATACTACTTATGTGGTTTAATGTGAAATGCACTGTAACACAATGCAAGCGCATTGTAGGAAAGGAAAATGTGCTTTTATCACAACACTTGTGGAAACGCTTCTAACCAAACAGACGGTATCATCTGTACTAGCTGTTGTATACTACTTAGTAAAACTTGTCCTGAGAAAGGCTACAAAAAGGTGTAGAGACTCTGACACCTGTGTAAAAACATCTCCCCCTGTTTAAAACAATGAGATCCAACTGACGATGTAGACATAAGGGACAGGAATGCAGTCTCTCTTCCTGCTCTGAAATTCATTCAAAAAAACCTTTAAAAAGCCGCTTTTGCTCAGTCTCAATGCCTCAAGTTTAAAAGATACACATAATGCAATCCTGAATATCTACGATCTCAGTATTTAAATATCGACTTTTAGTTTATATCTTAGTTTTTATGTAATGTTAACACAGGTACAAAAGCAGGCAGTGTGATTAAAAAAATTCTTGTGGAGTTTTGTTCCTCGTTTTTGCCATCATCTGCTCTTCTTAAAGCTACCAAAAACTTCAGGCAGCTTGTAGAGTTTCAGGTTCCCATTAGCACCGACAGCAAGTTTCTGAACAAAGTATTTTACATCAGATGACTTTGAACTGTTTGGTATACATCTTAACCAATAGATCAATCCCCCTAACAGGTTTCTGTATTCCTATTCCTATGCCTGAAAAATCTTACCTGTGCCTCTTCAAAATTATAATGTAAATGCAGCATTAGTTTTCCAAAAACAGACTTTTTGAAAACACCTACTCACCTTGTACAGACAAATCAAATGTGGCAAGCTCGTTCTTGATCATCTCCTCGCTGGACTTGACTTTGGGCTGAGCGCTGGCCTTGAGGAAGTCTGACTTGCCAAATTTGGGTTTGTCCCCCTGGAAGGCTCCAAATTCATCGGATCCTTCGAGGCCTGTTTCAACCTGACCAGGCGGAGAGTCAGACTTCTCAGAGACTGTGCTGGCAAAGTCGCCAAAATCATCATCATCATCTTCTCCAGCTGCCTGTTCTGCAGAGCTGAAGTCAGCAAAGGTGGCGAATCCGCCCTCCAGAGAGGAGGCGTCCTCAATGGGGAAGGTGGTGACTTTAGCCACTGTGGTGTGTGTGATGTTCTCTGAGCTTCCAAAGGAAGTCTCTTTTCTGTGGAGAACAGCTGAAGAGGGCAGCGCCCCGGGGGCCCCACCCTGAGGCTTTTTGACCTGATCGTCTTTGTCTGACCAGTCGTAGCCTGTCAGGCTGCTGATAGCCGAGTTCCCAAAGGGATCAAACTTCAGGTCATCTGCATCTGTAATGACAAGAAATACCTGCAGCTCACAAGTACTACACATGCAAATTTAAGGCTGATGAAGAAAGAAGACATTATGCAATTTGTCACCATCACAGACCACCTCATGTCTCCGAATTAGCAACTCTGTAGAAGTGAAACTGAATAAGATCTGTACCTTTTCCAAACAAATACTGTCCACATGTTCACACAACGTACACAAAGAAAAAAAAGCCAATAATGGGTTTCACTATGACCGCAATAAATTCTGAATTACAGTCACACTTACCATTGTGCATGCAATCCAAATTTCTTGTTGATCATATGACATCTGTGGGTCACTCCTCACATTCTTTAAAGTGTAGTTTTAATAACCAAAGACATTTATACATTTCTATATCAAAATGTGTTTCTTTATCTGTATCTCTAACTCCAATACAGCCTTTATTATTCAGTATGATCCAGAAACCTACGTATGCAGTTGCAATCAATCAACTCCCATTGCAAATTAAACATTCAGCTGTTTGCAATAAATCAACCAAGCAAGAACAACTGAAATAGCTCAACACAACTAATACAACAAGTGCTTTCTCTAAATTCTCACAGAAATGCCAGTTTTTATGACTTTAATGAATACTACAGTCTCAGAATTCATGACAAGCATCTTTGGTACTTATTTAAGCACCTTTTTCTGTTATGCTGCACACAGGATGCATAGCCAGACTCTAGTCTCTTGCAAATGTGGGCTCTTATGAGGGATTCTGTTCAATAGTTATAATATGGCTCTTGTTTGATGGGTTTATTGCAAACAACTAGAAGTTCATTTTGGTAACATCTAATTTGCAATGAGGGTTGAATCAGTTTACAACAGTGTCTTCACAATGCACACAAACTACTGACGCCTGGGAGATGCTCTGGCCATTGTTAAGAGTGGACCAGCTGACCATTCAGAGCACACCAGTCTCATTGGTAGGTGGGGCTTTAAGACACAGGAGCTCTAACACAGCATTTCCTAAAACTATGCTAAACCAACATATTTTAGGTACAAGGAAGCCAACCCATACCTGTTTTGTGTAACAGCTTCTTGTAAGGTTGCTATTATACACTTCAGATGTCTGGTCCTCATCACTACTGTTGTGAACAACTTTGTCTCCAATTTCTCCAGAATGGCACATTTCAGACCAAATCACTCAATAACTTTGTTTAAATTTGAATGATAAATGAGACTTTGAATAATAAACTCAGAATACACATGCCAAATGAAGACCATGAAAAACTATAACTTCTATCTGCCCTGCATTATCCAGAGACTTAACAAATTCACTTAAAGAGATTTGTTTTTTTTCCATTGTATCAATTTCCATTATACTACATTTACTAAGTTAATCAAACACACAACCTTAATAATTGTTGACACCACCTACTTATAGTGTGGAGATGCCTGAGCGTGAGACAACCATATGCTGACCACAAACCCTAGGGTAGTTATATGTTTAACCCTTTATATTTAGAAGTCTTGAAATAGCTTGTCAATGTCTGTAATGAACGATTACTATACAAGACAAATCATTACCAAAACATGCCTGATATTATAAGCAACGTCTAAGAAAACCCTTAAGCTAAAGAGACCCTGCCCTCTTGTGTAGGATAGCTGTGATCAGGCTTGCTCAGAAAGATAAGAACCTGCAGTTCTCTGCTGTGCTTTTTGAGAATCGTGCGGCATATAGGTTGATTTAGCTTTCAGGCCCCGTCAAGGTGATTTGAGTATTCTTTTTTGGTGTCTGAATTTGATGACGGATCTGTTTTTCACATCTCTACAATGAACATCTAGGTCAAAAACTTTTGATCCTGAATTTCTTATTAGTTGGTAGTTGTGGCACAGCCCATCATGAACACCCATTAATCCAGTGCTGTTCTTTTTTTAGCAGAAAAGAAAAGAAAAGGAAAAAAAGAAAGAAATAAAGAGAAAGAGAGAGAAAGAAAGAAAGAAAGAAAGAAAGAAAGAGTTTTTTTTTTTTAAATATAGTCTCATATCGCTAATTGTGATCTGATCTTCATTCAGGTACAAACAATGAATTCTTTAATAATTCATTTGATTATTCAAGAGGCCAGTATGTTGTGATTTCTTGAATGTCTAGAAACCCGAGAGAAGAGTTGGATTTTTAAATCAGTAAATCTGCGCATGTACACCCTTTTTCTGATTTCTTTCATTTTCACAGTCGGGAAAAATTTTTTTAACACAAATTATAGGAGCATGGACTACAGGAAAGTGGGGGCTTTAGTGGGGACAGATTTCACTACAATCCAGCGCAAAAAATAAACATGTCATGAGGTAACCTACATAAAAGACTAGGCATGTAAGCCACAGAGGCCAATATCCTGTGTAAATAAATGATGACTGACAGGAAAGAGGATGTCAATATGAGACAAACCCTATTAATTCTTATTTGAATTCAGGTGCGGCTGTCCACAATGCAGCTGCTGGAAACTGAAATGAAGTATGTGAGGAGAAAAGGTCATCGTTGAGAAGTTTCTAGAATTCTCAGACCCATAACATTACCAAGCACTTTGGAAGTGTACTTTCTTATTACCTTATGTTTAGAATGTTTTTGCAATGCATAAATTAAATGGGAAAAGCTAAACCAAATTTTGTCACCAGAAATGTAAATTCGGTGATAACTACTTTTTAGAGAGGACGCAGACACTGAATTTTTCACTGAAACCTATCAAAAGCTTTGTGAAAGCGGAGCTCAAAGTATGTAGCGATGGCGGGCTTATCAGCACTGCGTGACAGACAGGGTGCGTGTTGAGTGTGTGAAATCACAGAAGCAAGGACGAGATAAATTTTTGTATGGGTTTTAGATGCTTTCAAACTAGACCAAGGTTTTTTGCATTGAATTTTGTTACAATCCAATACTAAAAAATTTATACAAAAAAAGCTAGAAAACACAAATAGCAGAATCCAAAAAGTAGTAGTTTTTTGTTTTTTTTTGTAGATTGTTCTTTTCACCTTCAATATACATCACCAGTAGGGGCTCTCCTTGTCTCCCTTCAAGCTTTTGCTTATAAACACAAACGTGGGCACAGCAGTAAAATCCTTGTGTCAGATGGTGTTCTTTGGACTCTCAGCATCATACTGCTTGAACAGTATAATATTCTGAATGAACGTTCATGTAGAATTCCCTACATGCACTAGAATGATGTAAATGGCCCACAGCAGTTCCAAAGACGTGTTCGGTTCTGGCTCACCTAACCTGAAAACAGCATTTTGTTTTATGTTTATATTAAATTCCACAATGCAAAACATCAATATTCATCCTTAGACTTTGCACACGTTTTTAGTTTTGTTTGACTGCTTGCACAAACAATTTGTGAAATTGACAAGGAACTCGTGCAGTGTGTTTCCTTTCCTATATTTGCCCTATAAGTCTGCTTTGAGTGGCAAGAGGAAGCAAGAAAGAGAAGAAAAATCGAGACGCAATTCCGCTACACCATCATTCATATTTATTACGACAACACTGGCAGAGAGAGAAAGAGAGATAGGTCACAAAAAGGCTTGTTGTTACAAGAGGTTTTGCCAAACACTTAAAAAGTCTTTTTTTTTCTGTATCATTATAAGAATACAAGGGCATGCAAGAGTTGAGGGGAAAAGGAGAACAGAGGCGAGAATGTTAAAAAAGGAGGAGAGAGAATCCCAAAACCAGATGCATAAACCCAGAATTGAGAAGGCACGTTCACAGACTAAAATATTAGCGTAGGTCAAAGACATTGTAGTTGTTCTCAAAAAAAAAGAGAGAAAAAAGAGAAAGCAACACAGAAATACAGAACACTTATTAGGCCAAGAAGGTGATTTGAAAAGTACAAGTTCTATGCAGTTTTCACCCTTTGAGGACCTGAGAGCTTTCTTTGAGGGTTAATACTGCTGTTATTGACTCCACTGTGTATTCACTCATGCCTAATTGCTTTTGCCTAAATTAGACAGACCAGATTCAATCTCGCTGTGTGGCGAGGTTTTAGATAATACCCAGCCGACAGGTCTTCAAAGGGTTAAAGGTAAACAAAGAGGACTATCCTATTAGAGCATTCGATCGTTTGAGTGACAGGTGCAGAACAGAGATAAAAGAGACAGTATCCTTTTTCTCTCGCCACCTGTTTTTGTTTCAAACTCCTGCGCAAGCATGCTCTTGCTGGGACCGCTGCAACGGGCCGAGAAAAATTGAGTGTAGCACATCCTTCCTGGTGTAATGTACTCTAACACATTCATATCAAGCAAAAATCAAACACTTTGCATAAATAGATTAATGAGCAATCTCACATAAATACTTAACACCATCAGGAGTATCAATCGAGGCTATCTATATTGAAAATAAATAAAGAGTATATATTCCTGTAATAAAAATACACTATTAAATTAGCATGTATACACTTTTTTTTGTCCATAAAAACGACCTTGTTCAGTAGGAAGGTCAGAAAATGGAATCCTAGCAATCATCTACTGCTTTCTTGTCAATTTCACAAATTGGAAAGGCAGGCACAATCTGTGGCAAACAAAAAGCAAGGTAAGATGAGGGTCACACTTCAATGTGCCCTAAAAGAACCAGCTGAGGCTCTTGTATACTGCCGCAAACCTGGAATAATGTCACGTACAAACGGAGGAACTGCATTTTGGTGAGGTTGGGGGCAGGGGCTCTGGGTCGAAACGGCCTGGGAAAAGAGATACTGTCTCTTCAAAAGTTAGCTACACATCCGGGAGCACAGAGCAAGTGCTGGGAAACTGAGTTCAAAATGTCCTGCAACATTTATGCTCCAGTTTTGGAAAACCAGATTACAGCCATTTGTATTTGGAATGTGTGCAACAGAAAAACATGACCAATTTCCCAAAAACACTGACTGAGCAGCCTTGGAGCACTGGAAGAGTCCTCCTAGATGGTCTCCCATCTGATCAAGTGATCTAGAAAGAATTCACCACTAGCGGGATGTGCAACAGGCATTTCTATCATTTTAGTTTCTTCATGTTTGTACTTCTTCCACACCAGCGGCCAGTGCAGACGAAGGCTGATGTTGTAGTGGGAGATTAAATAATACATCAATGTGAGATGATGCAATGATAAAATGAACATGCTTATGTTCTCACACAGACACAATGTGGTCATGAGGTGATCTGCATGGAGACTAGGCAAATCGACCCACAGAGGGTTGCCAATGAAAGGGGGAAAGAAAGGGGGTGTCAATGTGAGAGAGGGCCTTATAATTCTTTTTTTGATTTCAGGTGCTGCTGGCCACAATGCAGCTGCTGGAGACTAAAATAAAGCATGTGAGAAGAAAAGTGCACTGGCAAGAATTTCTATTCAGACAGGGAATTCTCAAATCATAATATGATCTCTAACAGTATGTAGCTCCAACTAAAGCAATACCCCCTAAGGAAAGGGGAATATGGGAGTTTGCCATCCACACGCAACCCCACATACAGGGACAAAAATGCAGGGCTATGTGTTGTGTTACTGTTATAAAACTGTTTCTCTGTCTGTCATTAGTTTGTTTGTTCACTTGCTCATTTGTCTATCAGATTTTGAGTGTGCAATTCCTGGATATTTATTTTGGTCCCTTCATCAGAATTGGTTTTTTTTTTGGACAGTGATGATAAATTGAGGCCATTTCACTATTCTTTAATGCACTGTTGTACTTGGATTAACTTCAGCTGTGTAGTAGGCTACAAATGTTAGACCAAAATGTCAAACGAGTGTGCTTATAGAAATATTAGAACCACACTGGCCATCTGACATTTCTCAGATAGGCCTGGTCACTGGCTTTTAAGTGGCGTTTTCTCGGAAACCATAAAACTATGACCAAACATGTGGTAAAAATGATTATAGGTCCCCCTAAGTCATAGCGTGCACACACACGCACGTGCACACACACTTTTTGGAAAAACTTTGGACAAGTTTGGAAAACCTCACTAATGCAAACATAATACAAAGGTCTCCTGGTGCTGCTTTATATTCAACAATGAATGATTTATACACTGACCTATCAATGAAAATATTGTTAAACATTCTGTGTAAGGACTAAACAATGATGAAATCTTTAAGCCTATAAATCTGATATGCAGCTCAGAGCACAATGGTCTTAAGCCCAGAGTACAATGACCAATGTTTTTCCTGATCATACCAATTGTTCTTATTCAGTTTCATGACAAACCAAAGAACAGAATATAATTATTTTTGTTGCTTGGCTGAGCTCTCAATTTAAACAGCTGGCTATGAAATTTCTGTAGACTGTGCAATTGCATCAGTCATAGCTAATTGGCAAAATATGGGCTCAGCTATTCTGAGGGCTTAGTCATCCCATCTGTGAGCATGGTGGTGAACAAAATGCCTTGGCGCGGCCCAAACCAAAAGCGTAAAAGCTCAAATCTGGGCTAGAACAGATTTCAGTCGAATACCACTATCGTGAGCGAGAATGGGCCTTAAAACCTTAAACCATATTCCTTCCACAAGAACATGGCTGGCTAAGTCCATCCAGGAGATCAGAGACTCTCCAGAGAACAATCAAAAGATAGAGAAGCATTTTCAGTTTAGTGTTTTCTATCATGGTAAAGTGCTACTGCGGTAATGAGCAATCTGTTCTGTAACATCACTTCACAGACAGTGTGGGTCATGGCACAACAAATGACAACAGAACACAGGAAATGTGACGCTGGATCAGGCCACATCATTCATTGTAGCTATTTGTGCTAGAGGATATATGCATGCTTTTGTTACCTCAATGAACTAAACGTTAAATGTCAAAACACTAAGGGTCAACATACCAAAAGCAGGTTAAGCATTATGCTTTTAACACAGTGACCTCAGTGACAATTCAAAGTACGAGCTTAAATTATGCTTAGAAATAATAAATACTGTCACTGCCAATAATACTGATAAGATACGAATAGAAACAAAGCTTAGACCTGGACAAGGGGGTAAAAAATAAAGCTAATTACTCTGCAATAGTGTATAATACTGTAGGTAAATACAGGTAAATAAATACTGTATAAATGGATGGGGTGAATGAAATGAGATGACATGATATGTGCCAAGATTTGATATGTCACTCAAAACATTTGTCTGAAAACTCTATCCTGCTGAAGAGCTGATTGACGGATTGTGAAGAGGGCCGTATGCACGTGTGTGTGCGAGAAAGAGAAGGTGCCGGCCTCACCACAGCAAGCGCACCAGTTCCTCACCTGCGGCGGGGGGCTGGTGAGCAGTCAGGCCAGGCAGGTCCAATGAGCTGTCAGAGGTGCCGTGCTTAAGGTCTCCGCCCACATCGGTCAGCTTCATGTCCAGTTGCACGGATAGTGCGTCCTCTGAGTCGTCCTTGCCCCCTATGCTGCTGCCCCCAATGGATGGCAGGTCCAGAGACTTGACTGAGGCAGAGTCCTCTTTGGCCTGCTTGAAGGCTGCCACCTTATCTGCTAGGCTTTTCTCGGAGGCGCCCAGTGCTGTACAGAATTTGGACGATTGAAAGTCGGCAAAGTCGTCTGCGTCACTGCTTTTCAAGGAGGAAAATGACCCACCGCAGCCACTTTCCTTGCCATCTTCATAAGCCAGGCCGCCCTCCAGTGATAGTTGCTTGAAGACGTCATACTTGTCAGTGGCCGGTGGCTGCCGTGGCTGGGAGGAAGTGTCGCTACGCTGCTCTCCAGACCGGCCAAACGCCATGAAATCGGCAAAGTCGTCCTGCACCACTCCTCCAGCCCCCCTCTGACCTGAGGGCGCCACATCAGAGGAGGTGGAGCCAAATAGTGCAAAATCACCAAAGTCATCACTGGCCCCTGTGGTGCTGACAGGTTTGGGGACTGCAGGAGGGAGCACTAGGGAGGGGAGTGCAGAAGATGATGTAGTGGGGAAGGGGCTAGCTTTAGAGTCAGCAGTGGAAGGAGCAGAAGCTGGAGGAGTCACAGAGGAGAACAGATCCAAATCGGCCATGTTCAGAGGGTTTTTGGGCTGAGCCAGAGCGACTGGAGGCTGAGACTGAGACTGTGGAAGAGATGGGGCGAAAGGAGGTGGGAAAGTGGGCTGGAACATCTTGGCCTGGTCTGGTGGGTCTAGTGGAGAAACGTTGTTGGCTGTTTTAAAGTCTGTGAAGCCATCATCTGTGCTGACAGACTTGAAATCAGCAAATCCTTCGCCTACAGGGCAAAAACAAAAGAAAACAATTGAAGGCCACAGCAAAACTGCATTTCACAGTGGCTACAAAAGGCCAGAGAGCTAGACGTAGTACAATATGGAGCCCAGCCTTGAAGTCTCCCTCAGCTCATTTTTTCTCATTTCACAATCCTACAAAGGAGAGAAACAGATTAGTTCCAGCTCTGACGCGCACCGGATACTCCTGCTGAATTTCAAAACTGCCGAGTGCTTGGCCCGTGAAAGAGGCTCACTGTGAAGAAACACCACACACCACAACACAACGAGAGCGAGGCAAGGCCACAGAGACGTGCATGCAAACACTCACGTAAACACTCATCACATGCACTGAGACAGAGTGGAACGGGACATTACGACATTTTATGCCTCACAAAGAAGAGAATCAGTCACTCTGTAACAGCGTGTAGTCTCTGTAGTGCCTGCAGGAGCCCACAGTCTCAGTGGCGCCACACAAAGACAAATCAAACTGCACTTATATTCAGCCGTGACCATTCTTTCAGCAATTTAAGCCTTTCTAATATACAGAGATATGAAATAACATCAACCAAGTTCAAATCTCTCTCAGGATGGACGGAGCTTTAGCCACTTTTGTCATCCATGTTACCATCATATACTGCATTAACTATGGGGTTGAATGTGGGGGGTTTAAAAGTGTCAAAGCAAAAGTTTGTCCCCTTTCTCCATCAATAGTTTTATTCTTTCATTCTTTATTCACCCTGCATTACAAAAACAATCTGCAAGTTATTTTGCCTTAATTGTTTAGCAAGTAAGTGAACAGTGCATACTTGTCAAGCTACCATGTAATAAATGTAAGGTCAACCTCAGAAATAACACAACATAGAGTGAAACAATAGTAAAGAGCTTTCTGTTCTAGCAACAGTGAGGAAAACAGCACAGAATAGGTTGTAGGGTTAGGAAAAAGAGGCCACTGCAACAATTAACTTACTGGAGCTCTGAGAGTTGCTTCCATTGGACTCTGCTCTAGTGAGACAGGGACACATTTGTACCTGCGTGAACCTGGGTAACTTTATATAGAACATGCATCTAAATTTAAGGGCCATGTTAAAAAAGAGCATTAGGGCACAGGTGATCTAGAATCAGGGAGTCTATGTCCAACATACTGCACATGTCAAAAACCACAACTAGGACCAAACAACCAAAGCATTTAAATAATCATGTTGATAATGGGCCCAGTTCTGTATGTGCCACTATTAAAACAGGAAACTGCTTACCGACTGGCTTTCTGTCTGAAGGCGGCTCGAGTTCTCTGAACACACTGTATTTGTCTCCAAAATCTGGATCAAAGACAACAAGTGGACCTTAAGTCAATTATAAAACAAGATAGTGACAATCAGCATGATTTTATATCGCTAAAAATACAAAAACTTACAAACAAACAATGGAGCTGCTCATGTTCTCAGAACAGCACTCCGGTCACACCAGAGTTTAGATTTCAAGATCATTATCACTGAATAGGTTTGGGATTACTTGGACTGAGATAAGTGAAATGCAACCAACTTCTAAGACTAAACTTTAGAGGTGTGGAAACTGAGAGCAAGTCTCCTAAAAAGAAGTTGTAATAAAGCCAAGGCTGCTTTCAAGGGTTACTGTAATGGGGTTGTACCTGAGACAGCGGGCGTGGGTTCTGTTGGCTGCTCCACTGACAGATGTTTAAACACTGCATACTTATCAGAGGATGAGGAGGATGAAGAGCCAGATACTGGAGTCAGCATTGCAGGAACACTGCAGACAACAGACACACACACCATTTCAAAGCATTTCTTTAAAGTTTACTTACTTTTTAAAGCATTTTACTATTTAAAATTCTGGGCATGAGAACCATTTGCGGTGGATGATTCCAAAACGAGCCTCTTTAAAGATGAGAGCTTCACTGTGAAAATTGGAAAACCAGACTGAGCACTACTTTAGCTTCTCAGACTCCATGTGAATGCATTTCACAAAGCCTAGCCCTTTTGAGGAAATGATGATGCGTTTCTATTCTAGTCTTTCTCTCACAATTTCTGCCTTTATTAAAAACACAGTTCTGTTATCGAGGAAACACCCCTCCTCAATTTCCCTTCCTGCCCCACATGCAGTTCTCACCTATAATTAGAGAACAACTGGAGACTCTTGAGTGCCGAGATAAGCCAATAAACATTAAAACCTTTGTCTTTACTAAACGTGCAGAAATGTAGGAGACTGTGTCACTCAGATAGAATAGCCATCCCCTCTCCTGCCCTCAGCTTTGGATAATTGCTTTCTGCTTCTCCCCCTCCCATGAGCAGAGAATCTCACCGTGCAGTTTTGAAAAGTAATAAAAATGGGATGAGCTTATCAGCTACCCATTGAAATGGGTTCATTAGCAAAGATGGCAGGGCTTAATTGCTGTGTCTGGTGGATTATTACAAGCTATTACAAAAGCAGGAACTATTTGATGCTCCAGGAGATTGTGCCAAGGCAAAACTAAATACATCATAAAGTCATGCAACGTGCCGAGATGGCATTTTATAACACTTGCCTCAGAATTTTGAAGATGGTTTTTCTTTGCCATGCAAATATAATAAGGATTAAGTAAGCAGAGTCAGATTAATTTATGCAAGCCTGTACCTGCTCTGAGAAGAGGATGCACTGGGGAACGTTCCCACCGTCTCTCCTTGAAAATCCGTAAATGAATCATCTCCGCTGCCTGCTTTCGGGGCCTCTTGAAAATCTTGGAAATCATCATCATCTGCCTTCGCCCCCTGGAGTGTGCCAAGGGGCATAAGATATAATCAGTATCTTAACCAGGGTTACAGGCCTACCTCAGCACTGTGGGCTAAATAACCTAGGCTACATTCACACAGCAAGTAAACTGGCTCAAAGCCGACCTTTTTTATCATGTGTGACTGGTGTGTTATCTGTATGGAAGTGTGAACCAGAACCAGACAAGTTTTTTATTGGAGTTTGGGCTACTTTTATATGTGGTATTGAAATCCAATACACTGCAAAGCAACCGTTGTGGTGGTTCTGATTTCTGACAATGATGAGAGGGCCTACCTGGAAAATGTTAAACACCTGGAGAACTGGTACCAAGATAATAATATCCTTCTCAACGTCAGCAAGACAAAGGAGCTGACAGTGTTCTGCAGACAGAAGCAGGAGAGAAGCTACCCCCGATTGGACCAACAGAGGTGTAGTGGACAGAGTAGACAGTTTCAAGTGCCTTCGAGTTCACGTCTCGGATATCTCACCATGTCATCTACCTGGGGCAGAAGGCCTGTCAATGTCTCTACCACCTCAGACACCTAAGTGACATCCAAGGTGCTGTGGAACTTGTATACCTGCACCACTGAAAGAGGGAACATCACAGCCTGGTCTGGGAACAGCACCAAGCAGGACAGATGGGCTCTCCAGAGGATGGTGCGTTCAGTTGAGCGCATCATTCAAACCTAGCATGTTGATCTGCAGACCATTTATTACAAGCTTTGCTGGACCAAGGCCAGCAAGATTGTGAAGGACCCCAGCCACATAAGACTTTTCGCTCTGTTGAAGTGAGGGAAGCGCTTTCGCAGGCCATTTGGGCTCGGAAATTACGTTCCATTCTCACCTAAAGATCTTGTTTTTATTGTTTCATGTGAGGGGGTAGTTGTCAAGCATTTCACTGCTAGTAGACCCATGTATGTGACAAATAACCTTTCATTTGTTTTGACTTGACTTGGTCCAGACATCATGAGCGGTATCCATGCGACTTCTACATATGACATTCGTAGGGCTGTACCCGAATTTTGTCAGTCGAATCGGATTCGCCCGTCCTGGCTGACAATTCGACTATTCTTTCATGGTTTTTCTCTATGTAAATTATCCAGCAATCAGAAAATCAATTTGCATACGTTTCAGATCTGATGTCCTCCTCATTTAGAAAATCAGCAGAGTCACAGGAACATATTTTTGAACTAAAAGAGACGTGGCATATGATGAACGATCGGAATGGGAGTTTGATTTAATTACAGAATATAGCGTTGGGCAGCAGGGCACGTATTTAATTATTATATTACCCGCGCTGAAATAATTATTTCTCGTTTATCGGCATTCACATTAAGTGACTGTACTTATCCTTAAATAAAAATAATCTTAGCTGTAGATGAATAAATAAAAATATCTGTAATCTAGGTTCTAAAATAATAGAATTATAATAAAACAAACATCTTCAGTTTGTTTTTCCTTCACTGCAAACAGCCATTACGTCTAAAACGAAAGTCAGCTCACTCGTTTGAAGCAGTGTCCGATGTCTGAATAAATGAAGAGCTCCTCCAGACTTTTTGTGAGACATCGTTCCACCAGTGTTTCTCAGCTTCACAGCTTTAGCTTCCTTCAGCGGTGAACCGCCAGCACACATAGTCACGTGGATTAAATTTTTTTGCAAGCATGCGTCACAGCCCAGCTAGAACTTGAATATACATTTATTATTCCACTTTTTATAATTATTAAAATGTGTTTTTGTAAATTCTTAAAGTTCTTGTGCATTTTTGTAAGCTTTTGTCTGTTTTATGAGAGGAAAAAAAAAGTTCACTGTTGTCAGTCGACTTAAAGGGTCTCCGACTGACGATTCGACAATTTCTAGAGGGCAGCCCTAGACATTTGTCGTAACATTTGGGCAAAGCCCTGTTCAACCACTCCATGTTCAAAGAGATTTAAAACGAACAGGGTAAATGCGGCACTAAGGAGTGTAAAACGTTCTTAGTGGTAAACCCAGCTATGTCACTAGAACTTGACGATTTGATGAAGCACTTAAAAGATATGTGAACAGTCCAACAAGATGTGCTTACTCTTAGTTTCTGTAATACTGATAAGATGGAGTTCAGGGGTCAATGACCTGCTGGTCATCAGTTAATCTGCCAATCATCCCTAATGTCCTACCATAACATGCCCAAGAAAGTGTGTGGTATTACCTGGACAGGCGGGAAGTTAGTGACAAAGCTGTTCGGAGGTTGTGCTGGCGGGTTTGGAGGCATAGACATGACAGCAGGGGTGGCAGGGGCCATGATAGGCTGCTGGTGGGCCAAAACTGGGGGAATGGCCATGGCCATTGCAGGCAAGTTGGGTACTGGAGGGGAAGGGAACTGACTCAGGATATCCAGACTCATCACTGGAAGTCCACTCTGCAACAAGCACCAAACATATGCATAACTGTACATTCTCATGTTAAATCACATTCTACTAGTCATAATATCTACTATACAAGAGCAAACCAACTGTCTTCTAATCACCAGCCCTAATTAGCACAGAAAATGGACTAAATGATCTTTAATCATTGACTGAAAGAAGTTTGGATGAGGGTTTGTTGGCAAAAAAAAAAGTACTGAGAGTCATTAAAACAAGGCTTGAAGTGTGAGCATGAGTCTGAAGTGCTACTTTAGCACATAATGCAGTAAGTGTGAGTTTTGCTGATAAGTCCTCAATTTAATACTGCATCGCGTAAGCCTGTTTCCATGCAGGCAAAAATGTACTGCCTCACTTTGATTAGCAAGTTGCAATTAAAAAGTAAAGCTGTCACACAATAGCTTCCCACCTAACTGCCTCCCTAACCCCCAGCGCCCCCCAACCTTCACCGAAAGGCAGAGAGATGTTTTGCTAAATTAGTCATTAAAGTCAACTTCCACCGCTGCCATCACCGGTAGCTCAATTCCCCCCACTTCGCACTTCCACTGTCATTATTCTGCTAAGCTGGAGCAGGAGGCGCAGCTCCCTAAAGAGGAAAATTTCCATCACAAAAAGCTTCTTATTGTGCGCACACTAGCAGCAGCAGCACGTGGAACTGATTTGCCTGCTCCCAGGGGTGCAAGCTGCTGGGTTTGGGCTCAGAGAGATAAGACGGCTCTCGTCAGCACTGTTCACCTGGGCTATTGCTGCACTCGCTGCACGACTCAGCATTATCTCACACCCCCTATGTGCACAGCGACACACACAGCGCGCAGCCTGCTGCCACAGTCTAAGACAGGTCAAAAAAAACTCTCATACTGACATCACTACATGCTGGGCATCTCATACAACATTAATTATGCAGACAAGACTGCCTCTGGAAAGCGCAACACACGCTAGAACCTTTTGAGAAGTTTTAAAGAAGTCAAATATGGGAAGCTCACTAACTCCCATAATTAAAGATATAAACACTACAGCCAGCACCTTTTAAGACCTTCTGAAAAATACTATGGCAACACTGAAGATGTTGACCGTTTTAAAAACCTTACCACCCTGTAACTGGTGTGCTCATTACTGTGTATAGTTTCCAGAGCTTTTTTTTTTTATGTACCTGTTCTTGCATGATAGCTACTGACCTCATCGCACCTAGGCTTTCAGGGCATTGCATCATCGCTCATGCACTGCTGATGGGCAGCTCCAGTCACACATGAGCTGCATGTCAACTTGTCTTAACCTTAAATGACTCAGGACCTTTGCTTTCCAGCTTTGCTTGTTACTTTTTTTCTGTCAATTCTTCTACGGTCCGGTGCAATCATTACGGCAATAGCATTCTCTGGTGTCTCTCAGCAATATGGTAAAGTTGGATACAGGGTCTTTCATTATAGAAAAATGAGAGGACTGAAACACGACATGCACAAAATGAAGTTTTGAAAGGAAAAAGTCAAACACCTAGAAAACAGTGGCTTGGATGTTGTCTGAATAAAGAGTGCGCTAGTTAACTCACTGCTGTTATACTTAATGTAATCTAGGATGAAGTCTGAATACATTACAGATCACATTCCTTTAAAATATATTACAGCATCAGCTGGACTAGTTACTCAGTTAACATAAGACTTATATGATCCGTTGCTTTGTGCTGCCTCCTTCTTTTAAAGACTGCATTTCCAATAGGGAGACCTTCTGTTCTGTTTGATAATAATGAAAGGCTCCTCATTTGAAGGAACCTGGCAGGTTTTAATAGGGGTTCATTTTGTACATAGCCATTCCAAACAAAAAAAAAAATCAAATCTTCTAAAAACTCTAACGTTAGCATGGACGTGTACTCCTCTGCTGCCCAGTTCAGTATATGTTTTCTAGCAGAAACTTGTGACTGGCTACTATCAGTCTATATCAAAAGAGAAACAGCAAGAAAACCCAGGAGAGCACAACAAAATGTGTTGGATGGGCACTGAGGAGTCAACAACACCACCCAAACTTCTTCGCTTATGCATCGTTCCCTAGAGCTTTAACACGCTGGCTTATTCGTCATGTAATGGGAGTGAACTGGGCCAAAATGTAGAACACTCTGTGGCCTAAAACACCTCCAAATTTCTAGGAAAGTTTGTCTACAGGAAAGCTCACAGGTACCTGTGCCACTCCAATCAAGGCAAGCACAGTGTACAGCTCCTCCTTGGTCAGCTTGCCAGGCGTTGTGCGATTTGCTGAGGCCCAGATCTGACCCAGAGCTTCTCGGGGCAGACCTGATGACATCAAGATGGGGTAGAGTTTGGCTGTGTCGATGCCTGCCGGAGTCATGGTGAACTCTAGGACCTTCTTGAACATGTCTGCCCAAAGCAAAAAATACAGAACATTGTGACTTTATTCTTTGGTCCATTTTATCAATAACAGTTTATATTATACAGTGTCAGAAACCACATAAGCTAGCTTACTTGGGATTGCCAAGCATTTCAACATGGGCTGAAAAAAAGTGTATGATGGTTTATGGTATGCAGTGTGCATGATGTTGACTGGTAGGTTATAAACACACATTACTCCCATTACTAGAACAATATTACCCACCGGTGCATGTAAATAAATGAATAAATGAATGAATAAACATCTGTCATCAAACATATCAGGTCACCATTGGGGTCAGGGAGAAACCCTTTGGCCAAAGACTGTATATAGTAACTGCGCTGAAATGCCATTTACCTGGAATGAGAGAGTCATTGTAGAGCCAAGCAGGCACCATAGGCTGTATTTCTGGTTGGGGGAAGACACCAACACCTGCTTGAGGAAAGAAAGTGACAGCAATGAGTAACGGCAAAAAGGTCCAGCATGTCTCCCTGATGTCTACAGTTCTCCACACCTGCTGTGCAGAGAGCATGACGCAGATGTTATAGTGCAACACAGTTACATTATATTTCTCAGTACCTCAGAAAGGTTGTCCTCAGATTCAGCCAGTCGCTAATAATCAGTCTTAGGATAAATAAGCATTACAAGCCTGTCCTGCACTTAACCCCTTATGTTTATTCTGTGTATTTCCAAGATTAGTCATTGGGTTTATTTCTTCAACGTATAATGTAAATGCATCTCTTCTAGGCATAATCAAATGTATTTAACCATAATTATTTACAAATATCAATTTAGCTCTTTCTGCACTAGAGGATAGTCTTTTCTCGATTCTTTGCTTCCAGGTGCTTTTAGACAGTTCTCTAGGCACCCGTCACCCTAAGCTTGCTCATTAGGGACTCAGACCTGAATTTATGTACACCTGCCTTGTGACATCTGTTGTATACATGAGTTTGCCTGCACTGAAAGTGAATTAGGCTAAATAAATGTAATCACAAGGTGGAACTTGTTAACCCACCACCTGAGCTGCATTAAAATCAAGCAGACTTCATTCTGAACCAGCACGGAAGAAACAGTGAAATCACTGATAGGATATCGTTCTTCATATTAGTTCATGAGAAAAGCAAGAGGACAACTGAGCTTGACATGTCATATCAAAGCTCAATACCCAGCATGCATAAGAATGCCCATCAAAATAAAGGTTACAGCAAGTAAAGACAGAGACAGAGCAGGCGGTGAGTCAGCAGGTAAAACTTCAACACATCTCCCGAGACACAGCCCATCTCCCCACGCTGTCAGCAGAGCGACTGTCTGGCCTCTCTAATGAGGAGCTGGAGGAGGAATGTGAAATACTCCCAGCGCTGGCAAAAGGAAAGAGACGAGGTCATTTCTCAGAGTCTGAGACAACCTGGAGTCATTACCTTCAGGACACTTCACTGCGCCTGCCTATTGGCACATGCTATACACAAGAAAGACGATGCCTTATTTTAAAATGGTTTAGAAAATTCTGATATCATCTTTTCAAAACCGAACAGCTGAATGTCTTCATGACCCTTCAAGAAATATTCATGCTTATGCAAGGCAGATAGCTTTGTCCACATTCAGGGAATATTGTTTATTAATCAGACAACCTGCGGTGTCCTATTTTCCACAGGTTAATCCTCCAGGTCCACATCCCTTAAAAACAGACCCAATCCTCCAAGTCCAAGTACTCAGATTTGATTAGTAGGCAAAAAAAAGAAAATGCTGGATATAATCAAATCATATTCATGCACTGCTGATTCTGAATAATTCAAAAAACAATTTCTGCAAAGAAAATCAGACTGAAAAACTTCCAGCAGCACTTCATGATTAGTAAGGAAAGAAAGAAAGAGTGAGTACAGCTGCAAGCTGAGTGGGGGCTAAAATTGTAGAGCTGTAAGGACATATGAGGGAACGTGAACAACCTCTCCTCTCACCACTGGCACTAGACACTTGCTGAGGTGGGGCTTCTGCCACTGGTGGGGGTTTGGAAGCAGACTGAGGCTCGGGAGTCTTCTCAACGGTGAAAGCAGCACTGAGGTCATCGGGAGAGTGGGCCCAGTTGCGGGCTCTGGAGCTGCTGTGGTACTGAACTGAGACCTGGGCTCTGGTGGTCAGCTCAGACATGGCCTGTCGTGGCCTAAAGTTAACCTGGGCCCTCTTATCAGCTGTTAAATCACACGATGAAAAGAGCTTCTCTTCCAGAGACGGGCCTGAGGAAAAGGGCAAGGAACTGCTGCAGTTACAGCAGAATCTAAAACCACCTGCTCTAGTTTATTAACTGTTGAGTACCAACCAAGTAAAAACATAAATAAGGGCATAAGTGAATGCCAAAAAATCCATTCGAGATTATATATATATATATATTCAGATGAAGGATATAATTTCACAATTTGCCCCTCAGCAGTATGTCATTCTAGGGCAGAACAATTTGGGGGAAAATATCCAAAAGTTTTTTTTTGTTTTTTTTTCTGACCCATAATGCAATTTAAATAAGTGCAATCAAGGCTTATACGTTTTTTCCTCAGTGCTCAATTTAGATTTTCTGCAGACTTGAGAATGAACCAAAAGTTACAAACATCAAATTGGCAGAACAAGTTGAAGGTACTTTTCTTATGAACAGTTTTCAGCTATTTATCAGTCAAGTTTGATAAAGACATAAGATCAGATGCATTGTTTACTGTTACTCAGTACAAGTTATGCACTGCTGCCACATTAATACTAAACGATGGTGCAGGTTAAGTAAAAGACCACATATAAAAGTACAACGTATAAAAGCGTTTACATCTTGAGTAGGCATTCACAAGACAACTACACAGCATCATTTAATCAGCTTGATACAAATGAGAAACAAGCAACCAGGCAAATCTATAATGACGAGCATAAGAGAAATCCCACTATAAGCATGTTACCTCCCCTTCAGCCTTGGGACCACAAATTGGGGAGATGAACTCGAGGCACTAAGATGCACTGAGATGCAGGCTGCCTACTGCCTATCAGGAAGGATGGCAAAAGCTTCAGCAATCCTAATTCAGACTGGACACAAGCACATGTTACTGTGTCTGTGATAAAGCATCATCACTAACTTGATGCCAAGAAAGACATCCATGATGTGTGATCTCATTAGATCAGCATGGGTCTGTGAAGCAGGGACCAAAGAGTCGCACGCTTCCGTATATCTGGTTCCAGCACTGCATATTACCAAGTAGCCCAAACCAACTTCATAGGCATTTAATTCCTAGCTATTAAGGTTATTGGTTAATCTACTGCACTGGGTAGGAACAAAACGCTTATTCATAAAGCAGCTTACAAACAGCATCACAAGCATTTCATTCCTAGCTATTGCTATAGTTTAATCGAGTACCTAATGAGTAGAAATGAAACACCTGTGAAGGTACTTGATTAAACTATACTAAGGGGCCAGAATGATGTTACAGGATGGCAGTACAATTTATAGAGCCTAATTTAGGTAACCATTAACCACAGGATAAATTAAAGGTTTGCTACGCCTCCCGAGCACAACAGGCCAACAAAATATGGGATTTCAGCTGCACTGAGCCATTCATGTCAGGTAAAGCGATCTAAAGCAAATCAGCTTCAGCTTTTGCCTGACTGTATTGTAACACATAACATTTGTGATGCACTCCATAACTGCACTATGCATAACTGCAGAATAGCTCAGGAGTCTGAGGAAAGCAGGTAACCCGGTAAGAAACATTAGTCACAGTGCTCCTTGGGGACGGCGTGTTGGTTTGTTGGAAATGTCCCCACAGATTAATCTTTTTGGTTGTTAAGTGTAAACCCTCAAAGTGTTAAGCTAGGATTTCTTAACCACTGGGCCTGGGCACCCCCTGTTGGTCCTCAGGCCTATATTGGCCTATATTGAGCGGGAGCAAACGATCCACAGTGGATCGTCATATTGTATTTTTTTTAAAATATGAATTAATTAAAAAGTGTTTTTAAATGGTAAACACTATTAACGTAGGCCCTGCAACAACACAACCAAAAGTAGCATCATTAGTTATTGCCTCTTGTCCTTAGAAAGAAAAAAAAAAAGTATATATAAAATGTTATATATCGTCAGCGGCTTGAGTTTTTTTCTTTATTTAATACCATTCAACAAGCTTATTTTGGCCTTATCTCTTAAGATTTTATGCTCAATATCTTATTGCCTATTGTGAGGTTAGGCACCCAGAACTGCCGTATTAGCATGTCTGTAAGTAGCATGGCAGTACATTTCAGCATACTTTCTGTTAAGCCTTGACCAAGCGCAGCATGTGTGCAATAACCCAGCAAAGGGTTTGACGGGAAAATCAAATTTGCCAGAATAAGTCAGGCAAGTCAGAATACTGCACTTTATGTATTTTAGCCCTATGTTTATTTTGTGTGTAAAGTACCGGTGGATTGCTGCTAAATTTTGTTGTAGACTGCGCACTGACTAAGGTATCTTATCTACCTGGTTGTGTCAGATCTCAAAACCATGGATGCATAGTAAATTCAGGCTTTGGGTTTCAATGCCACGTCTGCTCTAGTAACACCATAAATATCAATGCAGGTGCAATAAAACAGAATTTTGGTTCTCATAGTTTGAACAAAGCTTTAGTCTTAACTGAAACCGGAGTCATATTCCAAACACAGAACAGGCATTACACTGCTAGTATATATGAGTGATGGAGAAAGAAGAGGAAAAAAAAAAAATAAAAAAAGACAGACTGTGAGAGCGGAGTTACCTTGGAATGCAGATTGGGAGCTGGAGATGACAGAAGAGTGTGGGGGGGCAGTGGAGGGGGGCAGAGAGTCAGTGAGGGAGTGAGGGGCAGGGCCAGAGGAGGTGGGGCCCATCTTTAGGGGCGAATTACTGACAGCTGAGGAAGAGGAGGATGACGGGAGGAAGGAGGGGGTGAAAGAGAGGGAGGGGCCATCGACAGGCCCCTGCATAAAGTCACTAAACTCATCATCATCCTCTGCAAAAGCAGGGGGGAGTGACTGAGGGGGGACAGAGGAGTGAGATGGCGATGAGTCTGCAAAAACAAAAAAGAAAATAATGACAAAGGCACAACACTCAACATGAGCTGCGGTGGCTGTGATGGAATGACATGAAGCCAGAGAGACGAAGAAAACGTTTATCCAGATGGTCACAATTGGCATGCAAATAATGACCAGACATTCACTGACAGGTCACTTCATTAAATCTCCTTTCTTCTACACTCTCAGCACTGCAGTAACACTGATGTGGTGGTGGCGTGTTAGTGTGTGTTGCGCTGGTAGTGGATCAGACACAGCAGTGCTGCAGGAGTTATTAAACATCTCAGTGTCACTAAGAATAGTTCACCAACCAACACTATTCAGCATCATGTGACCTTGATAAAGGACTAAAGGATGGCCAACATAAACTGTGCAGCAAAAAAACAGAACTCCAGCAGCACAGCCATATCAGATCCACCAACACCAATATAACACCGCCATGTCACCATAGTGCGAAGAATAATCTACCATCCAAATAATACCTGCTCTGTGGTGGTCCTGTGGGAGTCCTGTTGGGGTAATGGGAGGATAGCAGATTTGTAGATAAACAGATGGACTACTGTCTGTAACCACAAAGTGCACCTGTATGATAAGTGCTAAAGTGGCTGATAAAACTATCAAATAGTGTACATACAAGAAGGTGTATTTGAAGTGCACAAGAAGGTGTAATAAAAAAGTCCAATTCAAGTGCTATAGCATTCATTGAATTTTAATTAGTGAAACACTAAACAGGAATGAAAAAAGGAAAATGATACGTTTGCTCTTTTTTTGTTGATAAACAATAAGAGTTCAGTTTACTGGAGAATCAGTGTGGAAGCCATGACAGAATTATACAAAACATAAAGGAGATGTCTGAAACATATAGGAGACGTCCTACTGTATCCATATACTGCTCTTCAATGTGCTCGTTGTCATGTTCAGGAACACTGCACTCTGAGTAGTAATAGAATCTTATAGTGCTTACAGTGTGACAGACACTGACTTTGTCCAAAACTGCAGGTGCCTATGAGTCATATTTAACTTATGATGACAGCAGTCCTGTGGCATTGTTTTTTCCATCTAAAAAAGGTCTGAAAGGCATGACACCAGCTATAAGTAACAACACAGGTGGACAAAAAAGGAAAAAGAAAAGAGAGAGGGTTAGGTGGGAACTAACCTGGTTTCTTAGACTGTGAAGATGGAGTGGGATGCATCTTGGCATCTCTGCTGAACCCATCCAAGTTCCCTTTGATGGCTTCTAACGCGTCATCCCGACTCTTCTCCCCAGTCTGAGCAGACAGAAGCAGCTTGTAAAGGTTATGGCAGAACGGTAATAGGGCTCATGACTGCTTTTAATTCGTTCCCACAAAGGGTCATCATCATTTGTTTCCACGTGTGCATTTTCCCACCTCTATATCTTTTAAAATTTAACAGGCTAGTTTGTTACCATATGCCTGTAGTGTGTAGATTAATGAAACATTTTGTACACAATCATAATCTAATTGAAGTAAGGCATAAATGAAGACAAAGTAAATATCTCCTTTAGGAAGTTGGATGCAACGCTGGAAAAGACTTAAAGCTCACTTTGGGTTTGACACTGCTCAGGAGACGCAGTTTCTGCTTCTGCTCCTCAAACTGCCTCCTTTTTCTGTCTTCCTCGAGCATCCGTTGCTGCTGCTCTATGCGCTTTCTGCAAACACACAAAGACAGTGAGTGAGATAAAACACAGACAAAAACTCTATCCCTGTAGAACAACAACAAAGACACTCACTGGTGCTCCTCTGCCATCTGTTTCTGTAGGTCAGCAGGGTACTGTGGTCCTGGAGCCCTCATGCCCATAAACTGGGGCTGACCCATGAACTGCATGCCTGGAGCCTGCATCCCCATAGCCATACCACCCTGCACACAGAAGCATAGCAGGAAGCTTATAAGTACGAGCAGGAAATAACAGTCTTAAGCAAAGCTCAACTGATATTATCTATTATACTGGCACCTAAAATAACCCCATCAATACTGACAATATTAGGCAGAAGCTGTATTTATTATTTGTAGCTGTATTTGTGTACATATCCTAGTGGTAAGCCTGTTGGCTAAATGGTATTGGTGTTGATACTACCATTTAAATGTAGTCCTGTACTTGTGATACCAACACTTAAGGCTGGCTTGTTACTTTTGGGGAGCTGAAGGAATCAGCGAGGTTCTATGGCCTGTTGCTTCAACCATGGCAGAAAAATCGCTGAAAGTCAATGCTATTGGCAACCTGAATGGTTGTGATGCTTACTCCAAACAGAAAAAGGGAAACAAATCTAGATCCTGCTTGCTTTGAGGTAATAATGTTAAAGTAAGCAAATAATTAGAAATTCGGGAATAATAAATGCTGCAAATGTAAGCTCGCTTCCTCTAGAAGTCATAATTATTATCACTTTTAACAAAGCAAAAAATTTGCCCACATGGGGTTTTTCCACAACTTTTAGCTTAGATAACTTCTTTAATAAATCATTGACCTAAAAAGCTACCTAGGGCATGCAAAACTATTGCACTGAAGTTTAATTCTTAAGGCAAACGCTTTGGTTTAGTTAACTGTTGTACCGGATAAATACAACTGACATTAATATTGTCGTGATAAACAGACCTGCATGGGCATGGCACCGGGAGGCATCTGGGCTCCAAAATTCATCCCCATCATGCCCTGCATGTTGGGCTGCATGACTGGGACCATGGGGAAGCCTTGCTGCTGCTGCTGCATGGGCATCATTCCTGTCAACAAGCAGAATTATAAGACAAGCAGGAGAGCAGTCGTTTTAATTCTATTCAAATCATACACACAAAGTATATAATATCCAACTTGGAACACGTTAATCTTGTGTAGGGATGAAAACAGCACATGGAGATGCTGTAACAAAAAGCAGTACAACACAACATCTTCACACTCTCCATAAAGATCTGATTTACCCAACAAAACCTGTCCCATAAATTGGGTAATGACATCTAATCACAAACCGCCTCAACAGCATTATAGAAAGAAAGCTTATGCAAAGACCTGTCAAGCCTCAGTTACACACAAGACCTAACCGGTGGCCTAAACACCCAATGCAAAGCTGTATCTCTGCTGCATTTCAAAATATGCATATCAATAGAAGAAACAGCCTGTGAAATATCAGAATACAGACATAGGATGCTGGACTGTTAGATAGGGTACAGCAATGGTCTAATTTCTAGCCTGTGAAGTTCTCTGGGCTAATTTTAGCAGAAAGAGTTGTCATGATGGAAAAATCAGCAACTGGTATCTAACCTAGTTCAGGAGAGGAAAACGCTATTTCCACAGGATGCAGCTCTAACACCCGTCAAAAAGCATAAACAGAGAAATAAGATCCTTACAATTATTACATAATTGCAAGTAACTGAGCGGACAGCAGTTACTTTCCACATTTGTTAGCCATCACAATATGTTTACAGTGCAGTGTGGATTTCTTTGTTGTGCCGAGGCAAATACGCACAAATGGAAGAAAGCAGAAAGCACTGAGACATTTCATGGGTCCTATAAGAACAACAAAAACATCTGACTGTTCCTGTAACACCTTTAGGACAGACACATACCCAACACAGGAAGGTAAGACCAATCAGAAAGACAGAGAGAGCAGGATCTGCTGTTATTCCCACAGCCAGGATCCCACAATTAACCATGGACAGCAGAAGAGAGAGACCCGTTCTGCGATGATGTATCATTTATGATTCTGTAAGCTAACCATATTTGTGTGAGACGCAACTGTTTGCTTTGATAGAGAAAGCACACCGGCAGTGAGAAAGTAGTCTAGCCAGGGTTGGCTTTTATTATATCACCCCGTGCTGCAACACTCAGAATACAGTGTGCGCTTGCACTGACACAGATTACTGAATACAACAACACAAACATCATGTCTGAGCAGCTTCAAGTGCCTGCTTGTATTCCTGCATGAATTATGTTTTGGGCCTTACAGGCCAGACGTTTATCTCAAACTGTGTCTGCTGTCAGTTGGGAGCTACTAGGTCTCGAAAGCTAGGAAGCAAGACCGCAAATCAGGCGACTTTAGGCTTCTACTTTAATTGCTGAATAAAAAAGAAAAGGCAATTCAATTGTTGTTTACAATTATTTATATGGAAATTTATATGGCAATAACTGACTGTTTACTAAAATTTGAAGGGGCCTAAAGCATCATCTTCTTACCTTGAGGTGGTCCAAGTCCCCCTGCAACAGGGTACATAAAACTATAAAGACAAAACAGAGGAAATTAGTGTACAGGCTAGTGCACAGTCACACTTTTCTACATCATGCAAAGCCCTTATAATCCCTCACGTCTCCTTATTCAGGAAATAAAAGTACTTCAGAATTAAATTATTAATAATATAATTATTTAACAACAGAAGAAACAAAATCACAAAACACGACAAACTTTAGAGTTTTAAGACAAAAACGGGACTCGTCACTGAAGATGGCCTGCTGCCATTCTGAGTCACTTCATGACAGTTTGGCACAACACCATTGCAGTCTTTGGTGGTGATGTGGTGTTAGGGGCAGTTGTCACAACAGTCTGTGTGCACGTAGCCGTGCGTCATGCCCCCACCTGCCAATTGAGCCAGAACTACCAACAAGACTCACGGGGGGCATGACTGCTCGCTGCATCGTGGCCGCTGGGTCAGTAAGGTACAGCGATAAGGCCCGTCACATGAGCAAAACCATCATTCGCATGTCTCACTATTTTTTTTGAAGATGAGTGCAACTAAAAAACCCAGTACTGTTTTTAGCGGCCTAGCTTACACTGAACCTGACCTCTGGTCAGGAACAATCTATTGGGCTACTTTTCCTGGTGACCGGATTTGGCTTGGCTACATTAAAGGGTGAGCTGATCCTAGATGACCACAATCACTCGTGTGTTGATTCGTGCTATGTTTAATTTAATTTATTTTCCACTATGAATATAGTCCACCGTAAAAGCGACACAGTTCAGTGGCAGGTGAGCCATGCAACTGCACTATAAGCAATTTGGTGCTGTCTGAATCCATGTCTCTCTCTTCTGTCTACTATGCTCCATGTGAGTGGCATAAGAATGTGTTTTTCCTCTCTGGGAGAGAATTAAACAGCCACTGCCCCGAGCAACTCTGCCATGCATCTGCCCACCCTCAGATTTACGGCTTTATAGCAGGCTCACTGAGCCTGTATCACTACAGACAAACATTGGATTAAGCCCACAGATTAACACTTGACAAAGATAATCTGCTGTGACGTCAGGAGACAGGGGAGGTCCTGCTCTCTCGCCATTTTCAAATGTCAACACAAAATCCAACCTTCGAATCTGTCGCTTTTTCTGAAACAAAATTATTCAGCTGGCTTGCTTTAATCACGTGACAACTTTACAGTGTACAGTGTTTCGGCAAACATGTGCTACACGCATAGATTCCTTACTTCTGTCAAAGATGAATGGATGTAAAAGGATTGGCAGAGAGCGGGGAAAAATTCTTAATCTGACCTGATGCAAGGCTGATAATCAAACTATTTCTCTGATTCAACGCAAAATGATAAACTACACACACAAGGCACTAAATAAATGGATAGTCAACAAAATAAAGGTAGGGCCAAAATAATAAAGTTAGAAAGTGGCACAGGTTACCGCGGGCTGGGCGTGTAAAATGGGGGGGGGGGGAACACAAAACTGAGGTTGTCGACGAAGCTGGAATTCATTTAACTAATTGGATCGGTTTAGAACACCAAAATAAATTGTTAAGAATCGCTCGTGTGCTGTTTTAAGCAGAGAATGACTTCGCCTATTTCAGTTTCCAGCTAATCGGCTTTGTATCACACCCTGCACGCCATGTCATTCCTTATAATAAACAGACCACACGTTGTGAAAAATCGGTCCTCCTCATTACTTCCAGCCATCAATTGCTGCAAATCTTTTATCTGGCAAAGTCTTTCGATCTTCTTTAGACGATTGAAGGAGAGAATTAAGATAAAAGGAGTTCTGCTTTTGAGATTTGTTGAGAGTGGTCAGCGGTGTTCTGGGGAGTTATTATCAAAATGAGAAGAAGTAAACTATAAAAGGCATCAATCTCACAACAGTGAAGCTGAACCATTGTGTCTTATATTAATCATGTAACACCGCCTGTGTATATAGTTGATAGGACAAACTTGTTTTACTCACGACAAGAGCGAGCTCTCCGCGTACGTCATTATGCTTACTCATAAATTAAAAAGAAGAGTCACCACCACAAGAAAGGAAAGTGGTAAGGAAGGAATGCTATATGAAAGAAGAGATTAAGATGGTTACAATACAAGAGCATGATGAAAAATTTAGACTCCTGATATGAGACGAATATTTTACTGAGCTAAGCAGATACAGAAGAAGTTTCTCAGTTGCACAACACGCTCCAGAGAGAAGCACAGACAACGTTTTTAGCATGGTTTTCCCTCTCTGTGTTGGTCTTTGAGAGGATCCCAGATCCTTCATGTTGTCTGGTGTGTTCGCCTCTTCTATTTCCACGTTGCCACCAACAGGCGTGTTAATGGCAGTATCTGTACAACTGCCATGACGTGCATACATCGATAGATTACATCCACTTCCTCGGCACAAGTCAGAACATGAGAATCACGAACAACAAGACCGACTTTATACAGTCAGTCAGGTACTGAGGACCTAAGGCATCCATTCTCTTACTTACATCACATGCGATAGCATGAAACCTGAATCATTTCACAGAAGTCCTCCCACAAAATTCCAAACCGGTACCCACCATGCACATGGTGCAACATTCCGGAGTGCTGGTTGATTCCATCTGGTGTGCAACATTTTGATTACAAAAATATTAAATACACAAAGAGGACACTGTCCTCAACTCTACGGATAGAATTCGGGAAACGCGTGTATTGCTTCCATAATAATCTTTATAAGTACAGTTTGTTTCTACTTTTGACAATTATTTGTCACACCTACATGTGTGGGAAGGGGAAACCACCTGTTCAGTTCTACATGCCCTACACGAAATTAATTGTCCGTCCCCTACTAAATTGGTCCAGTTAAGCAATTTACTAGGTGCCCTGCGGGTTCATTTCACTCAGCTTGACATGATTACTGCCAGACCTGTTAAGATCTAAACATCACATAGAAGCTTTGTGAAGCACCTGTAAGACATACAAAGTACAAGCACAGGCAGTATGACACATTCCTAAAGAGATTCCCAGAGATGTGTAAGCCACTGAAATCGTCAACAAGCCATTTGCTACTTTCTTTCTATATCATCAAACTAAGAAAACTCGGAGTTGCCGGATTACTAAAATTTGACCACAAACACATCCTCAACTCATACAGGAGGTCTCAAAAAGACCCAGACGAACATCTAAAGGAATTGCTCAGTTAAGGTCATTGTACATTTCCACAACAAGAAAGACAATGGGCAAAAATAGCAACCGTGGGAAAGCTGTAAGGTGCAGGAACACAATGGCTCATCTTGCATTTGACAAGAAACATCGAGATGATCCCCAAGACTTTTGGGCTTGTATTCTCTCGCCAAGGGTGGATCTTTTTGGAGGACTTGGGTCCTGTTACATCTGCATTCCATCATAAGTACATGATTCCAACAGTCAAACATGGTGGTAGTGTGAAGATCTGGGGCTCCTTTGCTTCTGCAGGACCTGGATGACTAGTTATAACTGATAGACCAATGATTTCTGCTCTCTGCCAGAAAATCCCAAAAGGAGAATGTCTGCCTATCAGTCTGTGGCCTCATACAAAAACAAGCAAATAACTAAGGTTTGGAGAGGTCAATATTGTCCTGAACCCCTCGAGATTCAGCAGCAAGCCTTTATTATTAGGTTTAGGGGGCAATTACTTTTGAATAAATCTTTATGTTCTTTACAATTAGGTCTTTATAGATCGCAATAAATAATGATAATTTAAAAGGTGCATTTTTGATGTACTTGTGTTGTCATGAGTTTGATCTGAAACTTTTAAATGTGACAACGTAGCAAAAGGTAAAAAAAAAAAAAAAAAACACAAAAAAACATTTTATCCTAAACTGCCAATAAACCTTCATTTGTCTTTGGAGGCCTTATGAAACGATTTTAAGAAATATTCATTATGCCAAAACCTGGTCTCAAAACTGTACTGTAATAACATGTCACATCAAGGATCAGGAAATGGTTTTGCCACCATAACCACATAACAGCTTTTTGTGAGGAAGCTTTCAGGGGCATCAAATATTCTGAGGTCTGGTCTTATCACTACTGCTATATAATAAACGTTGGGACATAGTATAGCTCCCTTTATAGAACAGTGCATTTCACACAAACCAGCCTGGAATGGGACACCTGTACACCACACTGAAGAGACTTAAGATTTCTAGAAACATACCTGCAGAGCTCTCTATTAGGGACTTCCTGATCGTTTAAAGGAAAGTATACAGTTTCCAAGTTATACACACTGTGTTCACACAAGGTATCAATTGTGTTCATTCAACAATTAGTAGTGTTTCTTTTGGTCCGCTGTGAACTCATTGATAGTAAAACAGATTGTAGATGAAGCAGATCAGCAAAACCCACTCATTCAATAACCAACACCCCTTTTTAAACCAGAGCAAATGCTACTAGCGCAGCACAAAAACACCCTGGCCTAATAGCGGACAAGCTGCTTTGGTTTGGTTTAAACGTTGATTAATTCATGCCATGTCCTGGCTTGCTTGCTAAGGCTGAGCCTCCAGTTCTTGAGCCTGACTATGTGGTCACCAGCCTGGTCAGATTTCAACTTGCAACCTGCATCACCTGCCACAACAGCGCTGCCAGCTTGGCCGACCTGCAGCACTGGCCTCTAGCACATTACCCATCCTTCAGGACCACAGAGCAACAGCAGAAATAGGGCAGGACAATGCTATGCTAACAGTATATGGCCCAGACATTGTCTGTGTGCATTGAACAAAACCACGCTAGTGTATATGAATGCAGCTAGCTTGGACTACTTAAGGTAAAAGGGATACATAATAAGAGATACAGACTATGGACCCCATGTAATTTCTCACTGTCTATTATCTGCTCCGTGGAGAGTGTAGGGTATGAATCAGCAACCTAATGTAGTTTTGTTCAGCTCGTTGATATGCCTAATTTCTTCATTAGTATAATATTACAATTACTCCAACTCTAAACTGAAAAACAAACTCCGCCCCTCTTCCAGCTGTGATAACACGCCTTCATACGACATAAAAAAGATGTGCATGAGTATGCACTATCACTCAATTCAATGGGCGTGGCCCTAGTGTGTGGTGTAACCTTAGTCAGATAAAATACTCCCAGCGTAAAAACCTACTTTAAACATATTTACCACTATATTACAATCAATGCTACATATAGCTCCTGTGAAGAAGATATATCGAGTTTTAACTTGGTAAATAAATGTAGACACTGTTGCCCCTTTTGGTTCCATCAACCACCACATGTAAAAAGAAATCACGACTGTAATTTGTCTTACAACAAATTACCCACTTTACATCAAACTGAATTCACAAGACAGTGTGACTACATCT